>CM060969.1:44515215-44990215 GCA_030765045.1 Tenodera sinensis
ATGATTCACTCAAAAAATAATAATTGCCATAATTTGCGTGTTTTAACAAGAGCCATGTTTTGTGTGCTAAGGTTTCGGTTTACCATTTATGCAAGTCATCCAGAACGAAGACTACGTTTAAGGACATTCCTAGAAAATTAAAAATGTATATACATTTCATTTATCATAAAAATACCTATATCAAGCATATGGTATTTTAAACAAAATTAAGTCGTTTGAGGTATTCAATTGTTTGATAAAATCGACATGTTTGAACAATCTGGTGGTGGTATTTTTTGTGAAAATCTTTGTGTAACATCTTTGGAAGTTGCTGATGGTATTTAACCCTGGTATTTAACACACAGACAGAAACACGTATGTCCGATGAAATTTGGATTACGAATTTTTAGATACGTACTATATCTAGATAATCGAGGAAGTAAAAAGTATGACATTGCAAGCATTCATCACTTTCTCTACTACAAACCTATGGCAAGGGAAGTAAGTTCCCACTGTCTTCCACACAAAAAAAATCTATATAGAAATTTCATCGCAAATATATATTTTTGAGGGCCCCATCTCCGTATGTAGGTATGTTTGCATATGCCAAAAATGAAATTCGCATAAATACCATACTTGTTATTGAGGTTAGCCATATTTCAGAGATGCAAGAGGAAAGTTTTTAAGAAAAGTCCCCCCCCCCACCGCTAATTACCCTTTTCAAGGAAGATTTTTCGTTAATTCCTATATTTCTAAAACGAGTTTGTGTAAAATACCTCATGTTTAAAAACTTTAGGTGACCAATAAAATGGAATCTTCAATTTTCTAGGAATAGTCCACGAAGCATTTATACTAAAAGAACTTGAATTAATTGGTAAACTATCAAAAATGGTCAAAGGCTTGCGACATGCTTTTAGAATACACAAATTATAATTTTTATAACATTAACAATTTCCGAGATATTCGTTCCTGTTCGTTGATTATTTTTAGGTAATAAAGCATCACTTCCCCGTGATCGCCACAGCCTCCTGTAATCCCTGAAAGTTTCACGGAAATCTATAATGAAAGCAGTTTTTTAAACATTTTTCTCGATTAACATAAGGCAGATAACTAAAAGTTTGTAAGATTATACTACAAAAGACATAAAAGAAGTAAATTATAGTAAGTATAGAAAACCACATGAACGTAACATGTTAGATTTTCTTCCATGAATATAAAATCACTGGAAAAGTTTTTCCACAAATCATGAGTTATTAAAAAAGGGAAACAGCTGTTACCTTGGGCACATTGCAAGCTTGGTTTCAGAACTTTTTAATGCTAATTTTAAAGAAAAAATAAATGCCCCAATCCTAAATTGAACCCAAGGTCTTGGGTTTAGAGAGCCAGAAAGCTGGCTCTTTAACAACAATCTAATGGTGACTTTTATTGCTATACTGACCTCACCTTAAAAGAATTTCGGGAACATGAGCTCAAAATTTACTTACAGTTTACAATTTAACATAAACAATTCCAGCTCTCTCCATCTTCTTAGGCAAATTCCTGGAAAACAGGAAATAAATAAAATCGAATAAATGTGTGAAAAACTATATTTGCACATATCTACAAATAGAAATTAAGTAAAATTATTTTACTAAATTGTGTTCTTCGAGTACAAGCCGTGAAAAAAGAAGAAAAGACAAGTACAATTACAATTTTTGTGATGCTAATAAAACAATTAAAAAAATACTATATATATAATAAGATACTCGTAGAGAAAAACAACAACAAACAACAAAATTTTGATCTTTGATTACTAATTAACGCTGAGGGCTTCAGTCCTAATGTCTCAGGTTCAAAGCCATCGTAGATATCACAAAGAAGAAGTAATAATAAATTATGACAATGTTTTGTTATATACAAAATTTGGATAGCAAGTAGACTAAATCAGTTACCTCATTTTGAGATTTGAATGTTTTTATATTCTTTTATAAGGTCATAAACAGCAAAGCTTGCTAATTTTATATTTATTTATTCGTTCAAAAGTCAGATTTTTGAACTGAGCACATGTATAGCGCAACTTCGAGGGAAATGCAAAAAATCACAGCAAAGGCCGTGAATGCGATCCCTATCGGTGAGAACACGAACTGTTTTGAGAGGGTGGTGAGTTTCGCAGGGGTGGAAAATGCATATAGTGACATCTGCAGGCTTGTATTCGAAATTCGTGCAGGAGGGCTCTGGAAGGGATAAACAGGATGAAAGTTTCGGTGGGTCAGTCGACACTAACAGTGCGACCTTTTGCCGCTGTAATTCGAATGTCACAATCTGCCCCAAAAGAGAGCGCGCCCAACTGTGGCTAATTCCTCATTGGACGTTTCCTTACCTCATAACATTCAAGGCCTCCATTTATCTCAACAACCTTGTAACATAAAAAGAGAAAGAAAAAAGGAGAAGAATTGCTACGCGTGTCCTTGGTCGATTGGGAGAATGGGTGAAAGAATGTAAAGGGTTATTTCTTTTAAGGTAAAGAATAAAGCAGAAAAACGCTTAACCATATTTTAAAACATTCCCGTTACAGCAAAGCACAACCAGAGAGTTAACAATACTTTAGGAAAAAGCCTGCCTCTGTTGTGCGCAGGTAGCATGTCTGCTTCATATTCAGGAGGTCCCGAGTTCAAATCCTGGTTAGGTTGTTAGCCAGATAAGGTTTTTGCGAGTTTGTCCTTTATCCTGAAAGATGAGTATCAGATAACTCTTGGCTCTATGAACCTCGGGCTCATTTGAAAATCATAACACCCATTTAATTCATCGTCCGATATGATCTAAGCGGTTAATAGACATTAAACCTTAAAAATACTTCAGGAAACTCCGGAGATAGATTTCAGCATAAAATAAAAATACTAATAAAAGTGCAGATATAGGTAAATATACCAAACAAATGAGGCAAAAACCGAAATTTAAATTTGTATAAAGGTCCAGAAAGGTAAGAAATTTCCATATCTAAAAGTCAAACTTCTTAGGATGTTGAACTTATTACAAGTTGTATATTGATTCACCTTTTCGTTTGTAATTTATTTTGTTCATAGACAGACAGACAGACAGACAGACAGACAGACACACCCTCTCACACACACACAAACCTACAAACACAACTTTATTTTTAAACTGCTTTTTTCGAAATCACGGAGTCACACAAAATACATTTCTGGTGAAATTTCGGTATCATTCGTTCCTTTTGTAAATCCTCATATTCATCATTTTATAAATTGACAATTATTTTGTTAGTTTTCTTAGAGACAAATAAACATTCTTTTGTTACTAAGCGTTAAGATAGTGTTAGTATAATATTCCTATTAAGCAAAATGAATATATATATATATATATATATATATATATATATATATATATATATATATATATATATATATATATCAGTGTGCAAGTATTGCATTCTCAATAATGGGTGATGACAAAATCTCAATGTATACTCTTTAGTTCCCAATACGGTTTCAAAATCACTTTAAACGAGTTTTCCATGATTTTCTCAATCACGAAGCGTAACCAAAGTCTATAGACCGCAATACATTTCCAGCTAAATCCCTCTAACAGTTTCAAGTTGCGTGTTGTATGAGACAAATGTAGACATCAATTTTGTTGTTTTTGTTGTTGTAAAATTCCAATCCCTCCTTTCCTTCTGCATCAAGCGATGCAGTTTTGCTTTTTCTACAGCTTACTAATAATAAGTGGAGGACGTATTGCATTTCAAAATCAAATTTCATTGAAATTGAGACTCCCTAAATTAAAAAAAAAAAAGGCCCAGGCGTGTGTATGTTAACAAATTCATTAAATGAGCAGTTTTTCTAGAAGTTCATTCCATTACTTCAAGACAGATTAACATAAACATCGCTTTAACAGCAACAGTAACTGCAATAGTAACTGGACACGAAAACTAGAAGCTGTTACCATAGTTTTGAAACTAGATAGTCCGGAATGTCTGATCATTCACTTTAGTTAGAGCACTCTCTCTGTAATGCACGAAGCGGAGTTGGGTCGGGTTTCCTCCGGGTTCTCCGGTTTCCCCCACCGTCTCATTCCACCGGAGCTCCATCTTCATTCCAGGTATCATCAGTGTCATCGCCTGCGGTGCCATATGTAGTAAAAGCGGGCGTTAAACGTTACCCCCCCCCCCACAAAAAAAAAAGCTCTCTGTATACATTTATGCCCAAAGCTCAGACAACTACGTAGGGCTATTAAATTGGAAACCAATTGGCCAATAGTTATACTACAGTATTGTTATCAAGCAATAATTTAAGTCGTTTATGCGTTTTTTCAATACTGTAAATTATGATTAATTGTAAAACCATAATTAAAGTTCAAAGACTGTTGTAGAGTAAATGTTTAAATTAATTATGTTAATGTTTGTCTCAAGGTATGTATTAACGTGTATGATATTTATTATTTTAACAATTATATTTATTCTAAAGAATGAATGTACACATGTAATCTTACGGACTGTGATGCGGCGTGGTATTCACATAAAACTCCGATGTGTTGCACTCACAAGACTTTCTCTACTCTTGTACTAACCATTCTTACAAACTCTTATTCCTATATCTTCTTCGTGTTATTTGACATAAAAATTTGCACAAATTACCTTATTGTTTATTTCTTTGTAAGCGCAACGGGAATATTAGGATATAGTAGACTTTGAGCAATAGCCAAATCTTTTAAAGCTTTGAGATTCAGTTCTCTTTGCACGACTAACATAAAAAAAATGAACAACAATGTTCCATTTCACGAAAGCTTTAAATTTTCCGAAACTGACACAAATAACAAGGAATATGTCCAAAATGGTTCACTCTACAAAAACATTTATTCAGACATAAATTGTGTATTTTAGCGAGATCTACATTTTTTGCACAGTAAGATTTTATTTATCTCTTACGGTTTATTAAAAAACCATCCAGAGTAAAGGACTACATAGGCTATGGGCAGAAAATTCAAAATAAACATTTCATTTGTGGCATTTTAATCAAAATTTTAGTCAAAACTGCTAGAGCCATTTTCAAGAAAATAAAAATTTTCGAAAAATTTTCCATGTAAAACGTAGTCAAGGGTGGGGCTATTTTCTTCAAAACCTTCGTGTCGTATCCCTGGAAGACATTGGAGTTAAATACCAACGGACACGGACACGGACACGGACACACACACACACACACATAGCTTTTTCTAAAAATGCTTTTTTTTATTCAGGGGTCTCAAAACATATACTTCCGTTGAAATCTCGACGTCAAAATTTTGGTTGGAAAACAATACTTCCTCTACTTACCAGTAAGGTGAAATGTAAGTTTAAAAAAAAAGAGCCTTAATATGGGATACTTTTGAAAAGTTTGAACTTTCTTAAAGCGGCTCTAATGATTTTTTCTTAAAATGCCGTGTATATATATATATTAAATAACTGGCCGGGAGGGCTCGGGGCGCCGACCACGTCCCACCCTCCAGTACTGCACCTCACCAATGACGCCTGTAGTGGGCAGAGGTGGGGGACGCAGCGGCTGGGCGGTAGGCCTTGGCCCTTCGTGGGCTGTCGCGCGGGGTTTACATATATATTAAAGGTATTCAAATGAAAAATTAAATCTATTGATACCTTGAATTTTTTGTAAGTCCTAGGGGTGTAAGTCCGACATAAGAGGAGGGTAATCAGAAGAAGAAGATGATATCTTGAATTTTCTTTGAAGTACTCCGTGAAGTTCTCATCAGTCGGAAGAAATTGTATATAATCTTGTGCAACAGCGACTGACTAAAACGCACTACATAACAAATGTATTTATCTCTAAAACACAATTCATTTTATATAACTTATTTTTTGTGGCATAACCCATATCTGAGATATCCGTTGTTTTGAATTGTTGAATACTTTCATTATTCCTTTAAAGCCGTTTCGATAATCAGTTGTTTCTCGCGATTGTAATGCAGAGAGTATGCTAATTTTAGGCCAGTACGAAGTGTGTGTTCTTAAGCATTTGGGTACTTCTATTGTCTTTGTACCTATAGGGGAATGTGTAATGTAGCTATTTGTGCAAAGGTTTGTCTGCATTTAAATGAAGTAAATAGAAAAAAAAATAGATGGTCTACTTACCGCGGTGACTTTGCTACTTACAAAACAGGAGATTCGGGTTCAATTCCCGGTACCTGCGTGGGGATTTTCTCGCGCTGGGAGTTCTAGTCTGGGGTACAGTCAGTTTCGTTATGTTCTGAGGGCCCAATTGAGGGGTTACTTGATTGAGAAGCAACGGCCCCGAAGCTGTTTGCGAAGTTCACATATACCGATCTGGAGCGCCTGGGACGCTGACCACGTCCCAGACTCCAGTATTGCACCCCACTCATTAAGCTCATGGGTGCCGCAGCGGCGTAGGTGATAGTTTTGGTCCGGAAAGAACTGTTGGAGGTTAGTTAGACAAAAATAAACTTTCGTAGCAATAGTTTGTATGCCCACTAATAAACGATGGAGAGAGAAAGTTAGGTGAATGAAGCACATTCCCATTTAGTCGCACATATATACTATCAATCTCTCCATGATTTAGGTTAAAGAAAAATGCCCCTCTCCAGCCAAGAATCACACCCTTGATCTCCAGACTAAATCAGATCAATGACCACTCGTTCACAGTGGCAGCAGTGATGTCTTTATTTTCTCTGTTTCTCAAGTGGTCCGTAAACATATTTACCAAATATGTGCTACTGTTAACCAGTTAGTTCTGACACATCGTCGAAACCTGTTGAAGATTATTCGATAGCTCCTGCCATATAGGATCCTGTCAGTCAGTAGCAGTCCATGGAATCAGGTTTGTAATCAAGTAAACAGAAGTAGATCTGAATAAAATGTAAACAACATTTGTTTGCATCCTGTACCTATGCATCTGAATAACAGGAATTCAAAAACCAATTCACAACAACATGAAAATAAAACGTGTGCCAAGTCTGGAAAATATCTGCATATAGTAAAACATGTACCTACTTTTTGTATCCTTGAAACACTGTGAACGACATTTGATATCTAGCAGATATTGCACATACGTTTCCACTTTTTATACCTACTTTGTTTGATAAGGATAAGACTTAATTTGTAACATATTTTCAAGCAATTAAAGCAGAGTAGAATATACTCAAGTTTTCATCTCACAAACAGTATATCATAACCAATAAGAATAGAAGATGATGTAGACACTGTGACAAACGGCACCTTCTAGAATTTTTTTGTGTCACTTTATTTGTCTTCTAAAACTGAAGAACAAAACACAGTCCTCTTTAATCGCTAGCAAATTCCAGTTTTACGTGACCTTACAACACATAGCTGTATTGTCCGATTGCAACCTTGACACTATGATGACCACACTGACTAAAACAGCTTCATACAACAACTCCGACGTGACGATTAAATGTCTGCGGGTGTCTCTGACGATACGCATATTCTCTCAACACGTACTTGACACTAACTGCTAAGAGCTGTCTCGTTCTACACTTAATGGCTACATCATAAACTAGTGCTCTCGCCGTCTCGACTCGTTTATATAGGTGAGAATGACGTACTAATTTTTCTCGAAATTTACCATTTTACGAACCTCTGGAGATTAAGCCGGAAGTTATAAGCCTCTCGAAGAATTTCGAAACGCTTTGTTCTGCCGCGCTCATTGACTTTGTGTTCTGAAAGCTCCATTGCTGTTGTTTACTCGCCAGGCAGTCGTGTGAGCGTCTTTAAGGCGTGCGGCCGCCCGGCGTGACAGAATCTCATACTTTCAATTTTACATTATGTCCTCATGTTGAGTATGGCTAGAATAGGTACAATTCTTGTTGATTTGTGTTGTGTTCAAAGTGAATCTGAAAATCATTACAGCTATGTAGTGCCTGAAAATATATGGAAAGTTGTCCTTGGATCTTTACTGGATAATGGAAACATAAACAAAAAATGTTAAAGTAAGTGAGCTTAATAAATTTATTATGTAAAATTTTAACTGAGAATGCAGTTCCTTATAAATCCATTAGAGAATATTTTGTATTAAAATCCCTGGATTCCTCAAGCATTGGATTTGGAACCTTCCAGTATATCCTTAATTACTGGTTTTCATCCTTCTTAATGTCATTATTAATGTTTTACAGACATATCTCTGTCTACATCCTTTTTACGGTATTTTTTGGTAACTGATGTTATGTTGCTTTTATTTTATTGTGTACTCTAAAACGGACTGTCATTTTTATTTTATTATAATGGATAGGTCAAATGTTAATCGGTTGTAGCAATCTGTGCCACTGCACAGCATGCCAAATAGAACACGTAATCACTGAAGTTATCTAGTGAAAAGGCGCTAATATCAGTTCCTAACCACTTCAATTCAAATTAAATGTTTATGATGTCAAAGAAGACACTGTATTTCAATGAAATCACTGCAGTTTGATATGACTCGCTCCATTTTCAAGCCGAGTTGCCATCTCTCCTTGGTGCAATCAACGCGTGGCAACATTGTTGAGGTAACTGTATGCACCACTAAGCAAAGTTAGGTGCTCGTGCAGGTGCTGCAAATTTCTGATCTTTACCTTGTTCACCTGACTCTTGTTCTCCCATACAAAGAAGCCCAAGGGTATCAGAGCGCGCTGCCCAGAATCCTGGTGAACATCGTTCAATCCAGCGTCTCAGGAACCTCTCATTGAGATAATCACACACAGTTTAGAATTGTTCAAAAGGTTTAATTTCATGATCATGTGTGGTTCATTAGCCCATATATACCCTGCGATTGCTGAGACTACAGAAAGTTAGCCTCATTACTGAATAGGACCTGTGCCAGCAAATAAATTTTCCTTTTTTTACTGCCTCTAGCCGTGACACACGTCCATCCTCAGGTTTAAGCTGATGACAACTGAATGTAATAAGCATTTTTTGAGGAAAAAGCTCAAGGTTAGCTACGCAACGGAATTTGGGATACCGTGTTCTGGACTGAGACATTTTGACGCTTTTGGCCTCTGCTCGATCCCATGTTGTATGGTCTTCACAGTTTCCAGAACACTTCTGGTCAAAGCATACCCAGTTCGCTGGAACTTGATCAAACTTCAAATGGTTGTTCACGTTGGGGCTTCTCTAAGGTGAATTAAACTGTTCCTGGACCTCACAAAGGGCACTCATTGTGTCTACAACTTATGACGTTTATTCGTTGTGATCAAGATCTTTTAAAGTATCTCCTGCAACGCCGGGCGCGGCGCACAACTAAGGACTGTCGGGGATAAGCTACTTCACCAGGCCGGTGAGCAAAAAAGGCATAAGGTTAAGCTTCCCCATACCAGTGACGCGAGCGAACACGCGACTAACAATAAAGCGGCAACACAAAGGCTTTCCGAAGCTGCGTCATCGCCGGCGCGTTTGTGGAGGTCGAGAAATGTCCGTGTGTACTTCATGCCCTCTATATAAAATGAGCAAACGGCAGAGAGAGTCAATTACAGACGCGAGTCTGTCTGTTTGTCAGTGAGTGTGAGACAGCTGTGCATCTTAAAGAACATTCAATGATCGTCGAGTGTATGAGAGACAGAGATTGAAGAAAGACTAAAGGGACTGAATAAAATTACGAGAAGTAAAAGTTGTGAGCACGGAAGATTATAGAATGTGTTAAGGATGAGAAGAAAACCATGTATTTTAGAAGGGAATAACGTGATACAAAAGTAGCTGGACTGGAATTTGTAATGTTGTTACACTCCAATAAAGAGAAAAATTAGCGATATCTTCAGCTTTTTGTATATAACATATTTTGTGAATGTCAGTTTTTTTATTATTTATTTATGCCAACAAACTTACTGCAGGTGTTTTTAAACACACAAGCCGTATGTGGGCAATGTTTAAGAGGTGGAATTAGGACTGAAAATTTCATTACCATAGCCGGGATTTGAACCACGAATCTTCCACGGCTGGTTTAACCACCGAGTATTATGACCAACTTGCCAGTATGACTTGGGGTATTTATCTCTGATGTGGGATTCCCTTGGGGTCTACCGGGAAGGTACGAATCGGCTGGGGAATTTAATGTCATACTGGCATGTTGCCAGCACTTGCTTAGTGGTTAAAGCAGCCGCTTGATAAGCTGAAGATCCATGGTTAAAATCCTGGCTATGGCATAGAATGTTTCAGTCCTGATTCCACCTCTTACGTCAGTGTATGTTCAAAAGGTAGTATGCTTTTGTTCTTACGAAAACAAACGTACTCTCATGGAGATGACTATTTTAATGAAAACCAGTACTCACAGTGATTATCAACATCAACTTTGAGGAAGTTCTGCTCTTTTATTTTTTCGTATACTCAACTACTAGAAAATTAGGAATAATGACTTGATGATCTTTATTAGAGTTGAGCCAAAATGGACGGTGGTATATAGTGATGCTCTCTCTTTTTAGAGCACGGAAAACCCCAAATTAATGTAAAATGTAACAGGTTTAGCTCTCAGTCGTTCTTGGTACGCTTCTCTTCTGATGTCCTCCATAATGAGGACGAAAGCTCAAGTTTTAATTATTTGATTGTTCGAATTGTTCAAACATGTCCTACAAAATGTTATATTTTATAAATAACAACGTCCATGTAAGTCTACGCTCATATCCAAGAAAATGTGATGTTTCACAGTAAGTCTAATCTACATCGATCTTGGGCTGGTAGGTAAACTGATATATGTATTCTTGCAAATAAAATATTTAAAAGGCACATTTAATAACCGAGCGAAATGGTTCCGCGTAACATATTCTTACCTTCGTATTGAGGTCCCGGATTCGATCACCTTTCCGACCTTGGGTTTTTCGTAGGTTTCCATGATCGATACTCGTAGGCGAGCTTTGGGTTGATTACTTATCTACGGCATCCCTTTAATTAGGTTTCCATCTCATTTTCAGATGTGCTTCTAGATTTCCTGGTGACAGGAGGTGCCCGAATGTTTCCACGAAACAAAGAATAGGTACTCCCTATTGACACTAGGCGGCTGCTTGGTCGACGGGTTGTATGTCTCTCTCTGAGCTAACTCCAGCTGTAAAAGTCTTCGAGCCTACAACTTTTAGAGACTTCCGAGCGTCGCTGATGTCTGTCTGCGGCCTATAGCCTCCTATGATTTCTTCACTTCATTCTTTTCTCGTAAAAGGGAGATAGCCACAGTAGATCCATGTACGTTACAGTATGTGAGGTTTCCCCCATTCGCTGTATAACCTATAGGTACCTATCCCTTCACTTATAAGAGCTAATAGATGAATTGTTGTCTAAATTTGAATTCTCGCACTGATTTGGTTAATTACTTAACGCCATTAATAATATACGGATTCTATTATATTCCATTTTAATCCATATTAATAAGATGGAGTTATAATTTGTAATCTTAATTGGTTCACATGCAATTATATCAAATTATTCTCAGGTCTCATATAAGCTCTTGTCCTCAGATGACAAGCAAAAATCTAACTTATATATTATGTTGTGTCACCACATGTCTCATCGATAAGTGCTCCTTGACATAAAACAAGACGTTCAAATTCCGAAGTTCGAAGAATTATAAAAGAGATAAATCAATGATTGGTAGTTGCTATAGATACAGTAGCTCGTGGTTATTACAGCTCCATTCCTCTTTTCTGATGTAGTTTATTTGCCTACAACTGAATCCAACGAAAAAGTCTTGTTTCTGCAGCTGAATGAGCATGCTTCAAAAATCAGCTTTTTTGCTGCTACAGTTAGAACACGAAGAATTGACAGCGCGCTTTGAAAGAATTCTACAGGACAAATTACTGCAATGACATTTTCATTTTTTCAAAAGAATAAACACAGCTCACATGTTTGCAGGTTCTTAATGTTTTCCATTTTATGATTTCAAAATTTCATGCACTCTATTTTTAAGATTTATTATTATTAGAGCAATATTTGTTTTATGTAGCATCTGAAAATACCATAGAAGAAAATTCGTGAAGTAGGAGAGGATTTTCGCATAAATACCAATAGCGTTATTCTTGATGGTATTTAATTTAGGATGTCTCTAAGATTTGTAGAAGAATAAAAGCACACCAATTATAAAGATTTTACATTTTATCTTTGTACGGTACGTCTTTCCTCCCCTGTTGCTGCTATTTTTGGACCCTGTCCTTTAGCAACTTAAGTAGTCAATTATTACATCCGCTTCTTCTAGTTGCACTCTCCCTCTCTCCTATCTTTCCTTCCTTCTCTTGACTATTCACTTCCCTTGCCCCTTTTCTCCTCGAGATTCATTAAACTTATCCCCATATTTTTACTTTCTCTACTGGTAAGTAGGGGAAGTATTATATTCCATCCAAAAATTCGATGTCGAGATTTCACCGGAAATATATGTTTTGAGATCCCCTGAATCCAAAAAAAGCATTTTTAGAAAAAGGTCCGTGTGTGTGTCTGTGTGTCAGTCTGTCAGTCTGTCAGTCTGTGGTAAGCATAGCTCAAAAACGAAAAGTCGGTTCTTTCAGGGATGCGACACGAAGATTTTGAAGAAAATAGCCCCACCCTAAACTACCTTTACATGGAAAATTTTTCGAAAATTTTGATTTTCTTGAAAATGGCTCTAACGATTATTATTAAAATGTCATATGTTTGAGATATTTTTATAACAAATGAAAGATATATCTTGAATTTTCTGGCTATAGCTCCTGTAGTCGTATTTACTCTGGACGACTTTTGCATAACTGGTAAACCGTTAGAGATAGACCAAATTATACTATGCAAAAAATGTAGATCTTGCTAAAATACACAATTTATGTCCCAATCAATTTTCTTGTAGGGTGAACCATTTCGGAGATATTCCTTGTTATGTGTGTGAGTTTCGGAAAACTTAGAACTTTCGTGAAATGGATCATCGTTGTTCATTTTTTTATATGTTAAGTGTGCAAAGACAACAGAATCTTAAACATTTGACTATCGCACAAAGCCTACTGTATTCTAACATTCCCCTTGCACCTACAAGGAAATAAGCAATAAGATAATTGGTACAAATGTTTATCTTAACTAACACGGAGAAGATATAGGAATAACAGTTTGTAAGAATGTACAAGAGTAGAAAGAAAGTACAAGAGTAGAAAAAGTCATGTGAGTGCAACACATCAGATTTTTTACTCTCACGTTCCCTTTATTTGTTAAAATGTTCATTGTTATGGTTTTCCTATTCATATTATCCCATTTCTTTCCTATGTATTTTCACTCCATTCCCTTAGTTCCTCAGATTCTATTAGATAATTGTGTAAACTCTCCCTTGCTCTTAATACTGTGACATGGCTTCTCCATGTCATTAAGACTCTTTGATTTTCAAGGAGGTTGCCATAGAGACAGTTTGAGTTGTTGAAGATGAAGAGACAGAAACTAGTTTGGTGTGAGAGTTTGGAAAGATTAAGAGACAGAAACGAGTAGTATGGCTGTACTTGAAGCTTGAGAAAATAAAAAGATTTGCTAAATTTGTTACATTTAAATTTGTTACATTTGGTGTCAGAAGTGGGATATTCGGAAACCAGGATGATGGCAATGATGAAAGAATTATTTGCCAAAATGGAAACGAGAAACGACAACCTCGCTGCCGAGCTGAAAAAGATAAAGACGGAGCTATCGGCGAAAATTGACGGGCAACTGGCTGGCGTGACGGAAGGCGTGGAAGAACTCGGCGAAAAGGTGGAAGACCTCTGCCAGCACGTGGACGTCGTGGAGGACGACGGGGAACGTCTTGGCGCCCTGGTAGTAAGAGTTGACGAGAGCGTCAAAGTACTGGATGCCAGGGGCAGACGGAATAGCGCGGAGCCGGGGAGGGAGCACCTAGTGGCCGAGGCGACAGTTGCGCCCGTTTCGGACGATCAGCAGGGAAGCGCACAAGCAAACGAGCAACACGCGAGAACCGACTTGGCGTGTGACATGGGGGGACCGTCGGGGCCATCCAATCACCTGACGCATAGTGCCGTGAACGGAAGAATGGTGGACATCATCGTGGACGGCAGGATACAGGAGAGGCCGTGCCGAGCACGAGTGAACACGAGTGCAGCGGTGGACGCGACTCGCGCGGATGTGGTGGGGTTTGTTGCCGGACCCATCGGAAGCAAGGTGGCTGCGAAGGTGCGCCAGAGAGGTCGGCGGACATGGTACCCAGTGAGCCGTTTCAAAGTGCGCAGGATGGCCCGTCAACACACCAGGAAGAAGGGCAACTGGACGAGGGACCGTCAAGACCGGCGGTACTGTTGCAGAATTTCGAAGCAGGATGGCATACATCGTCCTACCTGGACCAAGGGACACTATCCAACAGCGATACCTAGGATCGTGCCCCCTGGAGAGCGAGGTCCTACTGGCCCTCAAGGTTTACAAGGATTCCCTGGCCCTCAGGGTCTGGTAGGCTTGCCTGGAATGAAGGGTGAACGTGGATTCCCAGGAATGAAAGGTGAACAGGGCAATCCAGGACCTCCAGGACAAGCTGGTGCACCAGGACCTGAAGGACCTAAGGGTGACTCAGGCTCTCAAGGACAACATGGAGCTCCAGGACAACCTGGTCCACAGGGCCCTCCAGGAGACAGAGGACTTCCAGGATTACCCGGCCCAACAGGACCTGCTGGCCTCAGAGGTCAGAGAGGTGCACAAGGTGAGACAGGTCCACCAGGGAAGCCAGGCAGTGAAGGACCTCCAGGACCACAAGGTATTGCAGGACCTCTAGGACCACCGGGACCAATTGGAGAACAGGGGCCAGAGGGAGCACCAGGTAAAGCAGGAACACCTGGTATTGCAGGAAGACCGGGAGATAAGGGACCTGTAGGACCTTCAGGACCTCCGGGAACTCCAGGGGCACCAGGTCTTCCAGGGCCACCTGGTCCAAATGGACCTCCAGGACCAGCAGGAGAACGGGGTCTTCGAGGAGAAACTGGACCACAGGGTGTAGAAGGGCCACAGGGAGCTAGAGGAAAGCCAGGACCTCCAGGGCCAGAGGGAGGTAAGGGTGATAGAGGAGAAGAAGGTCCAAAGGGTGCAAAAGGACACCGTGGTCTCATTGGTCTACAAGGGTTACCTGGACCTCAGGGACCTCCAGGAGACAAAGGCATGACTGGACCTCCAGGATTGTCGGGAAAAGATGGTGAACCTGGAACTAAAGGTATGCCTGGAAGAGATGGAAACCCAGGACCTCAAGGTATACCAGGACCACCAGGCCCTCGTGGACCACCAGGAGAAGAGGTTCGATGGGTTAATCCACCGGGGCGCAAGGGAGATGCCGCAGTGATAGTGCTGGTCGGGACGACCAGCTCTGAGGAGGGAGCAGTGTGACATGGCTTCTCCATGTCATTAAGACTCTTTGATTTTCAAGGAGGTTGCCATAGAGACAGTTTGAGTTGTTGAAGATGAAGAGACAGAAACTAGTTTGGTGTGAGAGTTTGGAAAGATTAAGAGACAGAAACGAGTAGTATGGCTGTACTTGAAGCTTGAGAAAATAAAAAGATTTGCTAAATTTGTTACATTTAAATTTGTTATTATGTCTCACTACTCCTTTCCTTAATATCGCCATGGAAATCGTTCTGTCTCTTGTTTGTTACAGATGGAAGGTTGTTCTAAATATATTGTTATTTGGAAATTTAAAGCAAAAATGTTATTCCATCCTTATAAAAGGACCAATTTGTCATAAAAGAAATGTTAGTATCTTTACAATGTTCTTACTGACTGGTCATTTTAATTATTTTATGCTCAATCATTCCATAATGCGCCATTGTAATGAATCCATTATATCTCGTCTTCATAACAACATTGCTGTTCACCAGTCAAAGGTGCATCAGTTCATAATAACACTGCTAATCCACCAATCAAAAGATCCGCACATGTCAATCGATACTTCGCCGTCTGCACACATTTCCGCGCAGCTGAATATGCAATAGAGGTACTCAGTCTATTTAATAACGACTACTATTAATAATGTAAATAACATTCTAATCAATTCAATTTGTCTGCTGCATCATTGGTCAAGGTCAACATATCAATAAAAGTTGAATTCGCAACTATCGATTCTCGTATGCATAATCGAGTAACAAATACATGATTAAAATGTAGGACACCAGTAACAGTAACATTTATAAATGTTTTAAACTTGACTCATGGTCGAGCACAAATGGTCGTGTAAAACTTGAATATAATGGAAATTAAAATGCTCGTGTACATATTATGGAACTAGCTATAGCTCAATTCTAAGATATACTTGCCTCTTAATTGCTGTCATGTTCTAATTGCATAATACACTGTGACATTGGGCTCGATGTACAATGGGGGACGGAAGGGGCTAAGCTTCTTCACACCGTGTGCCGGGCTGACGAGCGGACAAAGACGTTCAGACCGGACTGCCTCGCGCAATTGTTGTAAGTTACTGTCAACAATCGAATCGGCAGAAACAAAAGGGGTGTCGAGAACGTTCGAGACTTCAAGCTGAGTCACTTCCGGTGCGTCTGTGCGAAACTCGAGAAAGGATGGTGTGACGAAACCCGCCAGTATATCATGTCTAACAAGAAATACAGGCTACGGCACGAATTGCAGTGATGTAAATTATCCTAGTCCAGTGCAACGAAATAAAACCAAAATTGCCTAATATATTCATATTGTAAACAACAAAAGGAATTACTCATTGAATTCGTACAAAAGATGCAGTTTTATTATGATGGTATACAAATTTAGCCATATATCAGACTACCATCACTATGATTCGCGCCGTAGCCTATCTTTCTAGTTAGCCACGCAGTATATAAGGACACCAGAGAACAACAGAGTAGTGAGGTTTAGAGTTATATTCACAGACATGAGTTGGTGAGTGTTTCAGTGAGTGCACGACAGTTGTGCATGTGTGTCGTCGTGCTGGCATGTCGTAAGAAGATTCAACGAGCACATTAGAGACAGAAAAAGTGAGGAAAGACACTAAAAGGACTGAGCGAGGTTATGAGAAGTAAAAATACTGAGTTGTGATAGCCCGAAAGACTGTGTTAGCAACGAGAAGAAAACTGTTTGTGGTAAAATTTTGGAAGATGGAAAAGTATCCGGGTTGAGTTCGTCATTTTGTCACATTGAGGTCAGGAAGTGCGATTGTTGTTACAATACTATTAAACATACGTTGGGAAGAAATCCTGTTTTTGTTTGTTAAAATAGATTTGTGTGTGTGTGCGCGCGCGCGTGTGTGTGTACTTATTCCTCCTAAAATTTCTACTACTATCTTTTAACTCAGCACGGATTTCTAACCATTTGGTGGAAGGAAATGGTTTTTATTCATTGTTTGCGGAAAAGTTACATGATATTACATGCTATGTCCTTCGACAATTACATCACCATATTCAAATAACCAGTAAAGCTCAAGTATCTAAAGGTAACATGCAACGTTTGTTGGTTATTTCGTGAGTATTACCTCATTATACAAGGAGAATAGATTCAGTATCGTGAACATAGTTTGTGGGTGTGTCAGTTGTAGTGCAAACAGAACCCGAAAAGCGAGCTAAGAGTTGCTACAACTGGTCGATAAATTCAGTATGGCTGCTGCCCCTTGCTCTAAGGCAGCCAGATATTCCGGTTTCTCTACATTTGAAACTAAAATATACCACTCCACAAGAGAACAGAGCCAAGGGAATGCAAAACAGAGCGGTATCTACTGCGGAGTAATAATACAAAATTCTTACAGCCAATCCCATCTCTGGAAGAAAGAAAGAAAGCAAAAGTTCATAACGAATTTGTATCACGTGCTGCTCCTATAGGAGAAACTGGATTCAGTGAAATATTACTGGTTATTACGCAGAGTCGAACAAATACTGGGCACTTTTGGCAAATGATGCCCCCTCCTTTTCGTTTCTTTACCCATCCCTTCGGTTTGAAGAAACACGATGTTTTGGATGCTGAAAATTCGATGGAAATGTAAAACTTATGACCCACAGAGTAAATACGTTATACCAGCAATGTCAAAGTTTGTGAAAGAGGGGAAATTGGGTTTACCTCCTTCCACTGTAAGTGGATTTTGCCATGCTTTAACACTCAGACGTGTATTGTATTACGATAAACAGCTGTTCAATAGTGAGTTCTTTGGAGCTGCTTACGTTTAAGAAGTGTATCAAAGTTGAAGTGCCTAGACTTAGAAGTTACCAAATGATCATCGCGTAAACTATTGCGATAGTTCAATTTGGAGAAACCCTGTTCCCAAATATATGGAGAGCTGCACTCACTGTTATACACACTATTCCTGCAAATGCTTAATTCTCTATCTACTGCATTTTAATCTACAGAAGCATTTTCAGAAAGTACTTTATTTTCTTGTAGGTGCAAGGGGAATATGGGAATACAGTAGAGTTTAAGCGATAGTGAAATACTTTAAGAGCTGGTTTCTATGCGATGCCTTAGAAATTCCGTTCTCCTTGCAAAGCCAAGAGATGAAAAAGCGAATAACGTAATCCTATTTGAGAGAAGTATTGACAAATTCACACAAATAACAAAGACTACCTCGGAAATGGTTCACTGAAAAATTTGGATTTGGTATAAATTGTGTATTTTAACGAGATCCACATTGTTTATTTAGTAAGATTTTGCATTTCTCTTAATGGTTACCAATTATGCAAAAATCAATCAGAATGAAGAGGTCTTCATAAAATTTAAATTATGACTTTAAACTGCCATTTAGCAGCTTAGAAACTGTTTGTGTCCGTCTCTACACATTGACTATCTGAAGATGCCTTACTGCTTTGTCTTTGTAAAATCAAGCTTCCTCTGATTGGCATAATACTGTATAGATGAGTATTGTTTTACCTATTATATTTATTGCTTTGATATGATCAGTTTTTTTGTTTTGTTTCATGTATCCGCTTCACAAATTTGCTAGTATGAGACATACTTGTGGACGTCACCACTCTCGTAGGTGAACTTTGGGTTGATTTCTCATTTCATTAGGTTTCCATCTCTTTGTTTTATGAACTTTTAATTCAATTTAAATTAAATGTGTACATTTTCTTGTGTGAAACTTGCTGTGTTTGCACATAAATCATTGCAGTGATGTGAACTGATAGTGGTGCTTAGGAAAAGTATGTTTCGAAGTAGGTGTAGAACAGAAGGCGTGACGAAGAGTGGACAGGCATCGGCTGTTGGGGGAAAAGTGCAGATATTTGTAGTGATAACTAAGTTATGAACAGTATTACATCACGCATTGGAGTCTGGAGCAAAAGGGATAGTATATGCTGAAAGGCATATAAGAGCAACAATGATTGCAAATCTCAATCTTTGATCAACTGATAGAGCTATCACTGTGTGGTTTTCAGTGATAGCTCTGTCAGTTGATTGTTGACAGCCTGTGAGAGTGAACGTGTTTGATAATCGCCTCTAAATATCATCACGAGTACAGAAGTCACCCAATAAGGGCGTAGTCATTACTGTTTTTGATTACCAGAGGACAGTCTGCATTCTCACAGTTCCAAGACATTCTACAGACACTGCAGATTACTATAACACTATCCTGAAGCAATTGGTACAGGATCACATCCCCAAAAAGCTAAAGAATCTCATTCAGCAGTGCAAGCTTCATCACGTCAATGCCAAGACACATGTTGCTGATGCGGTTATCGAATTCCTGGCACAAAATCATATGTCCACGGTACCTCTTCCACCTTATAATCCTGACCTAGCTCCATGTGACTTTTTTCTTAACCCGAGAGCCATAAAAAAACTTAAGGGACGTCGGTTCGACAATGAGACCAAAGCAGTGAAAGCTTTAGAGGCGACCCTGAACAGGCTCTCAAAGAATGACTTCCTGCACGTTTTCCAGGAATGGCAAAGGAGGTGGGATAAGTACATTGTATTGAGGGAGAAGTATTCTGAGGGGGACAACAGTCTGTATGAGTGATTTTTTACAATACATTGTTGTATGAATATTAGTGCCAGTCTTTCTTGAACACCCTAAGTATATGTACAAAATAATGCTATAATCTGATTTGTATCAGCTTTATTTTATACTTTTCAATACATAATTCTCATAAACTATGGTACGGCTGCGGTGGTTCGTATTTGTCTGTCATTATTACCAATACATCAGCAACCTCACGTTGTAATTCAGAATCTGACGCTTTTTATCAAATCCTTTAACCGGGACCCACATTTTGGTGATATGATTTTGTGTTAATGAGATATGCTGAGAAGGTATTATGACTGTGACAAGTTGAGACCGGTGGGGACCTTATTCAGACAGAAAATGTCCTCCAAAAACGTTGAATCTGGGGAGGTACCATGTTGCTGGCAATGTTTGCTCACTGTATGGTGATAATTAGACATGGGAGAAAATCCCACATGGACGTTATGTTGACTACGTATCGACCATAGAGTGTGGGGGATGTTGTGATTAGTATGTAAACAAAAGAGATCACAGTCAATAACGCACCGTGCACTTCACGCCACAGTTCCACTTTGTCATTGGAAGAGAGCGCACACCCTCGCATACGACCTTCCCCCCTGTGACGTAAACGTTCCATAGTTCAGTTATGCTTACCACTGAGAGTTTTCCCCACCTCTGGTGATAATATTCGTAGTTGTAAATAGTCGATAGAGCGAAATTCCGTAACAAATTCTTTCCTTTCATAAACCATTGCTCAAAGATTTCTACGATGTCGCATCCTTGGAAGATGCTGAAGTAGAGTTATACTGTTCAAAGGCACAGCCACAAACACCCAGACGTTTTATAAAAATACCATTTTGGGTTCAAGTAGTCTCAATACATGTGTTTCGATGAAATCTAGGTCTGAAATTTTTGATTAGAATGTAATACTTCCTCTGATTCCTCTAATAAACAAAGAGAAAGCAAAAAGAAGTAAGACAGAAGAACAGTAGCTATATGAATAAATTTCGTTGTGCGCAAGCACGGAAGCTAATGTTCAAATACATGATCAGCAATAGCCACAGCACTTCAGCAGACTAACAGAGACACCACTTTCATTTCTTGTTTTTTGCTTCTTTTAACCGGTTATGTTCTGCCAATCGCGTTCTTTGCTAATAGCGTTACCAGGTTGTGATTTGCATTAATGAAAGTCATTTGTTTGACTGAAGTCACTATCTATGCGCTAACATCGGGTGGACGAAATCCAGCCCATAGCATTGGTTTTTAACGAAGGCTGATGTGAAGTAGACGGTATTCATCGTAATAAAAGAATAAAAGATAACATTTTATTATTTTAAATTACTTATATAGTCTTGCCCTACTCCACTGTGTTACAGCAATGAAAAGCAACCCAGTGAAGCACAATCATATAGGTGAATGTAACCTTTTACTTTCTCTACCACGTATGTGCATAGTGAAGTACAGAAGATGTTGCATGCCATAAAAAGATTTGATACTAGGAATTTACCGAAATGGCCACATTAAATCAAATAAAAAACAATTATTTATGTACGACCATGCCTTAATATATCACTTATACCTATGCCACTCCTCATTAGCTATATCCACCTCTTCATAGCGAGACTCTAACCACCAATCAAAGGTGTTCCAGTTCATAACAACAGTGCTATTCACCAGCGAAAGGTGTGCCCGTTCATAACGATACTGTTAACCCCAAACAAAAGATCCTCATACAGCAATAAATACTTTACCGCCTGCGCACATTCCCACTCAGCTGGAAGCAAAACTGTCACTGTATGTGAAATAAACCTGCTCTGTTTACTTAATGCTGGACCCGTAACGCAGTTGGTAGAGCACCTGCCTGCCGTGCAAGGGGTCCCGTGTTCGATTCCCGGCAAGGGGGTAGGAATTTTTCTCCAGCCAGGATTATTCCTCATCCTTCCCTGAGTCCGGAAGTATAATGCCGGCGCCGTGGCTGAATGGGAGCCGCATGTGGTATTCGTGGTGGACGAAGCGGTGTCCGGGCAGGTTTTCTCCGGGTTCTCCGGTCTTCTCCGCCATTCATTCCACCAATTGATCCATTTTCACTCTTGGAATCATCCATTTCGCCTGCATTTCATATCATCCTCTTCCTCACTATGCTTGACTGACCACCTACTTCCAGGTCTTCACTCTGTCTGTTTCAGAGGTCCCTCTGCTCCTCGACTGGCGTCTAACTCTAGGCACTGGCTTGTAAGTCCTACATAAGGGGAGGGTAATCAGGGAAAGATTTAATAATTACTGTTGATATTCTAAATTCCATTCTAATAAATTTTGAAAGTCTACCATTTTAAAGGTTGTATCATGTATACTTTGTGTAGCACTGTGTCGAGGCCAATATAAAAATAAAATCAATAATTACGCAGTTGAAGGCGCAACTATCGATTCTTGTAAGTGCAATCGAATAACAAATACTTCGTTAAAAAGGCGGGCATTAGTGAAAATGACATGCAGCTTAGAATATTAGAAGCATCTTATAAATGTTATAAATTTGACTCATAGTGGAGCATTAATAATCGTATACAAACTTGAATATAATAGCAATTACGATGCTTGTATGAATAATATGAAACTCACAACTTAATTTCTGTCATTATGTTCTCGTTGCTTAATATAACTATACAAAAATCAGTTGCTGTGGCCTACCTGTAAATAGCATAACTCACGAATGAAAGCTCAGATGAACACCAAACTTTGTAATTAGCTTTAGTATCTTTCAACGATGCAACACGAAGATTTACAAAAACTCACCTTCTACATGATATATTTATGAAAATGTTCAACTTATTAAAAATTGTCTATTGATTTTGATTAAAATATTACATGCTTATGTTATTTACATAAAAAACCTGATGTGTTACACTCACATGCCTTTCTCTACCCTTGTGCTAACTATTCGTACAAACTCTTATTCCTATATCTTCGTGTTAGTTGAGATAAATATTTGCGGAATTTATGCTACTGCTTATTGCCTTGCAGGCATTTTTTAGAAATGCTTTTTAAGGGACCTCAAAATATAAGTTTCCGGTGAAATCTCAACATGGAAATTTGGGTGGAATACAATATTTCCTCTACTTACTAGGCAGGTATATATAGTAGGGAAAGGAAAAACTAAACTCAACGAATCAGGGCGTATAATTTTTTTACCTTAAATTAGGAGTCTCCATTGTACTAGGAAGAGGTGACTCAGTGAAGAAATATAGATTGAGCTCTATGACTTAGGATACCTGTTGCAACACACTAAATGTTAATTGTTGAAAATTTGACCTTGAATGAAGGAATACATCAAAGGTAAAATACTCTTACAATTTTAATATGCATATGATACAGTGAAGCATAACATTAATATAATTTTAGTGGAAGTAATACTACATTTATTTCTAGTATTTACCTATAATTCGTTTGTTGCTGTCCTTCCTAATATCAGCATTATATGTTAGCTTATGAAGAATAGACTATTAGTTTGACTCAAATTATATCAATTGCTGTGAGAATATTATAATTAGGGAAGCAAAAGGTTGGGGATTTTGGACTATAGGCAGTGCAAGTAGGACAGTCGACACTTGAACGTTGTAGATAATGCTTTTGCATAAGTTATATTCTATGCTGTCACCATTTGCAGTGAAATGTTATTGTAGTTATTACCTATGGTTGTAGAGAAAAATGTAGTTTATATGGCCTTGATGTTTATAAAACTTTATATATGGCCATGTTAAAAATAAAAGTGACAGTAACTCTTCAAAATGAGCTGTTTGAAATACTGAAACATTTCAACCAATAGGAGAAAATACCTCATAAACCATTAAAGATACAAGACATGGATCAACACAGATTGTTTACCTTAATGATTTATATACATTTGTTTCTAAAATAAGCTTTTGTCTGTCACTTCATTTTCCTTGTTATACATCATTCAAACAAAATGAATCTTTTACGGTATACTCACAAAAAATTCAATATAAGCATTATTACTCTAAGAGCCTAAATTTTCTTGGCAATTATTCTCAAATTGCCCCCGCGCTACCAGCTAAGAACGCAAGGGAAGTCCAACGTTTCGAAGGATTCCATTATTTTCGTTCTCAGGGAAACTGAAGTACGAGCTTGAATAGTTGAGTTGACTGAAAGCCGTGAATAGTTTGCGTATTTTATACTTATTTCACTGCATCAAACATAACGCTTTAATCAAAATACATACACAGAGAAATTAAAACAATTGACTTTTTCAAGGCAAAGAGTAGTTTGGATTTGCAAAAATCTTCATGTCGTATTCTTGAAGAATGTTGAACTTAATAACACCTGATTTTTCGGTTTGGAGTTAGCTATTCACAAACACACACACATACACACTCACTCAGATAGATACAAACGCGCACGCGCATGCATGCATGCACGAAAATTGTTCTCTTTTCTTGAGTTTAGAGGGTCCCATAAAGAGTTCATAAATATTCATAAACGACTCACATTGCAGCTCATCTTTATGAACTGTAAAGTGTCTTCAGTTCAGAATGATCCAAGTAGAGACCAAGTAAACCGTTGCGGTGTGTGCAACGAGACCGAAACCGTCGCACAAGTTCTTGGCTTCTACAGGAAGGGCGAACTTCTTAGAAACAACAGACGTCACACAGTGCGGATGACAATTGCTGATTCATTCAAAAATAAATATGAGGTTTATGAAGTAGTTTATTCCTTTATCTCCAGCTCCATAAAAAAGAAGACGTAATTGTCATTGACAGACAAGATGACGGATTTATTCTTGATCGTACTATCCGATTAAAAGTTAGTCCAAATTAAGCAGGTTGATAAGACAAAAAAACTACACTGTGAGACTTGTGTTCCTTATTTAATACCGAAAAGTCTTTGTTTGGTCTACTTTTGGTCTACTGTTTACCTCTTTATTAGAAGATATTGGTTTGAAAAGTATTTGTGACTCTTTGTACATTCTACATAATCATTTGTATACTGCACTAAGTTATATGAATAATCAATTCTAAAATGGTTACCTATCCTATTTCAAAATTTTATAATCATCTTATTCATTGCTTTGTCAAATATATTACATTACACATTCTTAACTTTTCTTATTCATGTTTAAAATTATGTTTATATAGATATTAGCGGTCTGTGTGTTTAAGAAAATTCCAAAATAGGACAGCTTTCCAACTACTGGATTTTCGCTCAACTGGATTCCTTGTCAAATTGTTGTCAAATGTTCTATTGTATTTTGTCATATTTTCTTCTTTGGTGAATTACTGTTACACCATAGCTCCTGACAGTGTCATGGTTTCTGTTCAAAATGCAACCCTGTACACCCTGTTTGGCTAGTTTGGCGCTGTTTTCAGTAATTTAATATTGTGATTGTTGGAAAACAACAATGAGTTTAACTGATGTTACTCTGTACTTAATGTCCCTAGCTTAGCTTTAGACTTAAACAATATTAGTTAAATTTAAATTAACCTGTTTAAGGAAATTAAATTTATATGTTATGTCGTACTTAACCTTATTAATCTAAAAGCGCCCTGAAATTCAGAAGATTTTATTATACATCCAAACCTTGTTCCAGATATCTGGGATTGTTCATGACACTGCAGCGTTCCGTTAGTTTCTAATGTTATCTCTTTGGCTTGAGGTCATTAAGGTCGCACGCACTCTTTGTGAACTATAAAACTGCTTTAAATGCATTATCTAGTTTTCTCCCCGCAAGCCCCTTCACCATCTCTTCAGACACTGTTTATAATTCCATTAGTGTAATTTATGACTAGTATATGGTCCATTTTATGACTTTAGAGCTGCCTTTTATGAACTTTTAATTCAATTTGAATTAAATGTGTACATTTTCTTGTGTGAAACTTGCTGTGTTTGCACATAAATCATTGCAGTGATGTAAACTGATAGTGGTGCTTTGTGAGCAAATGAAAATTGATATTAAACTTTGTTTACTGTTGCTTTAATGTTATGCCCATAGTAGAACCTTTCTTATACCATTTCAACTTAAGTTACATGCAATGTTATAAAACACGTTCGCGTTGTGATTTTAATCTTTATACGGCAATAGGTAATAACATGCGTTCCAATTATAACAGGGCCACAAATCCGCAGTTCAATTTCACTTTAGTGAGTAGGTTTTATACTTTCTCTACTGTTAAGTAGAGGAAGTATTGCATTCCACCCAAAAATTCGATGTCGAAATTTCACCGAAAATACCTATAGGTTATGAGACCCCCTGAATTACCCTTAACTACCCTTTACATGGAACATTTTCAAAGTTAATCATTGATTGGAGTGATTACATAGTTTTTATTTTCGCTGATGATGTGTACTTGTTATTGCGTTTGTTGTCTTGTAGTTATGGTAACATTAAGATATGCTATTCGGCGAAATTTCTGACGGTCAGATAGCCTCCCTCAAGCTTGCTGGTGGTGACGTCGGGGTGGTCTTGATCTGGAGCTCTCGCAACCCTGCGACTGAGGCCTCCAGAGCTGCGTGAGCTGGTAGTGGGTGTCACCTGGACTAGCCGATACAGTGTTGTCTTCTTCGGGGTAGAATTCATTTCGTGTTCTTATCTTAACCCCGACATCACTGAAACGTTTTTGCAGCTTCTATGCTTTGCCTTAGGATTCATTATCCCACTAACGAAAGAAAAGAAACTCAAAGAGTAAGTTATAGGTCTTTCTTGGACATCTTGTTTCTACAATACTTAAGCCTCAAACAGACAATATTCCTTCACTATAAAACACATACTCGCGATCAACTCAATTGTGAGGTGTACTTTACTATTTTATCCAGAGATTGTATTGATATAGCATCGTGTTAGTGATGGTACATTTTAATACTTGTTTATTCTGTAGTCAAATAGTTGGTGTTTGATAGAATGACAATGTGAATGGCTAGCTTTATTCTCGAGTTAAAAAGCTCAAGACACCAAACACCGCGCCTTAGCTTAAGGGTAGTCTGTGACAATATTAATAACTTCATTGAAACAAATGCTACTAAAGTGGTCAACCTTGTCTTAAACATTCGTTGATATATTCACACGATCTCCTACCCCGCAAACTTTGTCAATACGAGTTATATAGCACGGGCTGATTAATGTTATTATATTCTCCTCTCTGTGTTTCAAATACCGATATGTAACTGGTTTAAATTAATGTAATGACTTCCCTTCCACTCAGTATAGTCAACATTTAAGCCTTTTTTACTTACTCTACTACGAATGTTATTAGGGGAAGTACTGTACTTCAACCAAGAATTCTCTGTTTAAATTTTACCGAAAATACTGGGTGTTCAAAAAAACCCATGTACGGCATGGAAAACTGATCGGTTTTCAAGCAGGAGCCCCTGTCCGGCTTGGACGCTAGAAAGCGTCGAAGTCTGAGAACGAACGGTTGTGACATTTTGTTAACCTTTATTTCGGTATCTTAATGCAGAAGGAATGCAGTCCTTTAGCCATCTGTGTACCTGGATGAACGACATGAGCATAATACCATTCCTGCGCATGCGTTACATTCCTCCATAAAGTCATTGGTGCGCATGCTACTACGCAACTTGTGTAGTTTCCAGTACAATAACGTTTTTAACAGCTGTACACAGCTGCTGAAATGGCCGACATGAACTGCAGCACACTTTGATGTAAATATGCGGAATCACCTCAATGTCACATATTTAAGATAATGGATTGGTAGAGGTGGACCAGTTCCATGGCCAGCAAGGTCACTAGATGTCACATCTCTCGACTATTTTTTGCGGAGTTGGCACTCTTGTAACGTCCGCGGAGGACCTTATGGCTCAAGTCCACGGAGCGATTGAAAATCTTCAAAAAAACTGCCCACATTAGGCCATGTTCATGAGCCTCACCACCGCCGATGTAGTCCTTGCATTGACGTGGGAGGTACACAGTTCTATGCCCGTTTGTAGACAGCTCGATGTGGGGTTTATTGGCTAAATGTGAAAGTACACCTATCTCACACTTCGATTAGCTACAGTGTCCAAACCGTGCATTTCCGGACAGGAGTTCCTATTTGAACACCGATGAGTTTGCCATCCTACATAACATACTAAGCGTTGTTGGTGTTTTTGAGACACCCAATATATATTCTGAGATGAAAAGCTTATTAGAAAGAAGTCTGAGTAGCGGACTGTCTCTATATGGTATAACTCTGAGTGTTTCCCTGGCTCTCTGCAGCTCCATGCAGTCTTGCAGAGGTCCTAGCAGACGATAAACAAGCTAGGGTTCAAAACCGCTTTTCAACAATAGTAAACATGAATCTAAGGGTTTATAATTTTAGATGTCAGGATTTCCATCTTCTGGGATATTTTTATAAATGTGTTTTATTCTGGCATTTGTTTGCTATATTTGTCAATATTTGTGCTTTTACTAGCATTTGTATTTTATATTGAAATTTATGTCTGGCTTTTGCCATATTATAAGGACGTTAAAGACCAAGTAGTTGATCATTAGTATAACTAAAAAACGGAAAATGGTTAGATTATTAACTGTGTATTTACGTTCAGCATCTTCCAAGGATGCGACATCATTTTTATACTTTTTGACATAAACGTGATAGAACATTAAGCGTTTGTCAAAATAGATTGTACAAGAATGAATAGGCAAACGTGAAGCTTTAAATCCATACAGGTAGCTTATTTGGGATCAATGCATCAGTATTTGTTACAATTCGTCAAGGGGCACCCTCGGGAGAAAGGATGAGGTGAATGGAGGCACCGGGGAACCAGATCCAGACTAACCATATAGAAATTGACAGAGGTCCCTAACGTTTCCCAAGATTGACGGCACCTCGAAGTCCTTAGGTCTTCCGGGACCTTCTTAGGGGAACTCGGCTGGTTTCAGCGCCCTCCTAACCGGATTCCACGAACAAGGGACGGAGAGCTTGTGCGCATATCATCCCTGCCATGCTGCACATAACGCCTTCGCTGACACTTGCGATCCTGAAATATTCAACGGCATGAACGATTAATGAAATGATTAATAAAGTGAAATAGAAGAACAAATTATTTGGATGATGTAATTATCCCTTATAGCATTCATCTAGCAACTCTGTATACCCCTAAAAGATCCATGGGTCAGAAAGGTCGGCCACATGAGAATCGAACCCACGACCTCCCGAACAGCTTCAGTAATTCTGGATCACCAATAGGCTGTAATATGACCGAATGCCAAGAAGTGAAAGGGTGAAATACAAGTAACTAAGTAAGCAACTTTTGTAACATTTAGCACTTTCGAGACATTCTTCGCTATTGGATTTAATTATTAAATACTTTAAGCTTTCTCAACTGCAAATCCCTATCACATTTTTATTTATTCTTTGTGGTCATTCTAACAAGGCATCGCTTTATCCTATTGCATTCTCTTTTACCTGCGTAAGCATCTACAAGAAATGTGTAAATGTGTGATGAAGCGTTACCTGTATAAACTAAAAGAGGGTAGGAGAAAAAGACTTCGTAAGAATGAGTCTTAGAGAAACTCGTATGAATGTAACACAGACTTTTTAAGAAACTCTGAGTTGTTTAATTTGTATACCTTAGGCGGCCACTAAAATAGAAGCACCACTAGCTGGTTCTAGCAGCAACATCCTGAAAGCAAGCCCACACTAACGGAATGAGGAAGCAATACTAATATTTCATCTTAACGATCCTTATTTCAGCAGAGAACTTCAAAGGTTTCTGCGGTCGTATTTTCAAAGCACGCCAATTAAGCGAAAGACAGGCCCGTTCTTGAGTTGTTCTTCTAGGAGGTAGATGCGATTGTTTACACTACCGACACTCTTGGAATCACTTTTGACCTTTCGCCTACTACCTCTACCTTTAGCTTTAATCTTTAGAAGCAGGAAAGAAATCGTTTTAAGGTGTGTTTAGCAGTGGTAAGCGATGATGGAATTGTGTTTAGAAACGTTTCCTTAGGTGTTAGTGCAATAATACACTGTAAGTAAATTTCTCATAACTGTGTGCCAAAGATAGGTGAATGAACTTTGTAATGGATCTACAGGATATTATAGGTTTTTGGTTATACAACGGAGGGGAAAATGCCGGGCACTTACCCTGCATAGATCCATTGCGGTTACCAACTTCCAAGAGGAAGGACTCAAGTGAAGGCACTTCAGGAGACCGTAGGATTAATTAAAAATACTTTCAATCAATTACAGTACTACTTAGGTCACAGTGAACTTAAAGGCTCTCGGAAACCCTGTATTACGGAGCTGTAGAGCCAACGCATTAGCTATTACCCTGGGGGGGGGCAGGGGAGGCTTCTTCTAAATCTCCTCCTATTTACTCATGAGTAGAATTAGGAAGGTGAGGAAAATGTTTCTTTTTTTTTTTTTTTTTTCTAGTGTCTGAAGACGAGATCAACAATGTTCCTAATGGGTCATTGCAGTGTAGAACCTATGGATTTGATTTGTCTTTTTCTGTCCTTTTCGGCATTTTTTTGGACTTTTTATATCATGCAACTGCTTTTTTTTGCAGCTTTACCTGCTTTTGAGTACTTTTTTCTGTCCAACGAGTCTAATGTCAAATCCAATTTCTTTTAACTAATACGCACGCTAAGATTGGCTACAAAGGTACTTGAGAAGACCATTTCTATTGTGCTCATACCATTAGCATCAACAGAGAAAATGAATACGTCCTGCGGGAAACTACTGAACCTTCTTCAAATATCTCATTTTTACCAATATCGTGACAACGAACTTTCCCGGAGAGCGAGAGTGAATAGGTTGTATTCACTTTATGTTTGACTGAAATTTCAGTTTCTGACAATCACTAAGCCTAAGACCTATTTTTTAACAAAAGATACGATGTCAATCAAGGGAGGTAAAGGCCGTTGGTATGGAAACAAAGAAAAAAGGTTGCCACAATGGTTACACTGATAATCATATACTCTTTAGGTCAGTTATCGCTAGTTGTTTGCGAGAAACCGACCCCTCGTGTTGTATGCTGTTAACCTTCTTTGTTAAATTTCTTGTTAAAATAAGCACTTATGGAAGCAAGAGTTATTGAAGGTACATGTAGATCTAAGATTCATTGCCCAAGAGAAAGATCTAAGTTCCTGTCGGGGTGTTACATTGCACAGACAAACTAGAGAATTTGTGTGTTCTCTTAGGAATTCTTCGAACAGGAAGAGGATAATGCTCCTTCACAATGTACCTGTTATTCCTTTCAGCCAAATAAGGAAACAAACTGCAATTACTTTTGTTCTGAAGGTAGACTAATATACATTATTACTGTATGCTTTTGTTGCCGTGAGATAAACCTGAACGCTTGTTTATATCTTTCGAGTACCAAGGGTTGCGTTCTGCTTCTTGACAACACTGCAACACTCCACGTGATGAAGTTGACGGCTGTCATGTATCTTCTTGTAAAAATCAGGCTATAATAAAACTTCTTTTTTGCGACAGAGTCTGAATTTTGAGGGGAAGTATTTTCTGCTGATGGAAGTGTTCCTTTCTGCAAATTTTACGAGGCGGTTCCGTGTCCAGTAGCATATTGGGGAAAGAAACATGCGAAAGCAGCTTCTCGGAGAAAAGAAGACCATAAAGTGCTGCTGAATGTTCTAAGTCCTCTCCATTTTAGAAAGACTTTTGTAGTGCCTTAGTGTTATATTCCATTAGCAAACATATGCCTATTCAAACTTCTTCCTTCAGAATATGCATTACTGGTTCCCAAATCATAACAAGCATTTCTTTAATGTGGTTTTGTCACTCTGTATGTTGTATGCTATTAGAATGTTGCATTTTCAACATAGCCATTAGATATGTAATTGAAACTGAAATTATTAATTAATTTGGATCACCTTTTTATGTTCTTTTTTGCAGCTTTACATCCTGTTTTTGGATATTTTAGGAATATTTAAAGGTGTTTTAGCCAATTTATGGGTATTCAACTTCATAGCCCTACTCTTGAGTGATATAAGGTGCACTATAGTGACTACCGATATCATTGTAAGTTGTGTTTAAACTGATACCCATGTGCATTAAAGCTTTCGTGACATCTTCGAATGAAATTTACACTTACACGTATAAGTTCTACTTAAGCAATTTTAATAATTTCTCTGGTTACATTGTTCTTAATTTCCTCTATGGTGTGAGGATTTACGCTTACGTATCGCGTATAAAAATCTTTGTTTAAGCGTGAGTTTTTCAGTGTACTAATAAAAATAATCTAATGAAATTGAAGTATTACGCAGATATATTGAGTAAACTTTAATTTTTGAGATGCACAATGAAAAAAAAAAAAAAAAAAAAATGAAAAAAAAAGCTTTTTAAGCCACGAAAAGATGCTCAATGCACTTGAGTCTTCATAGTTTAAAAAAAAAAAAGCTGACAGTTAAATTCTAAGATGACCCCCCTAACACGTGTTCGCAGTAGTGGTTACACCGAAGTGACGAAAACTACGAATATTTAGGATCTATGGCCTGGTTATAAAGAAAACGCATGGGAAGGTTGTAAGCCGGTTTGGGTGAAAAAATATCAAACTTGAATTTTTGTCATAAATGTAAGGTTTAATGTCTATTTTATAAAAATCCATTGTCATTTTACATGTAGTCAGCGCATTCCAAATGGGTACCTAAATGGCAACAACGCCATAGCTGAAATTTGAACCAGGATCACCAGTTACTTATCCATTTTTTAGTAATCTGCTGACTTCTTAAAGTCTGTAAGAAAACAAATCAGAGTGGTAATTGCCCTTTCTCGAATGAAAAATGTAAGGGGAAAAATCATAAAACATACTTATTAATGAATTAAATTTCAGTAAAAAGGTCAGTAAATATAAAAAGAGCCAAACTATTTAAGTTCAAAATTTCATTGCTCTGGAATTGGCAGTGCCCAAGAAAACGGCATTGAAATTTGGTAAAATTGTCATTGTAAGCATATAGCTTACAACCTCCCCTTAAGAGCAGGCACCTCTGTTTACATAATGAATAAGTTGGAATAACAGCTGTGTTTAGCAAATGCTCAGGGTTAGCATCAAGGTCATTCTCCTTCTCGCCTCCCAATATTTTGAGGATACAATTTAATTCTGTACATAGATTGGTAAATAATCCACATTCATTTCCTCTTCCTTGCTGCAGAACAGACAATTTGGAGGTGATAGCAATTGTTATTGTGAATTTGGTTAATTTTGAAAACAAGGCTGTCATATGTATTCATAATTTTGAACAGTGCATTGTTAGAAATAGGTAAATAGCTATGGAATTTTGAAAATTAACGATTAATCCCCTATGAAAACAATCAAGGAATTGAGGGAACGATTGTAGAAAAACAGAACTAAAAGAGAAGGAGAAAAGGGGACGGAAAATAAAGGTAAAATAAAATGAGGAAGTGGAATCACGTTACGACACATAAAAAAGCCAAAGAAATGCAGGAAGAGGTTTTAGATAGCTGTTCATTAAACCAAGACCCGCTATAAAAACATTTAAATGTGATCTGGGAGATAGAATTAGGTAAAGCAGTTAAACCTGAGAGTTTAGCTAGTTTATATGCACAGTGCACCGCGTGTATATGTGTGTACTTGGCACATAGGTTTTTTATGACTGTTGTCTTTTTGATTTATGTGCGTTTGATGGGTTTTTGAATTCTTGTTGGGAGGAGGGCGGGAGGAAGGAAGTTGAGGGAAGAGAAAGGGTAGTGTGTAAAAGAAGTGGCGCGTGCTGCAGAAAGCAAACAGAGATCATAAAGACGTTTTACGATGCCATCAAATAAACAAGTTAAAGTTCTTTGCTTGCACTTGTGCCACTTTATCAGTGATGGGCCGTTAGCAGGCAAAAAACGCAATTCTACCTATCTAAATAAACCGTGGCGTTCCCAGTCATTCGCCGAAATGCGCTATCTGAGGCGGAACGTGGTGCTTTAAATAAATCTCTGCGACCTCATTGGACAATGACGACAGCTAAGTGCCGGAAAAGTTAACGAGCTATGGCCTAACAAGAATAAAATCTGATATGTTGCATTCACATTACTTTCTCTATTCACTCTTCTATAAAATATTCACACAAGTTCTATATCCATCCTACGTCTTGTTGATAGAGTTAAATCACCATGACATACTGTGAGAAAATCGACAATAAAGTCCAATTGCTTTTCTGTCACTTTATTTTCTTTTAAACTGAAGCACAAAACATAATTCACAATTCTTTGTGATATTATAACTTACAACTGTTTTGTCTTCTAATCTTGACACATTCGTATCGTTCTTTACAGTCTCTGTCTCATTAAACTGTCGGCTTTGACGATACAATTATTTAACACTCACAAAATCTGCTTCGCTGCCTTCACTTCGACGCTACAATTTTTGTCAAGACGAGTGCACACACACAGACACTCCTAACTGTTGTCTGGCTCAACACTCACAACTTCCTTTTGCCACAAAAAGTAACTTCTTCTTCTCTCATGTCCCGTAAGCTTTTATACCGGAGACGACGTAGCACGGATTCTTCTGGAAATACACCTTTTACTCGAACATGCCAGCAGCCACACGACTCGTGAAGGTCCTTCGTTCTGCTGCTCTCAATGCTGTTACGTATTCATAAGCAGTAGTGTGAAGCAGCTTGACCTTGAACACCTGTGATGCACGCCGGTCTGGCTTGTGGTGTAAGGTAGCTTGACGCTGAATATCCTTTGACACTGCTGTCGGGCGTCACATTACTTACAGATTTCGCTATAGGTATAAGTACGTTCTATAGGGGTTTCATACCTGCCTCTAATGGTAGCTTCCTATAAAATTGTAACAACGGCAGCTATCATTTGTTAAAGATACATCGACGGAACGTAACGTGAAGTAAGAAACTAGAAGATCAATTGGGAGGTACTTAACATAATGGGATTATTGTGATTGTTTATTCTTCTGCTCGGCAGACATGGCGGATATTGGAAGCAGCTGTCTTTTTCTAAGCAGAGCTTATGTTATCCAAAAATGAAAAGAAAGAGAATATGAAAATGTGTAGTAAAAACATTTTTAAACGGCGAATAAAGTTATTGGAAATGACCATAACCTACTGTAGGAGCTAAACAAGATAAACAGAAAGAGTTTTGATGCAAATAGTTACATAGAGAAGCACAATTTATTCTTGGATGACACTCTCGTATCCCGGTGACTTGTGACAAAAATGAATTTGCACAACAGGAAAGAGAATCAGCCGCCATTAAATTTTGTGTTTGCCACACTTAAAAATATACATGCTATTTGGTTGCAAATTTTACACTAATCCCTAATTTCTTTATTAACATTTCATATCGATCCAACCGAAATTGTGGATTTATAACCGGGTACATAGCTTAGAATTTAACTGTCAGTTTGTTTTCTTGTGATTGTGGATTTTATAATTCATAACCAAGTAAACATGCATTAGCACACATTTATCATTAACATAGAAACGTGAAAGAAATGTTAATGCCATATTAGAAAAATAACTTTAAACGTAATTTCAATGCAATCATTTCAAGTTAAATTTAGTTCTGAGTCAACAACGGTTAAAGAAAGAAGGTGCTGTTCTCACATTCCACAATAAACAAGCACATTGTTACGTGACAAAATATGTAAGTTGTGTTCTGAGCGCTTGTTTAAATTCTATTCAGGGCTCCAAGCTGAGAACATATCTATATTTACTGTAGGCCAGTATATCAGCTGTCTGGTGTCCAAGTTTATTATAATACTGCATTAAGAATTCTTGGTGCACTCGCGATCTTACGTTCTATTCCAAACTGCAGTATAAGACAGTGCAGCTAAAAAATATTTCACCTGAGCATTAACAACACTTACAATCGGCTTAAGCGATAGTCAGATATTTTAAGAGCTGGTTGGTGTATGATGACTGACATTGCATTTCCTTTGCATAGCAAAATAAATTAATGGACTGGACTGATTTGCGTTCAGGGAATTCATAAGTAGCCATAAAACCTGTGAACAATCACTTCACTGCATATGTACATAAGCATTAAATTTGAATATTGAACACACAAATACTTTATATACAGGTAATATGAGGAAAAAAAACAGGGATAATTCAGAAACAAAATCAATTTTTTCCTGCAGTTATAAGACTAATATAGTATCTATATATACAAATACAAATTCCACTTTGTTTTTAGCCCGCCTCGATAGCATGATGCTTAGCGTGTCTGCCTCACGTTCAAGAGGTCGCGAGTTCGAATCTCGCTTAGGGTAAGTTATCCGGGTAAGGTTTTTTCCGAGGTTTTCCCTTATCCTGAGAAGACGAATGTCGGGCAACTTAAAGCTCCATGGACCTCGGGGTCATTTGAGCATCATTTCACCCGTTTCAAAAAAAAAAAAAAAAAAAAAAAATTTGTTTTAACCTTTCAATGGGCTTTTCCTGCCACGTCTCATTTTGTTATTTTATTAGCAAAGCATACCCTCTATTGTCAGTTCGAATGACTTCCTATTGGAGAATAATTAGGAATATCTTGAAATGGTTAACTCACAAAAAATACATAGTTGACATTGAGTGTTTTAAAGAGATCTTCATTTTTATGTAGTTCAGTAATGGAATTCTTTCCAATGAACAGGATTCAAGAAGCTATTCCCAGAAACTATTCCCAGAAAACTGAATATTCTCAATTTGTCATGATAATATCTTTAACTTACGGTAATTTAAACAAAATCTTATAATAATTTTTTGAGAAAATAAACATTTTCGAAAATTCTTCATGTACCTAAAGGGTATTTCCACCTCTGTGATGTTGTGGTAGCCTGATGCCTCACATTCAAGATGTCCTGAGTTCGAATCTCAGGTGAGTTATCCGGACAAGGCTTTTTACCGTGGTTTCCCCTATTTTGAGAAGACGAATGTTGGGTAACTTTAAGCCCTATGGACCTCGGGCTCATCTGAGCGCCATTTTACCTATTTCATTCATTCATCGTCCGGTATGGCATACGAGTATCGTGCTGGAGGACGTCAATATACAAAAAAGGAGAATGGGAGAGCTTTTTTAAGAATATTCGTGTTGTAATCATGGAAGACTGACCACAAATACGAAATTTGGTATTTAAGCGAGTTTTCGGTTTTAAATTATATTGTTCATAGATAGACACATATCTAGATGTTATTTTTTAATCAGAGTCTCAAAACAGTATTTCCGGTGGAATATCAATATAGAAATTATGGGTGGAACACAATACTTCCTATGCTTACTGTAAGTACTAGTATCGTCATCATCATCATCATCATCATCATCATCATGACATAAGTCTTGTTCTGTCTTCAAGGAAGATCTGCCCACCTCATTCGCAGTCTCCCAACACCCCTTCTACCTATCGGTTTATAATGTTGTATCATTTATGGCGTTCCATCTTCATCAATTCACTTTACATGCTCTTGCAATTTTCTTCTGCATTCAGTTATTTTTATTTTGACTCTGGATCCCCAACTCTCTTCTAATGTCATTTATTTTTTATCGAGGAGCCTGTAACCAGTCACGTATCTTAAAATTCCCATCTGGACAACTCCTATCCTTTTCTGTTGTGAGGGGATCAGCACCCAACTGTCACATCAGAAGTCGAAGTTCCAACATTGTGGCTTTATTACCATTTTTATTGTACCATATACAATTTGGAACTTATTTATTTTGAACATTTCATTTAGTAATATATACTACAGTATAATAAAGAAAGTAAACATTACTGTGTTGCACACACACGCGTTTCTCTGCTCTTGGACTAATTATTCTCATAAACTCTCATTACTCTACCTTCTTCAGGTTAGTGCAGACAAACATTTGCAGAAATAACCGTACTACTAATTTTTTTTAGGTGCAAAGGTAATATAGGAATACCGTTGGCTTTGAACGATACTCAAATCTTTTAAGGCTGGTCGCTATATGAAGGTCTGAAATTCTGTGCTCTTTGCACGGCAAGAAATGAAAAAGTAAATAACCTACCATTTGAGTAAAGTTTAAATATTGCGAAACTCACACAAATAGCAAGAAATATATCCGAAAATATTTACTCCAAACAAAATTAAATTAATTGGGACATAATTTGTGTTTTAACGACATCTACTTTTTTTTTTTGCATAGTAATATTTGGTTACGGTTACGGTTTATCAGTTATGCAAAAGTCATCAAGAATAAACAGGACTTCATGGGGTAGAGCCAGAAAAATTCAAAATATACATTTCATTTGCCATAAAAATATCTTAAACACTTCAATCAAAGTCGCTAGTCATTTTTTGAGAAAATCAAAATTTTCCTTGTAAAGGGTTGTTTAGGGAAAAGGAATTTTCTTCAAAATCTTTGTGTCGCATACTTGAAAGATGTTAAATGTAAATACCAACTTTAGTTATTAACTAATTTTTCGTGTTTGAGTTATGCTGTTCACAGCATACAGACGCGCACGTGGATCTTTTCCTGAAATGCTTTTTTTTTAGATTCAAGCTGAAATCTTGACATAGAATTTTGGGATCGAATACAATATTTGGCCTACTTACTATACGTAGTAGAGAAAGTAAAAGGTAGGTACTGTTTAACTGGTCTGGTATCAGTGATGCACTGTAGAGTTTAGACCTCGAGTGCAATTTCCAATCGCCCCTTAGCAACCGTGGTTTACGTAACTGCCCGCATTCCGGCCTTTCCCGGACAGTGAACCTGTAACTAACAAGGTCGCCCAGCGGAGTTTATGGGCCGGACCTGGAGGAAGGGTTGAGGAAAGGCACAATGAGACAAAGTTTTACCCTTTTTTATGGTCTTGCTACTATTGTAGAAAAAGAGTTACGATAAGGACACACAAACATAGGTTTCAACCTGTTGTGTCAATGCCGAATAACAAAATCTACAAAACACTTCCAGCAGTTTTGTAGCAAAAGGGGTGAAGGAACGAAAGGGTGCAATATGGTCTCCAAGGTCGACATATTTGTGGTGCAAAGGCGAACAACGGAACGACTTCTGTTTTGTTATTTTTTTGTAAGACTTCCAAGGTTAAAATGGGAGTAACCCTTCCGGTTTGAAATTTTATGACCTTTAGGTTTACTGTTATAGCTTGAAACGCCTTTATGGCCAAGAATACGACATACGTGTTCATATGACGAGCTACAAGGAAGCGAACGTCTGGGCTTATCTGCCCATCAAGTCATCTTTTGGTTTTATAGGAAATAATATGAATCTATAACATTCTTGAAAGGGGAACATGAATAACATTACATAATGTGTGTAAAGTCACCAGAATTACTTTAACAACTAGGAAACCTGCCGCAGATACTTGCTGTTATACATGAATTATATAACTTCTACTTTTTACGTTCTACTAAGTATAGCAAGTAGGAGAAGTATCTACTGTATTCGACCCAAAATTTCGATGTGAAGATTTCATCGGAAATATGTTCCAGGTCTACTAAATCAAAAAGAAGTAGTTTAAGAAACATCCGTGGGATAATAATGCTTATTATTTGGATGTAGGAGAATTCAAAACGTATTCCAACTGAAATCCCTGTAGAGAATTTTTGGGTGCAGCTTGGAAATACGAGCATAATTCTCAAAGTTACAGGGAAAACTACTCCAGTAGTGGACACCAGTGTTGACGTTTCCCAAAACAATGTGTATTTCATGTCCTTTCTTGATGAATTTATGCTGGGATAATCACTTTGCAATAGATAAAATAAAGCACAATAACATGAGAATTAAAAATAAAATTACTAATAAAAAGTAAAATAAATATACATACATTTACAAAACAGTGGCAAAAGCCAAAATTAAAACAAAGTGATAAATATATCAAAATAGTATAAAAAGTCTGATGTGCTGCACTCACATGACTTTCTCTACTCTTGTACAAACCATTTGTACAAATTAATATTCCTATATCTTCTTCGTCTTTGTTGAGATAAACATTTGTACAAATTATCTTATTGCTTATTTCCTTGTGGGTGCAAGGGGAAAGTTAGAATGCATAAGGCTTTGAGCGATAGTCACATCTTTTGAAGCTTTGAGGTTCTCTTCTCTTTGCACACTTACCATATAAAAAATGAACAACGATGATCCATTTCACGGAAGTTTTAAGTTTTCCGAAACTCACACACATAACAAGGAATATCTCCGAAATGGTTCAACCTACAAGAAAATTTATTGAGACATAAATTGTGTATTTTAGCAAGATCTACATTTTTTGTGGAGTATGATTTGGCCTATCTCTGACGGTTTACCTTATGCAAAAATCGCCCAAAGTAAATACGACTACATAGGCTATGGCCAGAAAATTCAAGATACACATTTCATTTGCCATTTTCAAGAAAATCGAAATTTCCAAAAAACTTTCCATGTAAAGGGTAGTTTAGGGTAGGGCTATTTTCTTCAAGATCTTCGTGTCGCATCCTTGAAATACATTAAACTTAAATATCAACTTTGGTTTTTAACCGATTTTTCTTTTTTGAGTTATGCTGCCCACAGACTGACACAGACACACACGGACCTTTTTCTAAAAAAGATTTTTTTTTTGATTCTCGACATCGAATTTTTGAGTGCAATATAATACTTCCCCTACTTACCAGTAGAGAAAGTAAGTAGACATTAAAGTTTCAAATCCTCAAACTCGTTACTCAATGCTAAAAACTTAATAATTCTTTCAACCGTTTGTTTGTCGTCCGCCAAGACCTCTGCAAGTCTGGCAGGCAGCTGCAGAGAGTCTCGAAGGTGCGCTAGAGGGAAACATTCTGGCAGTTAGGAAGAGGAAAATAAGCAAGATGGACGAGCAGAACCTTCGCACTTAAGGTAATAACGCATACGAGTTGCAAATTGTGCTGGTAATTCAACAAAGTCGGCTAATTGTTGTTTACAAAATTAGAAGTATCAAATAGCTCTCTGTTTAACACCTTGAAGTAATAGACAACATAATGTATTTGTTATTCGATTGCACACATGAGAATCGATATTTGCGTGTTCAACTGCGTGGGAATGTGTGTATTGATTACTACAAGCGGATCTTTTGATTGATGGATAGCAGTGTCGTTATGACTACATAGGCACACCTTTGATTGCTAGATGGCAATATGATTGTTTATTAGTATACAACAGTATCGTTATGAAGAGATGTATATAATGAGGTACATTAAAGTGACGTATAAACCCTGCATTCTGATATGTTCAAGAATAAACGACAATGGATACAGTCAGTGAAGAATAAAACAACATACCAAAACAGTTTGCTCTTTTAGTGCTGCTTATCAGAAATAAAGAGAATTTCCATAAGCAGGCGACAGCAAACTGAGTGAATCTGTAGCAGGAGGAGGTACTGATGATTTTTATGTCAATGATAGTGTTATTTTGAAGTCAATACTTTATAGAACTTCATCATTCTCCACTGAAAATATGTCTTATGGAGCGATTGCTTATGATGAGATCAATACTATACCTTGTTATCCATTCATGGAAGTCCACAAAGAAAATGGCTCTAAAGAGCTATTTACTCATGTTTACCAGCTTTATGGCGAGTTTTATTCCTCATTCAACTACTATTTATTCAACAGTTACCTATAAAAAATTCGTCAAAGCGAACAGTGGCATAACGGCGTTGTCTGTAACAATGGATGGACGTCATGGACAAACAAAAGCGAATAAAGATTGGAATTTCATGCTGTATCCATGCGTGGGAAACTTTACATGGAATTTTGAAAGCGGTAAGAGGCTGGGAAGTGTAGTATTGCATTGTCTTCTGTTTTGTATGTGCTCCATGCGCATTTACAAATAACAGAAAACTGCTGGAATATTTCAAAAGATATATCTTTCACCCCTAGAAACAAAAGATTGCCTATGTGAGATGTGGATGATCAATTTGCTCAGGTTTGCCCCTGACCTTTTGCGTTGAGTATGCAACAGACAACTGATTCATAAACGATTTCACACCTATACATGCAGCTTTGTATAAGATGTTGTTTTACAAGATGTCTAACCTTGTTTGTCCATTGTATCTCTTGGCAGCTGCTCCAGTGAAGAACTGTTAGGTGCGTAGGTGTGAGGATAAACAGCATCAGGTTGACCATAAATTTAATGGAGGCTAATACTCATCTATTCGAAGTGAGTTACCAACTGTTGAGGCCAAAGAATTAAATTGTTTCTTAATATTATCTCTTGGGATAGCAGGTATTGAATTATAAGTGCCGAGTATCCATGCTTTACCGTTTAAAAATAACTTATTTCATAATGATAAAAGTAAATTTATTTTGCATTAGTAGTAGGAACGTTAAACTGCTAATTATACGTAACTCAAGCTCGGTCATTAATCGGTAGGAGTTTCCGACAATCCATCACAGTAAATACTTCTATAATGCTGCACGGGAAAGACGCAAATTTTAGTGATAACCGATTTTTTAGACATTTAGGTCCACCTATAACATTATTCCCGCCAACATTCCTATACATATTGGCAACTGTTAATTGGTAACGGAAGTGCAACTGCTACCATGTGTCATCTGAAATTTTGAGAATGTTCCTTCCTCTATAATTATTTTATATTCCCCCGATATGCTTTGGCAACACTTGTCTGTGGTCATCCAGTACATGATCTTTAACGTGATAATTTTCTGGTCCACTGAATTCAGTTGTATCCTAATTACTGGAGCTATACCAGTTATGACATTATGCATCGATTTTAAACGTGCAGAAATTATTTATTGAAATTAGTTACTTGTTTCCCTTTCATTCCTTTATAAACTTGTACATCCTACGTCCCTTAACTCCGGAATCAATATATAACACCAAATTCTTTATATCAGTGTGCAGAACTGTAGTTGACTGAACCACCCACTAAGTGAAGTAGGTAAACCAACCTACGATACACACTTCAGTGCGTATAGTGTAAACTTCGCTTTTCTGAGCTCCAAGCACCCGGTTGACAGAAAGAAAAACACAGCTCCATTTTCAGTGATTACAGACAGTGTGAAGAAAACCTCTTAGTGCGATTGGATCTTCTCCAATCTTGACACCTACACATGTAACACATTTGACTTCCGGATACTTACTTCCTCTGTTAGTAACTTGATTACAAGTGACAGGTCAGAAATTACATTAATAAGTCTTCTGTTACATTCACATAGCCGTCAATATCGTTTATTTTTGTATACTTTCTGCAAACCATTCTTACGAAAGGTTGCGTATCTACTTCATGTTAATGCAGATAAACCTGTTGAAGAATCGTTTCATTTCACATTTTATTATAAGCACAAGAAAATAAAGGAAGCCAAATCGAAGGTGAGACAAGGCCTTTGAGTCTACTTAGCTTCACTAATGCTTTTTTATTGTTTTTATAAGCATTCCTTCCTTTTTGTGCTGTTATATTTGAAATGTTTTTAAAATGGGTTGTTGGACTTGCTGATTCGTTGGTTATATTTTAGTTTTCTATACTCTTTCCGCAGCTTTAGAGATATAATTGAATAGCGAAAGCAGTTTTGGAAATGGACAGGGCATTGAAATTTTCAAACGAATAGTAAAGTATATTTGATGCCACAATATAATATGGTAAATATCCCTTCCAGCATTTGCCTTTGCCACCCGGACAAACCAAAAAAATCCTTGGTCAGGAAGGCAGGCCGTGTGAATCGCACCCGCGAACTCCCGAAAGCGGGCCATAGTCGTTACTGCTTGAGCCATCCTGCTTGACACTGTTCATTGTCACTTCACGGGTTCCATGGCGCAATGAATTGCGAATTGCTCAACCCCTTTCTTCTGGACCTTTTCAATCCCTTACAGTAACAACATTCACAATCGTCTTAAACTCACTCGCAGAACGGCCCTTTTCGTCCCACCAGAAAGACACCCTCTAACTCATTCACTCTCTCACTTCGCGAGACTTCCCATGACTTACGAGAGCGCTCGTTTATACTCGTACAACCGTAGGAAATTTTCACAGTGCTCTAGAACGTTCAAGAACGCGAAACTTTTAGAACTGTTTATGGTTCTGACTGCCCGGTGCCAACCTCCCAATAACCGATCACCATAACCACTTTGTGACACACACACACACACACACACACACACACACACACAAAGTATAGGTACATATTACTGCAACAAAGAACAATTATATTTCATATTTGTATTTTACCACTTAAACCTTTACTTGATGTTACTGCTGTGTATTTGTCAATACTTACGATTTAATTCATACAGCGGTTAAGTAGGGCTGCTTATTAATGTATTATCCTCAACAACGAGGTATGGATAATCGACAACTACTTGGCCAGCATAGTGTCTTTGCTACAACAATCACCATGTTTAATTACTTACGTATTAATTTAAGCCACTTGTATTTCTATTCCCTAGCATCGAAAAACGTATGCAGTACACCTGCATTCCTCTCATATTTTCGAACTCTTCCTCGTTCAATGTTGCTTAACGCTCTCAAGCAACTACCTTCGCTTTTTATTCAGCATAATTGATGATGCAAAACGTTCATCCTTCTAAAACATATTTACAAGTTACAGAAAGTAAACAGAACTAATTCTCATGTTACTGTGCTTCATTTTGTGTGTTGCGAAGTGATTATCCCAGCATAAATTCAAACAGGAAAAGCCATGAAATATATATTGTTTGGGGAAACGTCAACATTGGTGTCTACTACTGGAGTAGTTTTCCCTGTAACTTTGAGAATTATGCTCGTAAACTTACATAAACAAAGCGAACAGAGGAAAAGACAACACTTCTCGAACACTGTTCTCTAGTGTTTCTCTTTATCTAAGTATCATAAAGCTTTCTCCAGGGCTTTTAAGATTAAAACAACTTTCAAGGTTAAAATGTCTTCACTGTTACCACCTGTGTTAGCGCAGTAGCACATTACCTTCTGGGATTCACCTAGCTAGTCTAGGGTGCTCATATATGAATTTTGGTATAAACCTTTATGAACTCAAAATATTAGGTTTATGACCACGGAGTACAATGAACCTTGATCCTATATTAATATTATGGCGTTTATTCTCAAAACTCTTTTATGACTTCCGCCCGTGACAACTTCAATACCCATGAGCACTTGGCCTAATGTCCTGTATTTACTTCCAATACTATTTCTCGACTTTAATTTTCCTTACACATTTAAGCATTAAAATGGTTTATATGATGCAGTTTGTACAGAATATTATTCAAATTTGCAGCAGAAACTAAAACAAAACTAACTAAAAATGTGGAATATGGTCTTTGCTACAAATTTGAAATGCTAAAGGTATGATACAATCAAATCGATCATTCTTCCTCTCGCGTATGTCACCGAGAGGAAATGATCTTGGCTCGATTATGCACGGGGTACTGTTATCTTTTTAAGAAGGACCTTCTTTGTCCACTGTGCTACTATCTTTTGTTGGTCCGCAACGTGCTGCTAGAGTGTTTACATAGCACACTTTCGATGCTCCCTGCAAGTGTCAGACTTGCGGAGGTCCAGCGGACGAAAACAAACGGTGGAGAAAGCTTTTAAATTTTTAGGAATGATAAACACGAATCAAAGGATTTAGATTTTAGATATCGAGATTTCATTCCTTTTGGATCCCTCTTATAACTGTGTTTTAATTTTGGCTTTTGCCTCATTTGTTTGTTATATTTACTCTATATTTTCCTTTTACTAGAATTGTTATTACATATCTCTGGCTTTTGCAATAATGCACTTTAAAACGGCACTGATAATCAAGTATTTGAGCCCTCTTAACCCTACTTAGAAATCGATCATATAATAAATTGTTAGAAAAATGATATTCAAATTTGACCACTTTTTTCTACCAATGTTGTATATTGTTATTTAAATAATAAGTTATTACTCTCATTCAAAATTACAATTTCAACATAATATGCAACGACCGATTAAAAGAATAGTAAAAGTATTTTTTAAAAAAATATTGAAGACATCTGCATGACATTTAAACCAGTAGCAGAGCACAATCTAGCAAAATGTTGAAATTATTAGAATAAATATCTGGCAATTTCACCAATACGTACCCTTCAGGAGATACACAATCATTCTTACCAGTTTCAGAGTGGACCGTCAATACTTTGATACTTTCGATAATTGGTGGCCTGTCTAATGCTTTTTAATAAATCTTAGACATTTTTCGATGTTTGTGAATGTTTAATTTCTGCATTTCTATTCTATGCACCGTAATTGTTGGCAGTTGTAGCGTTTCACTTTGTGCGACACAAGGGCGACAGCAGTAGAATAGAGAAGGGATGTCCTATTGTTGCTTAGCACATTGGATTCATCATTCTGGGTCCTTCACATCACTGCATTTTCTGTAGGTGAGTCAATACAATATTCTGTGTTTTTATATTAAATGAAAGCATGCAGAACAATTGCAGTAGGGTAACCATAGTTGTCATATAACCAGCAGCATAAACTGAGTTATGAGTCAGACTGATATGACCGACGCACCATGCTGCATTGGTTTTACAGTCACGTGTTTTGGTTAGTGACTCCTCGTAGCCGTTACACATACTCCAGTTACAAAGTTTGGCGTATCCAGCAGAAAGCAATCAGAAATTCAGACACATAATAAGTCAGTGTTTGAAAATGGGAATTTTTCTTTCGGTCTGCCCGACACGCAGTTCACATTTAAGTCATATTCTCCGCCTAAGGCTACTATGAATAATAAGGATCATTTCTATTTATTGAGTTGGACCACAAGCCAGACACGATTACCTTGGGTAAATAGCGAGCAAAATGAAATGAGCATCCTGCTCTGTCATATATAATAAGTCAAAATATGTTGTGTATACTAATGCGTTATTATAAACTCGATTTCGTACAGACTGTGAGCTGCATTAAAATAGTTCTATATACAGTAACAAAGGCGAAGCGAAAGTCTGTTTCTTTTCTAACACTTTATTTTCTATAAATCCCTCTCATTGCTAACACAGTTTGTAAACTTCTCTACTATTACAATTCACAGTTGTTCTTCCGATAATATTTCTCAGTCTTTCAGTGTTTTTCTCCAGTTTCACTGTCTCTTATATCTTTATGATTACGACACAATCACTCGACGACACATACATGCTCACTGACAGACTGGCCGATGCACTCTCGTAACTACACGACGACTTAAACAACTACTCTGACACCAAAAGCTAAAGTCCAACTTTCAAATCTAAAAAATGACACCAAACTCTGAAGTGCTCACTGTCTGTTCTATTTATACTGGAACCGGCGTCACTTAACTTCCTTCGAATTTCCACACGCAAGTGTACATGACTTATCAAAGAAGATTCTAGAGATAGGTGTTATGACGTTGTTCTATCTCATACACACAGTCGCCGGGTGTCCTGTAGCCCCGGACCTCCTTTATGTTTTGCCAGCAGCATTCTTTATTGCCACGTACACACAGTCGCTCGCCTTATACAAGATCACCCGGTCACTTCTCGTACACTGCTGAACGACCCAATGTCACAATACTTTTATTGTTAATAGGCGTTGAGTCTTCACCATATCAACCAAATAGCACTATTACAATCGCCTAGTTTGAAGGGGCTTATTTGATACAGGGAATTGCATTCATTCATTCATTTTTCTATTTTCCCATTGATACCTACTTACAGCATCTTGATAGTAAAAGCAATAAAATAGTTAAAATACACATGCTTTAGTGTTACTTCTTTAGGTTTGCCGCCAATATACAGATAATATTCATCAATTTAAATTGTTTAAAATATATGCACTAATGTATCTATTTATTGCTATCAAATATTTAAGCAGGCCGTGGCCGAGTGGTTAGAGCGTTCGTCTACCACCTAGGCGACCCGGGTTCGATCCCAGGGACCCGCAATGTGGCATTCGTGGTGGACGAAGCGGCATCAGGGCGGGTTTTCTCCGGGTTCTATGGTTTCTCCCGCCACTCATTTCACCAATTCCTCCATTACCACTTTTCCAATCATCGATTTCGCCCTCGTCTCGGTAGCATGATGGTTAGCCTGTCTGCCTCACGTTCAAGAGGTCACGAGTACGAATCTCGCTTAGGGTAAGTTATCCGGGTAAAACTTTTTTCCGATGTATTCCCTACCCTGAGAAGACGAATGTCGGGTAACTTAAAGCTCCATGGACCTCGGGCTCATTTGAGCATCATTTCACCTGTTTCATTCATTCTATAAAACAAACAAAAAAAAAAAAAAAGATCGACTTTGCCTGCATTTCATATCATCCTCTTCCTCAGTATCCTACCTGGTCTGGGCAGACCACCTGCTTGCAGGTCTTCACTCTGTCTGGTCCATAGGTTCCTTTGCTCCCCGACAGGCGTCGCTCCCTAGGTATAGGCTTGTAAGTCCTACATAAGGGGAGGGTAATCAGGTAAAGAGAGAGATTAAGCAGACATCTATAATACAGAAATTGCAGCATCAACCCTGAATTATAGAAGGTAGTGCTCTAGAATGATTGCTTCAATAAATCTATGTACAAATGTGCATGTTTGAGTGATTAACTTACCTACGGAACGAGACGACTCCGCGGTGGAGCGTGAGGTCCGCATTCGGTAGCTCGTGGGTTCTACTCCAACCTTGCAGACCTTTGTTCTTTTTTTTTTTCGGAATTTCCTTGGGTTACTAGGTGAATGTTGTCAAGGATAGTTACATCTTCCTAATTTCCTGTTCCCACATATCACCTCACTTCACCTTCATCTGTTTGATTGTTTCAGGGTTCTAAGTGTCAGCGGGAGTTTCGGCGTGCATGGATGGTGCTTGGCCTGTGTAAATCCTCCCCCTCAGAACCGGGGGAGGTCTTCGAGTGCCGAGCCCCTCAGGGGAGCTAAAGCACGAAGGAGGAGGGGAGCTAGAGTAAGAGCGGCCATTGTAAAATTCAAATCTGTAGGTGTTAGGGACCCCACCCTCTGCTGTGATATTTCCTCTGGTCCCACCACCCTTCGTATCCTCTCTGCTTACCTCTCCCTCCCAGAGAGGTGGGGTGGGGGAGCGCTCCGTGAGAGGCATAGGTGCAAAAAATCTTCCACAGGTCGAGGTGCAAAGTCCTCCATCAGAACCTTATCTATTCTATCATATTTATATTGAGTATCTAGCAGAATTATAATATTACATTAATTAAAATTAACAGTAGCAATCTAGGGGCATTTACAGGTAGGATATATAGTAGCTATATTTGATGTTAATTTGACTTAAGTATAGAACACATTTTTTCTTACAAAATTCAGTCTTATTAATGCTTTTAATTGTGTTTATGAATGAAAAATGTTGAACTGTTACAAATAGGGGTTCTGATTTATAATTATGTTGTTCAACCTCGAGGCAAGAGTGTTTGTAGGCCTTAGTTAACATTTAGGTGGAATTAAACGTACAGGGCCAAACCGTTTGGTTTTACGATTATGAGAGAACAATTGAAATATGTTAGCATTTTTGGATACGGTTTAATAAAACATTATAATAGAGTTAGTAGATCGTGAATATATTAAATTCAGAATGTGTAAGTACTGATGCATAATCGATTGACTTCAGCATATTAATTAACTATGTGTATATTTCTTAAATTATGAATGCAGAATTATAAATAATAATTTACCGATGGTAATCTAGTTGGAAATGTTGCAGAACTTTCTTTTTTATGTTAATCAGTTTTTTCAACACTTCTCTCCGATCTAGTGGCACTTGAAAAAAGCATGGAAAATATTTGGAATCTGCTGAATCTGCTGATTTCTTAAGAATTAATTTAAGCTGAGAAACGACAAAAAATCACATAAAATAATTGTAATAAATTGTGAACGATTCTGCAGGCCTTTCGTAGATTGGTAAATGTCGTAAATTATAAATGTCCTACCACTGTAAAATTAGAACGCATTTTTAATTGCCCACTTGTGTATGAATTACATCTACTATGAGGGCATTCACCATACATCATAAAAATGTGTAAACAAAACATTTAGTCTATAGTCGTATAGGTAAATTTGTTTTCATTGCAATCAATATTTCCAGGTATTTTATGCCTATCTGCCTTTTACATATTAAAGAGAGATAAGTAGACATTCTATAAGATTCTATAAGATTGGAGTACAAGTTCTGATGGAGCTCCCAATACAACGGATTGTCAACATTCGAAGATCTGAATTTAATATTTTACCTACAAAGACTGGAAGTGATGATTGAGCGCATTAGGAGAGCAAAATATTTTAAGTTCCACGTTACGTGGCAGCGTGGTTTACACGAGTCGATATTCCAACATGAGGCGGCGCCGTGGCCAAGCGGTTACCCCGTTAGCCTACCACCTAGGCGGCCCAGGTTCGAACTCACAGACTGGCACACGCCCGCTTCCAGGTCTTCAGCCTGTCCGGTCCATAGGTTTCTCTGCTCCCCGATAGATATCTGACCCTAGGCACAGACTTGTAAGTCCTAGGGGGTGTAGGTCCTACACAAGGGGAAGATAATCAGGTAAAAAAGAATATATTCCAACATGCAGCTGAATTTATTTACTGTCTCTGTTCCATATGCTATCGTCTGTCGGATACTCAAATAGGCTATTTCTTAAATCATCACTCGCATTTGTATTTGGGAGTCTGCATATAAATGCCAGTGGTAATTCGAGACACAGCCTAATTGAGTGTCCAGTAGACCATAACATATGGATCACAGGCTATCAATAAACTCAGCTGCATGTTGGAATATCGACTAGTGTAAACCGCAGCCAATGAAATGGCCACGCCACCGCACAAAGATAAATGTGACAGACCTGAGATGCAGAGAGATTTTCTTTGACGGTCTTTGTACATGTATGTGACAAGGATCTTACGAAGTTGAACAATTCTCAAGGCATTTTATAATATGCCTAAGAATATTTTGAGATAGTTTAACTCATGTAATAAATTTGGGACTATTTCATACACATAGCTCTTAAATTATCATATACGAATTGCCACCTGGTCATTCTTGATTTTGTACAAATTATCACAAGACCAGTCGTTTGTTTACTCAGTGTCACCAACTGTATCCCATAAATTTCTGAAAAACAATTTATCATACATTACACACGATGAACAATAAAAACGATCAAAATAGTTCTACATTTAAATTTCATAACTGTGTTTTTAACAATAATTGTTCTTTCTATAGTTAAATCATTTTCCTAGAAGAAAGATTATTTCTCAACGTTAAAACTTAAGTTAAATTTATTTGAGATTACAAAGTGTTTCCGTTATGACAAGAGAAGATCGAAATAATGTAATTCTTGTGTTTTGCTTTCCTTAGTTGGCGGTCACTAATCGAAATGAATATATTTTAGTTTGTTTTCATACAATTTGACATTTTCAAATCTTTACGATGTAGTATTTAAATTCATATTTTATTTATGAAGTAGTCTCGCTTTGCTCGAGAATTTATTGGTTAGGACAGACGTCTTGTGATATTACTTGTGATAAATCCATGTTAATATTTGTATAATACCATGATTTATGCACCATAATTTAGTCTGTTGTACAAATTGGTATTTAATGGTGAAATACTTTCTTTTCCTGATTACCCTCCCCTATGTAGACTTACACCCCCTACGACTTACCCCTAGTTCCCAGGATCAGAAGCCTTTCGGAGAGCAGAGCAACCTATGCACCCGACAGAGTGAAGACCTGGAAGCGGGTGGTCAGCCAAGTACCAGGTATGATAGTGAGGAGGATGATATGAAATGCAGGCGAAATCGATGATTAGAAGGGTGATTATGGAGCAATTGGTGAAATGAGTAACGGGGGAAACCGGAGAACTCGGAGAAAACCCGTCCTGACGCCGTTTCATACATCACAATATCACATGCAGATCCCTGGGATAGAATCCGGGCCGCCTAGGTGGTAGGCTAACGGTCTAACCTCTCAGCCACGGCGCCGCTATATGTAATGGTGAAATTAACATTGTTATTGTTTATTATTATTATTATTATTATTATTATTATTATTATTATTATTATTATTATTATTATTATTATTATTATTATTATTATTATTATTATTATTATTATTATTATTAGTAGTAGTAGTAGTAGTAGTAGTATTGTTATTATTACTATTATCAGTATTATTATAACTGTTATGATCTTATTATCTCATTGTTGTGTACATTATTGTTACAATAACAACCTGCTAAGACATAGCAAGATGGCAAGCAAAGCAGATAAATGTTAAATATGCTGTTTTAAGGTAATTTCTTCCTCTATCCGAACTCAAATCCACAAACTCTATTGAGGAACAGAGGAGTAGAATGCCAATGTACTAGTCAGGAACCCCGGGTCATCACAGACAATGACACACAAACATAAGAATTTGGCAGGAAAGGGTGAATTGTTAGCTAACGGGTTGAACATAAGAACTGTTACAACATGAAAAGACCTGGAAGGTTTCAAGGTCCTGGTAGCAGAAAAAGGCTTTTTAGCACCCTTTTTCGAGGGGTGGTATTCAGAAATGTGGGGGTGGCGTTGAGGGACAAGCCGTGCAGTGGCATATGGCGTTGACGACCGTCTAAATGGATATTCTGCCAGGATAGTCCAAAACATAGTAAAGGAAAGAAACACGGTTCGAGTTAAATGCAACGTTAGACAACGGCCTTGTTAGAAGAAAAAATAAAAAGAACCAAATGTGATAGGACACTTTATCTTGGAGAGAAGGGAGGGGAACTTAAGGGAAGTTTTTTGTGGAGTTTGAAGTCTTGTGTTATAGGAAGGTTTTTGCGAGTGGCATTTGTGAGGTGGTGGAGTTGTGATGTGGTGGTTTGTGTTTGTGGAAGTGAATATTGGTTGCAGTGCAAAGAACGTGGAACTCGTCCTGTGATTTGAGCCTTCACTCAGGTAATTTAAGTATTACTTCACAACTTACAAACAAGTACAAATATACGTGAGTACACATTTGTAGAGTAATTCGAAAAAAAATCATTTTTTTCGAATGAAAATGGTATTTAATGATCCATTTTTATTTCTTTATTGTTTTTAATGTAGTAGAATTTTAAATTCCACCACATTTATTTGCAGAAACTACTGATTGCATAACTTAAGAACAAAAATATTGTGTATTAGATAAATCTACTTTATCCATTGGGAATTCAAAAGTAACCATATTTATTTGCAATTCATGAAAAACACAATTCTTTGATTTACTCACCATAAATATTTGCCTTAAAATAGATGAAAATGACAGGTTACATTCACAGGTCTTTCTCTACCCATTATATTGACCTCCGTGTCTAGGGGTAACATGCTAGCTTCTGGTTCCGAAGGTCGTGGGTTCAAACGCGGGTGGGGTCGATGGATTCTTTTATCGGGCGTGAACATCTAGGATGGCTTTCTTCGGAAGGGAAGTGAAGCCCGTGTCATAGATTTAGGGCACGTAGAACAATCTCAAGTCTGATAAAGAGCCCTCTGAGCAAAATTAAGCTGTCCAGTATAGAATGGGACGCTAAAAATTAAAACGGTTAAAGAGCCTCCATATATAAAAACTCAATTTCTAATCGATATCGTATATTTTCATGTGTGTCCTAGGAGCTACACCATCTAAAGCATTTTGGCCGCGCCGTAGCCGAGTGGTTAGACCATTCGCTTCTCACCAAATCGGCCCGGGTTCGATACCAGGTAACCGCATGTGAGATTTGTTGTGGACGAAGCGGCGCTGGATCGGGTTTCCTCCGGGTTCTCCGGTTTCCCCTGCCAAATCATTCCACCGGTGCTCCATCTTCATTGTATGTTCATCAGTGTCACCGCCTGTGGTGCCGTATGTAGTAAAAGTGGGCATTAAACACTACAAAAAAATTTAAAGTATTTTGCTTATTAGTTATATGTATTAAGTACGGAAAGTATTTATTGCATTTCGCCCAAGATTTCACCGAAAATACATGTTTTGAGGTTCCCTGAATTCAAAAATAGCTTTTTAGTGTGTGATTGTGTGTGTGTGTGTGTGTGTGTGTGTGGTGTGTGTGTGTGTGTGTGTGTGCGCGCGCGCGCGCGCGCGCTTGTGTGTGAGAGAGAGAACAAATTGATAAAAACACGGAAAGTCCGTAGGTACCAACTTTGATATTAACTTCATTGTGTTTCAAGGATGCGATATGAAAGTTTCCAACGAAATCCCATCGTTAGCTACCCTTTCTATGGAATCGTTTTCGTTATTATGAGTTTTCTTCATTCTGAATGACTTATAATTGGTAAGCCTTAAGAGGCACAAAATTTGTAAATATTTTTAAAACGCACAGTGTACCTATGTCAAATGTTTTGTTGCGTTAACCACTTCCGAGATATTCTTTATTGTTGGTTTGAATTTCCAAACACTTGTTTCTTCACTGCAAGTCACTATTGACTTTCTACCTTCACCCCCATCCCATGGACGGAATTTGAAAGCAATCATATAGTGACTCTCTTTAAAAAGATTTGTTTGTTTCTTTTTTTACCGCATTCTTTCTATAAAATATTCAAACGTGTAATTAAAAGAAGTATTTAGAGAACAGGGATAGTTACCCGAATGCAAAACGTCATATTTTTTATTTTACTTCTGTTAATCGAGATGAACATTTGTATAAATGATCTAATTACACAAGAGAGCAGATGGTTACAGGAGGCTGAAACGATAGTTAAATGTTTAAAAGGTGTTAACTATATGCTGACTTTGTAATTTTATAGTCATGATACAGTATTGTAAAATTCAGTGTAATGGTAATAGTAGCTTTTTAACGGTTAATGCCGTAAAATAGAATGACAGAAATTACACAAATTTTCTGTTTTAACATCTGAACTTTTTTCTTACAGGAAATGTTTTTCTCTATATTATGTTTTTTTATTTACGCAAAATGATATGCAATTCATAGAAGAATCAGAACGAACTCTACACATATTGATGCTAGCTACAGATTGTCATCATCAATAACTCCGAGCAATTTTTTTAAATGAACTTGCATATTTCTCATTTTATAGAGTTCTTATTATATGTAAAAGGTACAGTTTTACAGGAGGGTGTTACTATTATTACATATACGTATTGTGTTTTATGAAAGAATTCTAACATGGCAATTGAATTATATAAATCAAAGCCACACACGAAAGCCACATTAAATGAGTATACGGAAGAGAAAACTGGGAGGATTTTCCTCTGCATAGCATTTGCATATCATCGTCCAGAAGTCAAGGGCTGATTACGGTGGCGAATTGAACTAAAAGAATGAGATTCACTATCTAAATAAATTCGACTATTTAATTTAATGAGATCCAAATAAATCGGACATGCACTGGTATTATTCTTACAAAAATCTCTGACCATATATTATTAACTCAACTTCATTTGTTTTGCTTTCCCTATACGCTGGGTAGCATTCTATTCACCCAAAAGTCTATATCCCGTTTATCGAAATAGGTATTTGGAAATACAAAAAAGCATGATTTAGAAAATAGTTCGTGCGAGTACTTGTCTCGACCAATAGCAACACCGTAGTTCAAAAATTAAAAGCAGGATAAATACCATAGTTACTATTTAAGTTACCTTCCCAGAGAAAATTTTATAATTTTGTACCATTAGTAAACCATAAAACATAGACATTGTCTACTAGAAAATATAGAGCTCACTAAAATGCACTTTAAATAATTTTGTAATATATACGAGTATTAAGAATTTCCAACATATTCGATAGTATTATCATTTTTAATGTACACTTTTGGAGTGCTAAGTCGCCATTCTTTTGTTTTTCGTGCTGTTCTGCATGCACATAAATTTAGAATGAGGCATATCTATAGTGACGGAGATTTTAGTAATACTTTATCTTCTATTGTACCTGCAGGTCTACTGAAACCAACCCGGGAATGTTTATTTCAATTTATATGAAGGTAAAGAAACTTTTGTAAGAACAGGTAAATAGAAGATACGTAGGTACACAAAAATAAAATGTTAGGTAGGGAAAACCATATGAATGTAGCATCTCAGTGCTTTATGAAGGAATGCTTAATTCAAAAGTTATTGCCTCTCACTTCCTTAAGGTTCTTAATAATTATTGCTTTTTTACTTTCTCTACTACGTATAGTAAATTTGAGGAAGTATTGTATTCTACCAAAAATTCGACGTCTAGATTTCACCGAAAACATGTTTTGAGGTCCCCTGAATCCAAAATAAGGCACTTTCAGAAAAAGCTCCGCGCGCGCGTGTGTGTGTCAATCTGTCGACAGCATAACTTAAAAACGAAAAATTTACAAATTTGGTATTTAAGTTTAATGTCCTTCAAGAATGTGACATGAAGATTTTGAAGAACATTCCTCCAGTCTAAACTACGATTTACATGGAAAATTTTTAGAAAATTTTGATTTTCTTGAAAATCGCTCTATCATTTTTGATTAAAATATCATGTCTGAGATATTTTTATGGAAAATGAAATGTATATCTTGAATTTTGTGGCTATAACCCATGAATAACTGGTAAACCGTAAGAGATACAGGAAAGCTTACTATACAAAAAATTTAGATCTTTCTAAAACACATAATTTATGTCTCAATAATTTCTTTTAGAGTGAACCATTTCGGAGATATTCATTGTTATTTGTGACAGTTTTGGAGTACTTATACTTCTGTCAAATGGAACATTGTTATTCATTTTATACGTTAACCGTGCAAAGAGAGCGGAATTTGAAAGCTTTAAAACATTAGAGTATTACTCAAAATCTACAGTATTCTCTTATTCCCCTTGCACCTACAAGGAAATAAGCAACAAGATAATTTCTGCAAATATTTATCTCAACTAACATGAAGAAGATATAGAAATAAGAGTTTGTAAGAATGGTTAGTACAAGAGTGGAAAAAGTCATGGGAGTGCAAAACATCAGGTTAGTGATTTGTGTTGAATTTAATGAAAGAGAAAGTTTCTTCTGATTTCTTATTTGTTTCGTATTTCTAATCACTTATTTTCCTAGCATTGCTTTATTATTCTTTAGAATGCTCAGATCAAAAAAGTGAAGTGTTTTAGCTAATGAATATTTATACCCATATTGGTTCCTTTTCCTGCATTTAGATTAGGGTGCAAATACAAATCATATTGTAATAAATACCAATAGGTATACAAAATTATAGTGCTCCAAGAATATGTTTCAGGCTGGGCCTACTGAAGAATACCATTTGTTAATGTAAACTGCGGAACAGCGGAATTATATAAACAACATTTCTCTAAGAATTTTGCTTAAAATACTGTGGGAAACAAATTTTATACTAAACGACGTTATATTGTATGTTTGAAGTCCCAACAATGGGACATTTCTTTGCCTAATGTAAGCGAAATTTATGAAGCAGGTAGTTTTACTACCCATTTGCATCAGCATTTTCAAAAAAATGTGAATGAAAAGTGTTTTCTTCTTTTCTGAGAAAATATTTGCGATATTCTCCTTACAACAAAACTAAAGAAATAAAATTTTACTATTCAATAAAATATTTTCTCGCCAAGAGTAATTTTGGCAAGTTAAATGCTTTCTTCTAAACAAAATCAGTTAACCTTGGTTGTAGCCTCAAGCAGCCGTTATACACCTCTGAAAGGAGGGCTAATTTCCATTTTATGATCATTAAAGTACCATAAAATGTTACTGTGCTTTTTTTATATAGATGGCTTTTAGTGTGGCTTTATTTACTATTTTATTTACTCTCTCACAGTTTTATGTTCTTGCTGGCTGCTGCGATGACGACGATGGACCAGAATAATGAACCCTTAAGATTTGTTTCACAAAGTAAAACGTCTTGTTCTTTCAGCTTATTTCTTCGTTATTCACTGAATGCTAGTGTTATCATACATGATATGTTTCATTTTAGTTATATGTTCGTGGTGGAGGGTTTATTAAATTCACAACTCTAGTTTTGGTCATATTATTATTGTATTAAATATAAAAGTTCTTGTCTAGCACCTACTTGCATATCATTATCCAATTCAATACTTGGAGATTTGACCAGAAATGCATATTTTGACATCCTTTGAATTCCAAAATAATTTTATAAAGAGGGCTCTATCTCTCCCCCTCTCTGTCTCTCTCTGTGTATGGCTGTGTATATGAGCTAGGTTTGTAATCAAATGTTTTTACAATCCCACTAGATGACCTTCGAAAACCTGCTTTTTTCAAGTAAAATCTCCAGATTTAGTACAAAGATATTAATATCCTATTCAGATACCCACAACAGAATTTAAAGAACAAATCCATAATGTTTATTATGAAGAATTACATTATGGTAGACACAAACTTTAATGGCGACTGATAGCTGACCATTACTATTCTCTTTCCTGCGGAGAAAAGAAATTTTATGGGCACAAAAAAAAATTTATATCACCGGCTGTACAGTGTAATTTCACAGCATGTTTAACTATACAACACCGCAAGGTGTGGCAAGTCTCTGATTGGTCGTTGTATTGAGCAACCCGCCATTAACTTTTGTGTCAGTCATAGCCGTAGGATTGTTAACATTAAACCTATTTATTGTAATTTCGTATAAAATTGCTTTACTGGTTCCCACTAAGCAAGGTTAGGTACTTCAACAAATATTAATTAATTTTCGCATCTTATAATTTTTGTGCATGAGCATGTGATTTAAAAATTCCAGAATGTACAACCTTATGCTCTTATAAGATATCGGTGGCGTGGTGACACAAATGGAATGATAGTCGTAGATCCTTCTAGCACAAATCTGTATGTAAGGGCCCTTGGACTCATAAATCTGTGGTCATATGTAACGACAAGTGCAGTCACGACATACTCTCTCTATCTCGCTCTATTACTGCCAGATAACTTCACTTTGTAACTGTGAAAGTGATTATTCGTTAAACGCCAGCTGTTTCTCGTATTAGCTCTTTTACAGCAAATTTACTGCCCTAGTGTTAATTACAACACGGTCTGAAATGCCTTAATTACGTATCCACACCCATGTCTCAACAGAAGTGTCTACAAGTAGAGCGGAAGTGCCACTAACGTGGGCACGTATTGCTCAATTGACTATAAATTCTGTAGCTGACCAGAACCTTTAGAAATTGTGCATTCGCTTGAAATGAGCTGAAATTCTGTTGAGCAAAAGAACAAGATAAATGAAACCCACAAATGCTGGGAAAGAAAATTCGAATTTGTTTAGGATTTCGTCACGTATATGTTATAGATCATACAGTGGAGGAGTGCACCTTGTACACTGCGAGCTACATAGATGTATTGAAGGGATAACATGCAAATAACACAGGAGACCAGAGGTCGCAGTTCACGGACACGCCCAGAAGTCCCTAACAATTCCAGGCTCGAAGTTGGAAGCTGCTTAGATGAGGCGAAGAAAGACCAGTCGACTAAACAGTCATCTAGTGTCACAGAGACTACTGTTTCCTTTGAGCAAGCATCCGCGCCATTTGTCCTGCACCACCATACACCACGAAACCTAGAAGTATACCTGAAAGATGAGAAGAAAACGGTATGTGTGGGAACTGATGCAAAGGAAATCGTGGTATATGGGAAACCACCCCAGAATTCGTCTATCGAGCATGGAAAACTACGAAAAATTCAAGGTCATGATACGCGGACGACGGGAATCGAGTCCCGAACCTCCCGAATGTCAGCCTTACATGTCACAGTAGAGCTATTTGCCTAGTATCATCGCCTCAGTACCTGTACAATATTGTAATATTGCAGTGAAAAACTTTTAGAAGATTTAATACCTACACTTTGCATTCCATCATCAGATCCAAGTAAACTCCAGTCACCCGGAAAGAGATACGTTGAACCTGCAATACCTTGTTTTAAGAAATAATATGGCACAGATGACATTAAAGCAGGTTTCTGTTCATAGGGTCAAGAGGATCGACACCAACATTTGTGGTTTCATGTTTAACAGTCTAGAAATAAAGGTGCACCAGACGTTAAAAGAATATTCTGCAAGATTAGTGCAACAAACAATTGTAAGTCTGACCTTGTAGTTCAGTTGGTGAACCTGCATAATTGGCAGGTTCGATTGCCGGTTACTCGTTATCCTCCCCAGAGCTGGAAACTTGATTGATAATATGGATGTGTGTGTGTGTGTGTGTGTGTGTGTGTGTGAACCAATTTATAAAAACAAAAGAAAATTTAGAAACCCAATGGAACAACAACAACAACAACAAATATGTGTTGCACTCGCATGAGTTTTTCTCCTCTTGTACTAACCATTCTTACAAATTCTTATTCCTACATCTTCCTCGTGTTAGTTGAGATAAACACTTGTACACATTATCTTATTGCTTATATCCTTGTAGGTGCAAGGGGAATATTTAGAATTCAGCAGGCTTTGAGCGATAGTCAAATCTTTTAAAGCTCTGAGATTCCGTTCTCTTTACACGGCTAAGATATAAAAAAATGAATAATAATCTTCCATTTGACGAAAGTCAAATAACAAGGAACATATCCGTAATGGTTCACTATACACTATATATACCGGGTGGAACGGAAGTCATTACGTTAATCTAGAAAGCGGTAGATATCGATGTTTGAAACACAGTTTTTATCTTACTTTTTGTCTCTGACCATTTCCTGCGGAGATATTTTAGTTTTGTCAAAAACAGCTTGTGTGGGTGTCACATTCCCTAGCTCAGTACATAAACGAACTTCCTAACGGTGCAGTTTGAGAATATAAACAGATAACGTGCCTTGTCCTTCTGTGTTTACTGCGCATGTGTAAGCCAATCACAAGCGTTAGCTTCCAAAACATAAGCCGAAAGCGAAAGTGTTTACATCCACAAACCAGGTCAATTCCCTGACCAACCTCAATGCAACGTTGTCGACATGTTACACGTCTGAAGGAGCTGAACGTAGTATTCCTTCATCTCTTTTAAGTGATTAATTATTTCGAAACCCTGTGTGATGTCTCATAATTACTACCGAAGGTATTTCAGAAAGAAGTTGCTCTGCACATTTTACAAGTAACGAACCTTCGTTTATCTATGTATATCTTCGTATATTGTTGTGGATTCAGGCATATTCTTTCAAAATCGCCTGACCAAAGAACAAAACTTTTTTGTTTGTAATGCTTCTATGAAGCACATATTAGAAGGGATGTAATGACTTCCCTTCCATTCTGTATATAGGACATAAATGTTGTGTTTTAGCGAGATCTACATTTTTTTATATAGTAAGATTTGGTCTATTTCTTATCGTTTACCAGTTATTCAAAAGTCATCTAGAGTAAACAGGACTACATGGACCATAGCCAGAAAATACAAAATATACATTTTATTTGCCATAAAATATCTCAAACACATGTCAATTCAGTCAAAATCGTTAGAGCCATTTTCAAGAAAATCAACATTTTAGAAGAAGTTTCCATGTAAAGGGTAGTTTAGGGTGCAGGAATTTTCTTCAAAACCTTCGTGTCGCATCCTTGAAAGACGACAAACCTAAATACCAACTTTGACTTATCGTTTTTTATTTCTGCTGCCCAAAGGCTGACACGCACGCACGCACGCACACACACATTCACGCGCGCGCGCACACACACCTGCACGCACACACACATACACGCGCGCGCACACACACAAAACACCACACGTACCTTTTCCTTTTTTGGATTCAGGAGGCCTCAAAACATCTACTTTCGGTGAAATCTCGACATCGAATTTTTGGGTGGAATGCAATGCTTGTACTTACTATACTAGTAGAGAAAGTAAAAAAGAAGAATTCAATTAGTTTTATTTCTAAGACGGAATACAACAAAATAAAAATTCTCTGCCACACTTTGGAACGCAGCGTGCAAATTTAAAACATTTGAAACTTTGCATGTCGCCTTTAAGGTATTGGATCTCGATTGTTCGTTTTGGTTTTTCTTTTACATTTCCGATGGCAATTTATTAAGCGTTTCTTTTTCATATTTTAATTTTTAAGTGATATTGTTAGTTAATATTTTTTTCTTATTTCAAACTGTTTTTAAAGTTCTAGCATAATTACATTATGGACAATTTAAAAAAAAATAAAAGCCTTATATTCTTGGTCTTTCTTGTGGTATAGGAATTTATTTAATGAAAAAACAACCTTATACCATGTGTGTTTGACTTTTTCAATTTAGTAATGCAACTTTTCCTCACCAAAATCATAATTTAAAATATCTACTATAGCATATTTTTGATACAACTTGTTCCTTTTTCACTATAAACATTACAAATTGTATCAAAACACATTAAAGTTTGCTCACCTTCAGCAGTTCCTGAGAAAATTGACCATGAAACTGGTAGTTCTACATTATCAGGATGCGTTGCCGTTTGTCTATGCCTTCTTTTGTTTGTGGAACCAACGGAAGTTGACAAACGATAGCAAAACGAATAATATTATTTCCTCATTTTGTTTACTCATGAATGAAGAAGATATTTTAATGCATTTTTAAACTTTTCCTATAATAAAAATACAAAACTGCCCTGGGTATTGTTATTTGTACAAAAGTTCCGCTGCAACCCGCCATCGCGGTTGCGGATTGGGGGAAACACGGAAGGCGGTCCTGGGCAACTGGTGCCGAACTGGCCGGCTTTCATCCCAGCCTTTCTCCGTGTCTAACCATTCATGCTTCAGCAATGGCGGACGCGCATTTATATCGTAAATACTGTTATTCCCCGTCGACAGGAGTATCTGTTGATGTTTATACAGGTGCACAAAACACTGCAGAGCAAGTGTTTAAAAACAAGTCATGAAATTGAACTAATTACAGCCTTAACTTTCCTGTTATATTGGTGTTTGTCATAACACGTTCATACTCAGGATTAAACAGTTATAAACTACTTTCCAAAGCTCAACTTTTGCGTTTTGAAACTGTATAATGTTATTTTATCGATGGAATAATAACATAACCTTAACTTTAAAATGTTTTTCTCTGTAAAACTGGCAATACAACAACTATATTTCGAAAAATCTAGCGTAGAAAAGTAACTATATAAATGTTAACTATCAATAAATCACATAATCACTTCAAAATATCTCTTGTTTACTTATTAATTCATACATTTATTTAGGTAGGTATTTATTTACTTATCAACATTTATTTAATTACTTATTTCTTTATTTATGTATTTATTTACTTATTGTATAAAAGTGAAAGTCTTTGCTTCTTTATGTACCTACGCATATATTTTAGAAAAATAAATTTTAAGAGACGTTCCAGAATTGTAAACACTGTTTTTGTTGGAATTAGCATTCTAGAAGAAATGAATTGTAAAACCTGAATATTATTTTGGTTCTAAGATGAATTTTGGTGGACTTTTTGTATGCTTTGGAGAATTAAGTGTAATATTTTAAGGATAAAAAATTAAAACTTATCGTAATATTCTAAAATAATTTGTTTATTGTCCAGATAGTTGCAGGCTGTAAAAAGCTTGAAAGCTGGAGCTCAATCCACAGTATCGAACATATGGGTGAAAGCAATATGATGGTGCATATTTGGGTAATTGATACTTAAGGAAACAAAATATAGTACAAGATCGATTGACGCTTCTTAAATTCTGTCTTTTTGGTTTATTGAAGTGTTACATCGTGGCCATCTGTATAACACGTAATTGGCTTTTGCGAGGAATTCTATGCAGCAACCATTTATATTCTACAGGGTATTGTCTATTCTATGGCATTCTCAACCAAAAGTCAATACCTTCTTTGCAATCAAGTTGTTTTATAGCTCCAATGTATTTGTATTCAAGTACAAGGGTTTTGTAAATCCTTTTTAAGCTTTTAATAATATATGAAATTAGAAGTTTTATAGACCCTGTCTTGCAGGGCAAATTGGGATTTTTAAAATAATAATATAAATCTGTTGGCTGTTTTTTGAGACTAGCTTGAACACAAGTGTTCTATATTTATACTATTATTACCACAGATTTCGACAAGTGACTATGTACCACCAAAGATTATCAGAGATCTAAGAGATCCTTAATCTTTCAAATATTATTTAATAATTCTGAACTGAAATGCAGTTACACAAGCATTCTATGTAGTTTTAAAGACGCTTAGATGGACTCGGCATTAGTAAAGGAAATGTGTCTCAATATGAATATGCTTTATAGTGTAAATAATATGTCAATTCTTCATATTGATGAATCTTATGCAACACAAATATATGCACTGTTGCTGTGACTTAATTATTCCTACTACGTAGGACAGCATTTAACTAAATCAAATGTTTGTTAAGAAATATTTCGTGTTTCTTAAGTCAAAAAATAATCACAACAATAGCTAATTGTTGTAACTCCTATACTGTTACTAAACACACAAATTCTTGTATATTTTCAGAAAAAGTAAGAATTAGAAAAAAAAATGTTACAATAAATAGGACAAGCTAGAAATGCTTCCTTTAATTTATAAGTAATGCCACAAGTGATTGTCAATATATTTAGAGAATTTGACTATCATGAATTGCATTTATTAAGACTATTTCATGAATTAAAGGATGATATAGTCTCTGAAATGTTATTTAAATGCTCCATTGCAATTACTAGCCTCCTAAAATGCATACATCAGTGTCCATTGGCACGGCCTTTAAGATTAAAGCTCCCTGATCTAGTTTCGTGCTTGCGCACGCAGTTTTGTCAAACTGATTCCCAACATATTTACTGCTCTGTGTTTTCTCTCTTCAAATTATTTCACCTGTTTTGGTATTAGATGCTTCATCGAAGCGAGAGTCAGCCATTTTTGACATTTATACCGTAGTTATGTGTTCTGTAGGACAGTGCAGCTAGATTCTTTAACCTGATCAGAACATAAGAAAACCAGAGGAGGTAATAACTACATTTTTCGTAAACGAAGGCTTTCATTGGTTGAAATTTGAAATTGTTATGCACATTATTAGTTGATTTCAGCCAAGTTACTATGAGTGGAATTGCCAGTGAAATTCACCAAGGTGTTTACTTTTAATGTAAGAGCTTAATATGTTTAGTCGATCTTCGTTGATAAACAAAAGAGTGACGATATAAGAAAGCACAGTGCTGTGAATATTGAACTTAGACTCACTTAACTAAATGTAGGTGTCTTTAATGAAGTGAAATTATTTTCATATCATGTATAATTATGAAACAAATACGTTTAAAACCAACTGCGCTACCATAGTTTTATATCGATGTGGGCAGTGTATAAACATTTACCCTAATGTGGGACATAACGCTTTTCTATTCTAAATTTAGCACTTGCTTCTCTTTCTGCGTCTCGCAGCTTTCCTATTGCTAACGTATATTTTTTTCACTAAAAGCGGCATTTATTGTGCAATCATTTCCTGTTTTGATGTCAATTTCTGCCGATAACCCCTTCATTTGTTCCCAGTTAATCTTATTTTCAGACATGCAATTAGTTCGACGCCGTCTGTATTATCTTGTGCTCTGATTAGCATTTCAAATGTCTATTTAAGTTAAAGTATTCTTAATTTATTATTAGTAATTAGATAACCGAATGAACTAGTATCATTCACAAGTCCCCAAAAGAGAAAGAACTTGAATTCTCATTAAAGGGAAATACAGTAAGACATAAATGTACACTTCATAGTTCATTGCCAGTCTGGTGCACAAGCATATAAACAAGATATTGTTATTAAAATTCTGCAGTAAATTACTTTAATGCTGCAGTTTTAGTCTGAGATGTAAAGCGCTGAAATTTGATTTTATTTTGAGCAAACTAGAGGATCTGAACATATTAATTCAGAAACTATTATTTATGAAAGCCATAAAATTAATAGAAAGAAATTAAACATTTTACAAACGTTTTATTGAAGAAAAACTCACTCAAAACTGTGTTCAGAATATTATAATTGGAAACTAATATGTTTCTTATATCTTCAGACACACTCACATGATAAAATTATGAATGGCTTTTTAATTTCTTTCGTATGATGCAAGATGCTTCCTTTTTTATCTTTGTTTCAGTTCCTTGCCTTCTTGCTGCTTGTTGTTCTGACGACGTTGACGATGAAAGAATCTATTATTATGTTATACACAATATACAATAATTATGTTCTATAATTAAGTCAAATTAAATTTGAATTATTTCCTACCTACTGCTACCTGACATTTCTACGTAGTAGACTCGTACACATTTCATTTAAATTGTAGTGTTAACTGTAATTAATTAAATATAATAAAATTATATTGTAGAATTTGTATAATTTATTTGTTTCTTTGCATGCTTTGCTAGGTGTGTATATTTCAGAAATGCGCCCCATTTACAGAAGATTTAATCATTTAGGGGCAATGCTAGACTTCATGTACCGTATTATATTTTCTTGCTGTAAATATTGCTAGGAATACATAAAATAAAACAGAAAATTTACACTTGAGACAAAGTATCAATAGGAAGATCAATATTAGGTACATGGGAAGAGTTTTAGAAGAGTAACAGACTAAAGTATCTCCTTGAAATAGAAGAAGAAGAAGAAGAAGAAGAAGAAGAAGAAGAAGAAGAAGAAGAAGAAGAAGAAGAAGATGATGATGATGATGATGATGATGATGATGATGATAATGATGATGATAATGATGATGGTGATAATGATATATGCCAAAGAAAGGTATGAGGATAAGGATAAACAATGGTTAAGGTCAATAATGAAATGAGATCATTGGCTTTGTATAAAATGATAAAGATGGAATTAGAAAAACAAAAGTACATAGACGTTTGTAATAAAAGGGAAAGAGAAACAATAGCATGATTTAGATTAGGAGTAATGTAAACTAAAGGGATTCACAGGTAATTTTATATAAGGAATATTTTCTATATGTGGAAAATTGAACATGTTTATGTAATAATTTGTTGTATGTAAAAGAAAAAATAAGTGGAGGAGAAAATCTGCTAGAGAGAAAAGCTCAAAAATAGTAGTATAGCAAAAATAAATAAATAAATAAATATAACAGTCTCAAGTAAGGGGTTTAGAAGAATTTTTGTAGAATGCAAAAAGGAAATGAAATTGGGAAATTTGAAATAGGTGAAAATATTATATCAAAAGGAAAAAAAAAAAAAAAAAAAAAAAAAATTAGGGAGATTTTAGAATTTCAGAAGCTGAAGAATGTAATTAAATATTTCTTATCGGCGTCTAGGGAACAAGTGGCTAGTGTTACTTCCATAAGACCCCGAAGTATAAATAATTGACGCAAGTAAATATAGAAATGACTCAGTATTGAGGCATACGTTGGAAATATCGCGACACGATACTGTGCCGCGGCATACACGTTGGAAGCCCTAATCTACACAGCAAAACACGTTCCGTTCAAGTAGTTTTGAACACCACTCTCATAGCAAGAATGAGTTGTGCTCGGTGTTTTCCCACGGATTTTTTAAAATGCAGACATATTTTCTGCAGCGTGAAGTTTTGGAAGGGTGGAGCAATTTGCTTTGTGCTGCCTGCTGTTTCATATTCTCACTACTGCCCACCTCAGAGTCATCTAGCAGCAGAAAATATGACCACTGTACTCTTTGCGCATGCAGAGTAAGTTTTCCAATTAAAAAGACAGAGAGAGAGAAAGCTGCTTATGAATTATGATACGTTATGCCATCTAGCTCAATGCCGGCGAGCATGAAATATGGCGTCTTTTGTTACTTCACATGCTGCGTTTCTAAAACTTGAAGGGATAGTTAATCCGGTTTCGGGTGTTTTTGAATTGTGTGACGTGGTTTAGGTCGTAAAGTTTAAACGTCTACCTATGCGGAGTGAAAAATTTCCGAAAACAACACGCGGCTCTTGTAATGCGTCAGAAAATAAGGCGGAAAAAGAAACAAGAAAGAAATAGACTCAGTGTAAGCTGTAGTAATAACGCTGCTGTGTTGCAATGTAGAATCTTGTAACGAGAAGCAAAAGAGCTAATATTTGATTTTGAGAGTTTTATGTTTACAAATAAGTATACTAATAATATGATGATTATGATGGTGGAAAAAAGGCAATGATACTATTCATGCTGATGATAGCAATAATAATAATAATAATAATAATAATAATAATAATAATAATAATAATAATAATAATAATAATAATAATAATAATAATAATAATAATAATAATAATAATAATAATAATAATAATAATAATAATAATAATAATAATAATAATAATAATAATAATAATAATAATAATAATAATAATAATAATAATAATAATAATAATAATAATAATAATAATAATAATAATAATAATAATAATAATAATAATAATAATAATAATAATAATAATAATAATAATAATAATAATAATAATAATAATAATAATAATAATAGGTTGACTGTTTTCAAAGTTGTCCTAGATACACTGAAATATCTATCAATTTTCATTTTTTATATTAAAATGTTTTGTTGTTTACACTTGCAACACTACTTGGCTTTGTTCATGTACAAAAATTATAAGATATGAAAATTAATGATGCCCTTTAGTGTGAAAATTTAGGACCATCGGATAGTTTGATGAGTACCTTGGTATGTATGCACTTTGCCGTAATTGTTATTTTTCTCTTCGTCTTATAACTTTCTCACAAACCAAATACAAAGTTGTACCTGATGTTTTTTGCATGTTCGTAACTGAGTCATGAAATGACTAATGCCTGTCGTATATAACTTTTATCCCATTTGCTTCACACCTTGAGGTCTAGGTAGTGAGAGGTCATTGTCCTTGCAGAAAGCATTGGAACTCGGTTCCGGTGCACCATTCGTTATTCCGGGATCGTCATGCGTTCTGCCATATCTTTAGTCCACGCCTACTTAAAGGTAAGTGCTAACCAGTGTAAAAACATAAGTTCGTAAATTAAGCAAATACTGACGTAATATTGTTAATTACACTGTTCTCGAAGCTATATGGCCCTTGCTCTTCAGCACTGAGGGTAAAAGAGGCGCCAGCGGATTACTTGAAGAGAAGGTGTAGTTTACTTCTTGTGAGATATGTACCTACAAAATGACTATGACAGAGATCATGATCTTGTTTGTTTAACACGCTATCCCAGTCTTTGCCATTCAACAGAGCTTTGTACTTATACCTATACATCGTAGAGCAATACAAATGTGTTTTATGACACTATAAGAACTCATGGTATACAGCAGAGGGGGACACCTCGAGTACTTCAACCTACGGAGTATCTATTGCTTCTACACTCCTAGGAGAAGATGATTCTTTTTGTAGTGTTTAACGCTTGCCTTTACTACATGCGGCACCGCAGGCGGTGACGCTACTGGTATATGGAATGAAGATGCAGCACCGGTGGAACAAGATGGCGGGGGAACCGGACAACCCGGAGAAAACCCATCCCTGCGCCGCTTTGCCCACCATAAATCCCACAGGTTGCCAGGTGAATGTTCTAACACCCGGTCACTGCGCGGCCTTGAGGATCAAATGAAGAAAATACAGGAGGCCACAGGCCCCAGAGACGCGCGGTAGTTCCTAGCACTTCCTGACTTGAACTTCTATTTTACTGATGGGGCTTCTCAGAGAGGAAGGTTAAGGACCCCTTTGAACTAAACAGTCCTCTAATTTTCAAGCGGAATATTCTTTCCTTGGGAGCGGTATCCACGCCATCTGGCTGGCACCACCTCACACCACTCAACCTCTAGGCTTTCTGAAACAGAAAGGAAGGGAAACGAGGAAGAGGAAATAGTGATAAATGAGAAACAACTGGGGTATTTGCTATAGCGAGCAGAGCGCACCATAGAAAAACTCGAAACAGAGATCGATCACACGACCTTCCGAATGCGAGTCTCATACGTTACCAACGAGCCAATTATTTCAGTAAAAATACACATAATGCTTTACGGGTAGTTTCTGATAGACTATTCGTTTACTCAAGAGCTCAAAATACCAATGGCTACATAATACTGAGTTCTTGTTTAAAATATTGATTGTCTAGTCACCCTTCTAATTAAATGTGCTTCAATCAAACGTGAAAGGATTTTCACATTAAGTACGCATGCTGAGCAAGGTGAAGTTCTTTCCCCTCCGGATCCTAATGGATTTAACTAATAGATGAGCAGCAAGGTTTCGGACGATGTAGGAGAAGAACGAAGGTATTAGGTTAAACTTTCCCCAAATGAAAAGCTACAGTTCTCTGGAAAATTCGAGTAAAAACATCTGAATAATGTCAAATATACATTCATGTTCAGCGTGGTATATCATTACCTCTTCTATCGTTTCATCACATGAAATTGGATATCTAGGGTATTCAAAAAGGTAGTATAGTCAAATAAAATGAAAAGGTTGGTTCTCCAAAAAGTGCAGACTTAAGAAGACTGAGTGATCAGTTCTGACAACTGCATGCCTATTTTTATACCAGCTATTTTGACTTCAAACCTTTTAAAGCCTTCCATAAAAATACTTTAAATTTTGTTCATCCTTAAGTTAGAGAAAGTGTTTATTCATCCAAGGCCCGTTTTCCTTACATCTAAATTAATATTATAAAAGGATGAAATTCATATACTTGTTTGCAGAAGTCTGTGTGTGATTTTTGTTACGGAAATATAACAACACTTCGAAAAAATAGAAAAAAAATGAAGGTTGTATATCTAAAATCTACATGAAAAAAGTAAATTCTAATACATCACTACATCTGTAATTCCACAGCCATAAAACATTGTAACTCAGAATAAATATAAGAGGTCAATGATACATAAAGATTGTCTTTTAAATACATATAATATAATAATAGCTTTTCCATCGCCAACACCTGCAGGTTAGGTTATTTTGTTCTTTAACGACGCTGTCAATTGTTAGGATAACCTCAGCATCGCCAGTATGCCGGAATTTTGTCCCGCAGTTCTTTTACATGCTAGTAAATCTACTGACATGGAGTTGTTTTTTTTTAAAAATCATCTGTCTGGACCGGATTTGAACCCGCAACCTTGAGATCAGTAGGCCAGTGTCTAACCATCTGATCCACCCAGATCGACCACCTGCAGATAAGTGTTTTCATGCAAATATCGAATAAGGAACAACAAGCAGCAAAAAGGTAAGATATTGAGAAGCTGACTTAGAAACAAAGGCAAAAGCAGGCATTAACCACCTACTAAATTATGCCATGAAAGAGCATACAAGGAACATAGAAAAGAAACTAAGGAGCTATACATAATTTTGCATAAAAATTAAATAGCAATTAAAAGTCTTCATAAATCAGCAACAACTAAAGTTTAGCACTGTTAAACGTTATTGTAACTGTTCATTCCTTTATCATTATTTTCCTTATAGTAATGCCTATTGTACTGAGAAGCAATTTCGTAAGCAAGCCCTAGGTATATTTACTTGGGATTAATTCCGTGAGTTCCAGCTAAGCCAGATGTGAATAAAAGGCTTAATCCCAGTGAGATCGCATGTCGGAGAGATATCATGGATATGGATGTAACTTAATTCACTGCCGTACTGGAAGCGGCGTTATACGTAAGATAAGAAGGAACCTGGGGTCCCGGGGAAGTAATTAATGATCTGGTCTCAACTGTTACAAGTCACGCACCTTACATATTTTCTTTTTATTTAGCGCGACCTCTAGTCTGTGGTCCTTCCCTCGCGTGTATCTTTGTCAGAAGTCCTACAGAGCGAGAGAAAGTACGAAATATGACCATTTCCCACCTTGATTCCCATTCCATATTCTAGGATGACGTTTTATTTTTATAAATCTTTCAGAATTATATCTTTATGATGTGTCTAGATACCTTCGATATCTCCACACTAGTGGTATGGAAGTATGTCTAATTCTTTGAGATATACCTATAGGGTGACCCATATGATACTTACTGGGGAATATTTCTTAAACGAACAGAAAACACCAAATGCCAAGAATTGTAAACAGTACCAAGGGGCCTTCCAAACGGCGATATGGAAAGTATTTTCATGTGGTTCCCCATGGGGCCCAACCTCAGAATTTAAAATGAAATAAAGATACTTTTTTGTATATTCTGGTTCTCCACAAGAAACTAAGCAACTTTAGTTAAAATATTTTTACTTTCTCTACTACGTATACTAAGTAGAGGAAAGATAGTATTCGACCCAAAATTTCGATGTCAAGATTTCACCGGAAATTATTTTTTGAGGTCACCTGAATCCATAAAGCATTTTTAGAAAAAGGTCTGTGTGTTTTGTGTGTGTGTGTGTGTGTGTGTGTGTGTGTGTGTGTGTGTGTGTGTGTGTGTGTGTGTGTGTGTGTGTGTCTGAACAGCATAACTCAAAAACGAAAAGTCGATTGAAAACCAAAGTTGGTATTTAAGAATGTGACAAGCAGATTTTGAAAAAAAAAAAAAAAAAAAAAAATCCGCAATCCTTAACTACCCTCCACATACAACATTTTTCGAAATTTTTGTATCTCTCAGAAGTGGTTCTAACGATTTTTTTATTGAAATGCCATATGTTGAAGATATTTTAATGGCAAATGAAATGTATATTCTAAATTTTCTGACTGTAGGCTATTTACTGTTGATGACATTTGTATAACTAGTAAACCGCAAGATATAGGCCAAATCTACAAAAATGTGCATCTGTTAAAACACACACGCTATGCCCAAATGCATGTTCTTGTGAAGTGAACTATTTCGTAGATACCTATTCCTTGTTATTTGTACGAGTTCTGCAGTGACTTTCCCTCAAATGGAACGTCGTTATTCACTTTATCTCTTGGCCGTTTAAAAAGAGCGAAATTTCCAAGCCCTCATATAGTGACCAGCTTTAAGAGATTTAACTATCGCTCAAAGCCTACTGCACTTCCATGTTCCCCTTGCACCCACAAGAAAATTAGCAACAATGTAATTTTTGTAAATGTTTATCTCGACTAACGTCAACAAGGTAGGGGAAGAGTTTGTAAAAATAGGTAGTACAAGAGGAGAGAAAGTCATGTGAGTGCAACATACTAGATTTTTTGTTCTAAAGTGAACTGTTGAGCTGTTAAAGGATGCTTTCATTGAAAATATCTCCCTCGTAAACTCGGGAGCTTTAAAGGCCCCTAAAAACCAAACTAACCCCTAGCGCTACAGCCCAGGAAGGGCTTTAGCTTGCCACCCAGCCGCTGCGTGGCCCACCTCTACCAACTACAGGCGTCATTGGTGGGGTGCAGTATTGGAGGGTAGGCCCTGGTCAGCGTCCCTATCCCTCCCGGCCAGTTATGCGGTCTTCGCGACCTGGGGCCGCTACTTTTCCATCAAGTAGCTCTTCAATTGGTCCTCCCGGTACCTAACGAGGCTGAGTGCACCCCATGACAGACCTCCCAGTAGGGGAAAAATCCCCATGCTGGTACCGGGGGTCGAACCTGGGTCCTCCGAGCCAGAGGCAAGTACGCTACCAACTGTGTTATGGAGGCGGTCTTTAAAGGTCCCCCTGAATTACTAAAATAGTCGTGTTGACTACTTATTGTGGCTCTTCAAAATTTAAAAAAAAACTGGCAGATTTAGATGTAGCGATAAATTAGATTTTAGTACTAGGTGAACTATCTCGCTGATTGGAAAACGTGTCCTTTAGTATGAGAAGAGAACGTTTGATTGCTGCCTAGCAGTATCAGTATGAAGAGTTATAGGTACATAAAGAATATTACAACATTTGTTTCTACTTCTCTTTGTAAGTTAGGGCAACTTGGAATCCCAGTATTATCTTATTGCTAAATAAAATAGGTTATTGCTATTACTCTCCCACGATGGTGCATTTGGCTGCCCTGTTTATGAGTCCAAGAAGCACAAAATAATCTGTTCTTCTTGAAGATTCATCTAGCTGGCGAGGGACATTCAATAACATAAAGTTAATCTGGCTCGAAAGTGCTACACCTTCCGCAGTAAGAAACTTTACGACGCCCGGCATATGCTTACTATATTTAGCCCGAAGGCATTTGCTCTATCTCACTCTTTCTCTATGTTCTGGATCTACGTTTCTGTGCCAACGGCAGGGAAAAAAACAATGGCCATACTCTCACGGAATGGCATTTAGATGGCGGCGAAGACCTCAAGACAATAAAGGAAAATAATCAAGACCATTTCGCTACGTGTCAGACTGCAGACGTCCCTCAAACTTGGTTCAAACTCTCCTTTATTCCTCTGCCCCTAAAAGGTACTTTAGCCTTCCATACCGAGGAAGGAAATGGACGAAGTACCATGGCATATTTATATGTAACATATACTTTAACAAAAGTAATTGAATTTTTACTTTCTCTACTACTACATTCGATAGACATTTGAGCAGAAATACATATTTCCAGGGTACCTAAATCCAGAAAAGCACTTTAAAAAATCTTGCAGTTAATAGTTATTACCGATCACTGTTTCTACTCCTGAATTACGTAATTGTTGAGAAACAATGAAATGTCAAGGTGGTCATAAAATACTGCTCCGTTGGTATAATGTGATTCATGTAAGAAAGTAGAAAGGAATAGTTAAACAATATTAAATATTACCTTTACAAACATGACAAGATATAATACGCAATTGTAAAGTAAATTTGTTTTAAAGATTGCTCAGATATTTTGTTACTAGTGGTGGTCAGCTCCGTTAGTAGTAGTAATAAGCTCTGTAATAAGGATCGGCCTAATATCTAATATAATTCGTGTAAAAAATAAAAAACAATAGATAAACAGTGTTAAATATTACCTTTATAAACATGGTAAGATAGACTGCCCCATTTTAAAATAAATTTGTTTTAAAAATTGCTCAGATATTTTCTTACTAGTGGTGGTAACAAAGTACCACAAACTACAAGTGATCTATGTGATGAAATAAGGCTTAGTAATGCTGGGGTTAACGATATAGTTTCCTATTCACAGATACACACCCACCAATTCAAATACACACCTTTTTACCTTCTCTACTGATAAGTAGAAGGAAGTATTGTATTCCGCCGAAAAAGTGATGTCGGTCTGTGTGTGTGTGTGTGTGTGTGTGTGTGTGTGTGTGTGTGTGTGTGTGTGTGTGTGTGTGTGTGTGTGTGTGTGTGTGTGTGTGTGTGTGCGCGCGCCAGTCTGTCAGTCTGTCAGTTTGTCAGTCTGTGGACAGCATAACTCAAAAACGAAAAGTCGGTTAGAAGCCAAAGTTGATATTTAAGCTTAATGCCTTTCAAGGATGCGACATGAAGATTTTCAAGAAAGTAACCGCATCTCAAACTACCCTTTACATGGAAAATATTTCGAAAATTTTGATTTTCTTGAAAATGACTAACGATTTTGATTAAAATGTCATATGTTTAAGATATTTGTATGACAAATGAAATGTTGTTGTTGTTGTTGTTTTCTAGTGCCTTGCATCTGGCAATGAAACCATTAGCATTCGTGCTTTCCAATACTTTTGAACTGTAGTTTCTTCTGATCTTAATGCTTCACAGGTCTTCAAGTGGTCTTCGTTCATTTCTGCTGCATCGTTACACAAGACACATATTGGTGAGGCTGAGATACCTATTCTGTAGAGATGACTTGCTAAGCAGTCGTGATTTGTCAGTAGTCGGAAGGCTGCAACCGCTGTTTTCCTTGGTCTCTGGGGGATTATATCTGGGTTGGAAAGCAGTGTAATCCATTTTTTATCTTTGGCATTTGTTTCTATTTCTTGTAGGTTAGAATGAGAAAAAAATTTAATGATCAAGCGTTTTATTGAGAAATATGAGAAATTGAATTTAGATTTTCGTTTTATTGTTGTGCCTTTCTTTGCAAGTGAGTCTGCAGCTTCGTTCCCCATGACTCCATAGTTTGCTGGAATCCATTGGAGATGAACAGTCTTATTAACTTTTTGGAGTTGTGTTAACATTTTGTAGCATTTTCTAATTTTTGTTGACTTCTTTGTAGTATTTGAACATATTCCCTGAATTGCAGCTTTAGAATCTGAAAGAATTACTGCCTTGTTAAATTTATTTAAGGGAAGAACAAATGAAATGTATATTTTTAATTTTCTGGCTAAAGCCTATGTAGTCGTATTTACTCTAGACGACTTTTGCATAACTGGTAAATCGTTAGAGATAGACCAGATCATACTGTACAAAAATGTAGATCTTGCTAAAATGAACACTTTATGTCTCAATAATTTTTCTTGTAGGGTGAACCATTTCGGAGATATTCCTTGTTATATGAGTTTCAGAAAACTTAAAACTTTCGGGAAATGGAACATCGTTGTACATTTTTTATATGGTAAGCTTGCAAAGAGAACAGAATCTCAAAGCTTTAAAAGATTTGACTATCGCACAAAGCCTACTGTATTCTAATATTCCCCTTTCACCTATAAGGAAATAAGCAATGAGATAATTTGTGCAAATGCTTATCTCAACTAACACGAAGTAAATAGTGCTAGGTATAAGAGTGGAAGAATGGTTAGTACAAGAGTAGAGAAAGTCATGTGACTGCAAAATATATTTTTAATAATGGAATGCTAAAAACTCATAGGCTGTAGTCTATCTCGTTGGATGAGCACCTAAGTAAATAGATCCGCGATAACAATAAATAGAGCAGTGATTCGGTTTTTGAGATAGGTATGTCTCCGTTTTCCTTTACTCAGTGATTCATTCCCAATTATAATGCTGCTTGGTGTATGCACTTTATTACGAAAAACACCAAAGGCACAAGAGTGCATCCTGAGCACTTGAATGTTAATCGAAGCCACCACTATGAACCAGATTAACTTTTTGCTGCAATAAATTTTCACTATTCTGTCAATGCATTAAAGTGCACATAAAATACTAAGAAAATATAGGAAACAAGTGAAAAATGAACTTCTTGTTCTTTTTTCTGAATAATAAGCGTAAAGCGAAATATAAGGGTGCAGAATTCCAATTATCAGCTAACCGTACACGTAACTTATCCAGAACGTCTTGAAATACATTATTCAAGTAGTCTTACAAACTGTTCACAGTGGTAACACATAAAAAAGTATATTGTCACATTTTCAGTAAGTGTGAGTGATTGTTGCGTTCTCATATTCAATTTAAGTGCATCTGAACAATTATTACTGTCACATACAGTCTCGATTCAATCATGTTTTTTCTCTGCTAATCCTGAATGAGAAGTGCGAACAAAATGTATATGTTATATTAAATTGTAAAAGGTTAAATTACTTAATATCTACTCAACACAAGGCTTAACATTACATCAGGCATGGAGAACTCAAGAAATAGTTTGACTCTCATTCTTTTTACTTGCTAGACAAAGAGTTAACAGTGCAAGGCCGTGAGCGCGCTGCGCTCAGAGAGTACCAGCTGCCCTGATCTGTATTACATCTTTGGTACACATTTACTCGTTGAGAGTTTATTCTTCTATGTAGTGGTTATGGTATCTGGTGAGCCTCAGAATTCTGTTTTGGATCCATTTTTATTATTAATTGCACTGAATAATATACCAAGCATTTAATAAGCTGTAGGCTATATTGACGCTGATGAAATAACCTTACTAGACTCACGTTAAAGCATTAATATTAGTCTTTCTTATTGACAGAGTTCCAGGGAAAAAACCAAACGAAAAAAAAAAAACAAAAAAAAAACAGAGAAATGAGTATCCTTACTAAAATGTTATCAACACTATTATCAAACGTCGTCTATTTAAATACGAATCTAATATGCTGCATGCTTCGTGGCTATAGGTACATGCTCATTTTTCAAGCAGATATAGCAGACACAGCTTAACTAAAAACAGAATATTTTTTGTCAAAAAATAAAAAGTTTAAGTAAATTTGATTATAGGTTTCACTTTAGAGTACTCTATGAGCTGGAACATTTTTATGCTAATATTTATTGAAAACAATAATTATGCCTCTTCTTAAGAAGATATTTTCATGATCACAGTAGGTAGGGATAAGAAAGCAATGGACTTACCAAAATTCAGTTCAAATAAGGTAACGAATTCGCAATTCTGCTTAGCCTCAAAGTATTACAATTCATTGCCTCGTTTTCTGAAAGAAGAAAAGAAACATAAAAAGCTGAAATAAACTTTCTAAGTGGTTATTTAGAAATCCGTTTTATAATTTGGAGAACGTTTCTATTTAGTTTAAATTCCAGTGAAGTATAACGCTATTGTTTTTGTAAAGGTATTGTTTACTTGGACAATGTGTTTTGTGCTTTTTGAAAACTTAGCGTGCAATATTATGACAAAAGACGTACACTGAAATATGTTAAATAGGATTAGCAAACTGCCCTCTTGACTGGCGGCTAAAATTGCAAGAACAATTACAAAGAAATAGGAACATATACCTATGGTGTGTATTTAGATGAAAAATGTGGTCCGTTTCTCTAGATCGCAATAGTACTTTGTCTTCTGTCATAGGCTGTATCGCTTCTCTCTATGACTTGCTTGGAGTACATCGTAAGAAGAAAAAACCACGAACCAATCAGCGATGTATTCGTTTCGAAAAGGAGAGTGAATAATAGTCTCTAATAAATTCTGCTGACACATGCAAACAACTGAAGGTGGGCGAATCCTCTGTAGCATGACTAGCGAGCCGACCTTGTGAGCGAAGACTTGAATGAGAAATCATTTGCTTACAGGTTCAATAATGAAGCATTTCTTTTGAAATAGGCACGTAAATTTCAATATTATTGCCAACGAATGAAATAGTAAAATGTGTGGCTGATCTTGAAAAACCGAATCTCGTTGCTAGCAAAATTAAGAGCAATTATTTCTAATACGTTTGCCAATTTTCATAACTCCTTTGACCCATAAGAATGTGGATATAATTATTTATTTTTATTTAAGGCTTACAATGTCTTTGACGTCTTTCTGTACTCATTTAGTAACTACATACAATCTTTCTCGACCCTTCTTGAGCCATCTTCCAATGTTCTTTCTGTCATTGTTAGCGGTATTCCTTGTTTCCATGTTAATTAACATCCCACAATAATTTGGGATAAAGATATTACAGTTAACACAAAAACAAATACATATGATTCTCTTATAAAAATGTGATCAACATATGTTCACAGACATGGTATTTGAAATAAAGAACACTAGCTAAATAAAACTCTACAGAAATGGATTCTTAGCGATCTACAAGGAGAAATAAAATCAGCATTATAAGGGAGAAGATAAAAGTAAAAGATTCACTGGCAGAAAAAATTAGAACAGGACAACTAAATGTTTTGGACATGTGAAAAGATTCAGGACAGACTGTCAAAGAAGATCCATGAATAATAATGATAATAGTAATAATAGGTGACATATATATCGCGGTACCAAAATGAAACCAACTCTACTAACAAGAACATGAATGTGGAGTGGTGAAAGGGGGCGGAGCTACAATATTCGCTTCAATATTAGCTTCAATTCATTTCTTTCATAGTGCATTTTGCTCTGAGATGTATGTGTTGTGTTATTTTAAGGCATATTTTTGTGGACATTTTGAAAAAAAAAATGTTAAATTTGTATATAATGTAAATGTGATAAGCGTAAGATTTCAAGGTGTATAAAGTAGCACTAATATTTTAATTTTTTAATGCTTGACACCCGTTCTTACTACACCTAAAGCCACAGGTGGTGGACAATATTCATATATGCCGGCATTTGCCAGCTACTAGGACAACAGGGAAGGACAGGTAATGCCGTTGTGACGTCAGCTTACATCGCTGAACATGCTTGCACTGAAGGCCAGTGACGTCATATGCTCTGTATTGCTGCCGCAGGGGAAGATTCAGGCATTCGGAATGCAGCAATGTAGGAAAGGGAAGGAAAATGTTATGTGGTATATATAATACAACTAACGTGTTGGATGTTGTAATATTAATGCTTTCTGCAATGAGAAAATGTATGTAAGAATTCTAGTTTATGTGAAAGACAGTCGTGTTATAAAGTAAACACAACAGAACAAGTCAGATTCTTTGCAAATTAGAAGAGAGCTATACAGAACAAAATTATGTAGACATTTTCCATTTCATTTTTATTTAACTAGTTTATCATTGTTAGGATCTGAGTCTGGGAAATTTGTGATCGAAGACTGCATGTTAGGTTGTGATGTAAAAAGGATTAGCTAATTTCATAACAGAACAGACAGAAACGCTGGCTACTCCGTTGTACTTGTACTGGCCATGTTATTGTCATCGAGAACACTACACCTGAGTGAGCCCTCCAATTCAGAAGTACATCTAAGAAACATGGTATTACAGTCTCTCGCCTAACGTCACAAACACTGATACGTATGCTCTTCGTTTCCAATACACGCCTGAAACTGTCTACCTCTGACTTAGAAATACCTGGTGCTTAGAGAGAAAGGTTCTGACGGTGTGTGTACCTCAGCTATCTAATAATTTAAACTTCGAAGCTAAACTTATGCTTGGACTCCTCCAATCCTCCCCTAAATACACCACTAATACTAAATGGTAGATATTAAAATGATCGCAGGAAGCGCTATGTAGATCAAATGTATCGCAACCTAAAAGACTTCCTGAGTTCCAAGGCTCTTTATTTTAATTATCTTTAATTTTACACTTTACCATCAAATTTGAAATGTTCCGATTTATTTTATTCAAACTATTATGTATAAAATAACAAATTCGCCAGTGCATTGGTTCACCTAGAGCTTGAAATTTATAGGATGCTCTCCGTCATAATTTTATACTATTTCAACTAAATCTGAACTTTCTGGATGAATTTTATAAAAAGTTTGGGCATAAAATTTCAGATGTATTATTCGACTGAAACTTGTAAATTTATGGGAGGCTCTCTTACTTTGTTATTCTATTGTGCTTTTTTGTTCTTTTCAAAATAACAGTTAATTTACGAACTGCTTTTTGTGCACTATTTGTATTATAGTTTGTAAATTACTGAATGACAATTGACTCTGCAATTTTATGAATATCTTTACTACTTTTTGAAATATAATCATGGTTGAATAATATACAGAGAGAAATGTAGAAGAAATAGATATAAGAGCTTAAAGAAGAGGATGGACCAGAAGGTGGAGAGGGAGGAGGAAGGGGAGGAGGAGGAAGGAGCGGAGGAGGAGGGGAGGAGGGGGGGGGGCAAGGGGAGGAGGAGGGGAGGAGGGGGGCAAGGGGAGGAGGAGGGTGGAGGAGGAGGTACTGAGTTATAAAGTCTTCAAGTAGCCTCCATAAAAAAAATTGCAGAAATTTCCGAAAAATTTTGAAATGTTTTTCCTCATTTCCTGCCTTTAACTTCAATGACCACATTGACTGCGTTTCCTTAGAACATTGTCTACAGGCAATGGTGTTAACTTATATACAGTGTCTTTTTTATTTTTTTTTTTAACTTTGAGTTTTCTGTACATTAGTTCATTCACACACACACACACACACACACACACACACACACACACACACACACACACACACACACACACACAAACACACACACATTCTTATAATCATTCATACTTGTAGACTCTGAGAAGGATAGGCAGTAAACTGGCTAGAAAATGTCTCACTCCCCAGCCGGGAGTCGAATCCGGGACCTCTCGCACAGGAGACTAGTGTCCTACCGACTGAGCTACGGGACTAGCCCTTCAAATTTTATTATATAACTTTCGTACTGATTGTCATATTGTGTGTCAACCTTGTAATATGTCAGACAGAAAATTTTATGGCGGCTGATAGTTGACCACTACAATTCTTTGCAAATTCATTTAATGCACTCAAACAATATTTATATGATTTCGCAGTGTGTTCAACTATTTCTGATTGGGCTTGTGCTGAGCCACCCGACATTAAACTTTGTGTCAGGCATAGTAGTTATGCAGTTACACACACCGCCAAAGAAAATCTCTCTGCACCTCCGGTTTAGGCCACATTATTCATCGTTGTTCGAAGCCATGATCATTTCATTGGTTGCTTTAGGGCACGGTACAAGGGCACATTGTCTAAAGCAACCAACGAAATGGCCACACCTTCGTACAACGATAAATAATGTGACACAGCCCGGAGGTACAGAGAGATTTTCTTTGTCGGTCTTTGTACATTACATAGGTAATTGACGAACAATGTAGTAATAATAATTGCTCCTCAGTAGCAGACGCACCTAAAAATCTCTAGTTTTTCACTCTAAAGACTGAGTTCAGTAAAAACTGGATGTGTGCTAAAAACCAACAATGTTATATTAGTGTGTGTTTTAAATATCACAGTAAACATTATAACCTGGTTTATGCGCCGAATACATTACGTGACATGTTGCACTAACATTTAAACTTTGTTCATGACAGACGAAATTAACGCTCTCTAGAATTAATGGGCAAGGTTAATTAATGCTGTTGTTGTAACACTAGCAGAGTTGGAAGTGTTTATTTGTACGAGGCTTGTAGGGAAGATGCCCACACCTTATCTCTCCTCGAGCAAATAAACTCCTTTGCATACCCTGGAGATATCTACCCAGAATTAGCGCAGCATGTTACGGCAGTTGGCTCTAAGCTTATTGGCTAATGTTACTACGGGAGAAGCATATCGCGAGGGTGCTTCTGAAGCTGCGTCTTTCAAATCTCAGTCCTCACGAAAATTAAATTGCAACTTCGGCAATAAGGCAATGGTGCATTCATCAACTGCGGTGAGCTAACTGCATATGTTTTACTCTCCGAGGCAAAATCATTGATTGCTGGGAATATTGGACACTTAAGAGACTATTATTGTTAACAACAATTTCATCTGATACATTTACATGCTTTTATCTTCCCATTCTTTAGCAAAATATTTGTACAAAACACGTTCTTCTAACTCGGCGTCTGATAGCTGGCCATTTTATGATCAGATTATTCTGCTTCCTAATCCGCAAATGCATTTTCTGAACGCAATTGATACAACAAAGTGAAAGAGTAAAATGACCTCCTAGCCTGTGCTGCCCCAAGCGGCGCCTATTTATTTAGCTTGGAGCCTATTTTATATGCCAGGCTTATTCTAATTTACAACTTTCATTTGCAAATCTGTTATAATAATACAGTTTTAATATAAAAATAAACAATAAAACATAATCAATGCGGTGCAACATGTATACAAAGAACATAATACAGTTGAGCAAAATAATTAGTCCTTGAATTGCAATTAGAACACAAACAGTGCATCGTAAATGAAGGTCACAATTGGGTATAATTGAATGGTTGCTATGCAACAATGAACAATGATTAACAATAACCCATTAACAGTTAATGATAAATGATAAATAAACTATAACAAACAAAATAATAAAACAACAAAATAAATTTACAATACGGATTGGTTTTTAAATTCCCTATATTTATAATTTGAAATCAAGCCTGCAAGTTTGTTTACAATCCACTATTTTTTCTTGTTTATAATTAAATTCAATAGGCAACAATGGACATTCAACTACGCATGTCCAAGTGTTTCAGTTAGACCACAACGACATAATTTAGAGATAGACAAGCCAAAACGAAAGAGGTATTCATGATGTGGAACATGTCTAGATAAAAATGGATTGATTCTCTATTAAGTTTTAAAAATCTCATCATAATCTTTCTTCAATTGAAGGAAAAAACGAAAACACCCTTCTCCCAGTTTCTAAAGCCTCCCATTTATCTTGCCATTCATTAAAAACTAAATCTCTTAATTGAATTTCATCCAAAATTAACCCATCCGCAATATGTGGTGCCCTAAGAAAATTATACCTGCGCAATCAGTATTTAGCCCCTCGTTTCCTGATTTTTTAATCTAAGGGTACACTTTCTACCATGAGTAGAAACATTGAAGAAGGCCCCAACAAGTCTTACTAAAATCTTCCTTTGTAAACTTCTTACCATTCTTTGAGCCGTTAGTAAAAACTTTCTTTCCCAAACACCACCATAAGAAACAATAGGTACCAAAACAGAATTAAATAATTTCATACAGCTCGATTTCACAGTGTGCTTAGCTATATAAAACCCCAAGGCATAGAAAGCGTCTGATTAGATTTTGTGTTGACCAGTTTCTCCTGCCACCCGTCATTAAATGTTGTGTAAATCATAATTTATGTTAAACAAAATAGAAATTCCTAGAAATGCTTCATTATATAATTTCCTGTCGGTAGAATGTGAATGTAGGAATGCAGTTGGCTTAAGAAATAGCCAAACCTTTAAAGAGCTGGATTTTAAGAGCTGACGCTATGTTTTTGCATTATCGATAGTGAAACAAGGAATATATAGGAAATGATTTCCTACGCAAAAAATGTGTTTGACAAATTGTCTTTAATGAGCTTGCGTGCAGTAAGACTATGTGTACCTTACGATTTATCAGTTATGTAAAATTGGTTCAGAATGATGAGAACTTCAAAGGCTATTCACAGAACATTCAAGATATGCCTATCATTCATCATAAAAATATGGTATTAAACATGGTATTTTAATCAAAACTATTAGAGCCATTTTTGCGAAAATAAAACATAACAAAAGTTTTTCTGTTTAAAGGATACTTTCGGTGAAGGGATTTTCTTCAGGAATCCTTCTATCGCATCCTTCAAAGATACTGAACTGAAAGACTAAGTTTCTTATTTAACTCATTTTTCGTTTATGAGCTATGCTGTTCTTAGACTCACATGCGTGCGTTCGCACACATTTCTGAAAACACTTTTCGGCTCAGAAGGTCCCAAAATGTTCGGTATTAATGTTTGAATAGAATACAATACTTCTCCATTTCACCCAATAGATTGACACAGATATTTCACTACCTACACGTTCAAAAATAAAAATAAAAGTAAAAAAATAAAAAAAAATTAAAAATCCGTTGTGCTGCACTCACATGACTTTCTCTACTCTTGTAGGTACCAACCATTCTTACAAACCCTTATTCCTACATCTTCGTTAGTTGAGATAAACATATGCAGAAATTATCTTATTGGCTATTTCGTTGTGGGTGCAAGGGGAATATGGAAATACAGTAGCCTTTGAGCATTGGTTCTCTTTGTACGGCTAACGCATAAAAATGGATAACGATGTTCCATTTGACGAAGGTTTAAGTATTCCAAAACTCAGATAAATAACAAGGAATATCTCCGAAATGGTTCATTGTACATATTATTTGGACATAAATTGTGTATTTTAGTAAGACCTAAATTTTTGTACAGTAAGATTTGGTCCATCGCTTAGTTTATTAGTTATGCAAAAGTCATCCAGAATAAACAGCACTACACGGGCTTTAGTCAGAAAATACATAATATACATTTCATTTGACATAAAAATATCTTAAACATATGGAATTTTAATCAAAATCGTCAAAGCTATTTTCGAGAAAAAATTTTTTTTTCGGCAAAATCGAAATTTTCAAAAAAATTCCCATGTAAAGGGTAGTTTAGGCTGGATAAATTTTCTTCAAAATCTTCGTGTCGTATCCTTAAAATATGTTAAAGTTAAGTACCAACCTTGGTTTTTATAATCGACTTTTCGTTTTTGAGTTCTGCTGTTCTCAGAGAGAACAGACACGCAGACGCATACAAACACACAAGGAAATTTTTCTAAAAATGCTTTTTGTGGATTCAGGGGGCGTCAAAACATATATTTCCGGTGAAATCTTGACATTGAATTTTTGGGTGGAATACAATACTTTTACGTACCATGCGTAGTAGAGAAAGTAAAATTGCAGCTATTCTTTTGGGGTCAAGGGCTATTTATATCGATTCAGGTGATAAACAATGGAGAACTTCACGAAGACAAAATAAGACGAAATAAAAAATCTAGCCGTGTGTAATACGTTAAAGCATAACTGCGCTTGCAGAGTAAGAGAATTTAATGCCTTGAACTTGAGGTAGTAAACAGAATTTTTTGAAGGAAGGAGGAGAAAAATCGGGACTTTGTGTCAATCCCGTTCTCGTTCTCGCAGCATCCACTTTACTCAGTCTCTAGGGTCCTCTCCCTCCCTCCCTCATTTCCCCTCTCTTTCTCGCGTGGGTCGAACGGCCAAGCGGTGTTGCAACATGAGGGCCAAACAAGAGTTCACGGGTTTCCTTGGCCATTCTCGCCAGGAAACCTGCTTTCGGCCGTGAGAAGAAAATGGCATCCATCCACTTCACAAATGTATCCGTTATGTTTTATATGACTAGGGAGGAATACGGAACACTTTTTTTTTTCTTTGTCCAGCTGTTTTGTAACGTTTAAGTGCGTCTGGTGTTTCAAGAAAACCTGTGTTCCAGTAAACACTTCTGATAAATTTATCTCAAGAATTGTTCTCCTTTGTGCTGCATCTGTCACCCAAACGAAAACGATGTTCGAGATATTCTTATCTCCATCTTTACTGCCCCTGTCGTTTCTGGATTCATGAAACAAAACATCTAATGTCTAACATTCACGTGACTTTACTCAATACATACTCTTACTAAACCTACATTTCTAAATTTCACAAATATATGAAAACTAAACAGACATTACATGTGTTAAAAGTGGAACTCATGCCAATTTTCATCCCAATATTTTAAATATATTCTTTGTAATTGATTTTTTAAACAATTACAAAACAGCACATGCAATGAACAGCTAAGAATTTATTTTTAAATTTATTCTGAAGCATTACAATAATGTTAGGAATAGATATTTTGTTCCTCTTTTAATTTTTTCAGAAAGAAATTTATTCATTTGGTAAAATAAATGTTCATCAAATTGTTGAACTCTAATTGAACAAACTAATAATTTATTGATTAATACCAGGTAAAAAGATAAGGAAAAAGGATCCATTTTAAGGACCTATTATATATAACATGTTGCCTAAAACACCTCTGCACGTAGATACAAAAAATAGTTTTAAGTTTAGGTTTAATTAACTAAGGTGTTCGACAAGGGTATAGTTTATCGCCCACTTTATTTAATCTCTATATTAACGACCTAGTTATGAAGCGCAAAGAGAAAGTACATTTTGGAATTAAAATAGGATCTGACGTGCAATTAAATACTCTACTAGCAGATCTTAATTTACAAAGAGAAATATATAGATTAAGGCAAAATGCAATACAGTGTAATTTAACTATATCTAAAATAAAACAAAGATTATGGCTTTTTAAGGGAAGAATCCGACCAGATCAAAATAATAGTAAATGAGAGAATTTTAATGCAAGCATCCCAGTTCAATTATTTAGGCGACGATTTTACTTTTTAAGTACGAAAAACACTTTGACCACAAGTTTAATCGATTTCTTGCTACTTGTGGAACAATTGGAAGAACTTTAGAACGAAAAATAAGAAAATAAACACAAATGAAATTCTATAAGTTATTATGCACTAAACTGGACAAAAATCTTTTCGTTTAAAGATACGGTGGAAGAAAATAGAATAAAAAAAGAATTGTGTTAACAGAATAATACAATATAGATTAAAAAAAGAAGTGGACGCATGACAGAGACCAGAACAGGTGATCGTAACATCTAATCCTTGAAAGACAGAGAGAGAGAGAGAGAGAGAGAGAGAGAGAGAGAGAGACAGAGAGAGAGAGAGAGAGAGAGAGAGAGAGAAGAAGTATACAAGTACTATCCCCATTCCGAATATTTTTTGTTCTACCTTTTAGATTTTATGCCAAAAATTTGAAGAAAGTGAAAGACAAACTTCATCGTATGGACAACTTTGAACCTCTAAAAATGTAGAAAGTATAGAAAATGAGAAAAACAGGTTAGAAGTTTTAAATTACTTTTCATACATTAAGCATACCTTGGTAAGGGCTAACAACCCCCAAATTTATGCAAGACCCTCTTCCTTACTCACGCAATTCTCGACTGCACTCCGTGTGTAGTAGATCAAAAATTAACGGAAACATGTCTAGACATTTGCTGAACATTTTATTACATATTTCCTTATATGTATACTGGGAACCGAGCACTGTAGTCTTAAGCGATAGTAAAATATTTAAGAGCTGGCATTATGTGATGGATTTAACATTCCGTTCACTTTGCACGTCCAGGATATTAAAAAATCTGATGTGTTGCACTCTTATTCCTTCATCTTCTTCGTGTTTGTTGAGATAAACATTTGCAGTAATTATCTTATTGTTTATTTGTTGTAGGTACAAGAGAGTATGGGAACACATTAAACTGTAGCAGTCTAATATTTTGAAGCCTTCAAGTTCCGTTCTCTTTGCACATAGAAAAAATCTGATGTGTTGAACTCGCATGACTTTCTCTACTCTTGTACTAACCATTCTTACAGACTCTTATTCCTATATCTTCTTCGTGTTAGTTAGGATAAACATTTTTACAACTTCTCTTATTGCTTGTTTCCTTGTACGTGCAAGGGGAATGTTAGAATACAGTAGGCTTTGTGCGATAGTCAAATGTTTTAAACTTTAAGATTCTGTTGTGTTTGCACACTTAACGTATAAAAAATGAACAACGATGTTCCATTTCACGAAAGTTCTGTTTTCCTAAACTCATACACATAACAAGGAATATCTCCGAAATGGTTCACCCTACAAGAAAATTTATTGAGATATAAATTGTGTATTTTAGGAAGATCTACACTTTTTGTATAGTATAATTTGGTCTATTTCTAACGGTTTACCAGTTATGCAAAAGTCGTCCAGAGTAAACACGACTACAGGTGCTATAGCCAGATACATTTCATTTGTCATTAAAATATCTCAAACATATGACATTTTAATCCAAATCGTTAGAGCCATTTTCAAGAAAATAAAAATTTTCGAAAAATCTTCCATGTAAAGGGTAGTTTAGGGTGGGGCTTTTTTTTTCAAAATCTTCGTGTCGCATCCTTGAAAGGCATTAAACTTAAATACTAACTTTCGTTTCTAACCGACTTTTTGTTTTTGAGTTATGCTGTCCACAGACTGACACAGACTGACACACAGACTGACACTCACACGGACCTTTTTCTAAAAATGCTTTTTTGGGTTCACGGAGCCTCAAAACATATATTTCCGGTGAAATCCCGACATCGAATTTTTGGGTGGAATACAATACTTCCCCTACTTACCAGTAGAGAGAGTAAAAATGAATAGCGATGTTCCATTTGGCAGAAGTATGTTCTCCAAAGCTTACACAAATAACACGGAATATCTCCGTAAATGTTCACTCAACCACAAAATGTATTTAGGGCGTGATATTGCATACAAAGAAGAACCATTAAAACAACTTTATTTCGGAAAACAAGAAAAGACTCTAAACTTAAACTATATAAAACATTGGCTGTTCCTTCCTTGCTATATGGAAGTGAAAGTTGGATAATAAAATCAAAGGATAGTAGTAGAACACAGGCAGCGGAAATGTTATTTCTGCGGAATGTGAAAGGATGCACAAGAACAGATAGAATAAGAAATGAGTCAATAAGAGAAGCACTAAATATTTATAAATTAGAAGACAAAATTAAAACAAATAACAAGAAATGGACAGAACATTTAATGAGGATGAGTGAAGAAAGGATACCTAAGAGGACCTTTCTATATAACCCAAGAGGATCACAAGATGTTGGCCGACCTCGCAGAAGATGGACTCCACTGATGACTTCGCCAGAACGGGCTGCATACCCTAAACCATGTAGAAGAAGAAGAAATATTCGTACATTTAGCAAGATCTACGTTTTTGTACAGTAAGATTTGGCCTATTTCTTAGGGCTTACCAGTTATGCAAAAGTCATCCAGAGTAAAAGGGACGACATAGGCTATAGTCAAAATACAGATTTTGTTGTTATAAAATATTTCAAACATATGGCAATTTAATTAAAACCGTTAGAGTTTCGAGTAAAGCAAAGTTTTCTACGTAAAGGGTAGTTTAGGGTGGGGGAAATTTTCTTCAAAATCTTTGTGTCGCATTCCTAAAAGACAAGCTTAAATACCAACTTTGGTTTTTAACCGACTGAGTAACTGACTAACTGACCGACTGACTGACTAACTGACTGACACACAGTACCTTTTTCTAAAACTGCTTGTTTGGATTCAGGGGGCCTCAAAGCATATTTTCCAGTGAAATCTCGAAATCAAATTTTTGCTGGAATAGAACACTTCCTCTACTTACTACATGTAGTATAGAAAATAAAAAACCGAATAACGACCTCCTGTTTCAGAGAATCATCATAAGTATTAAGCGAAAATTCAAATCAATAACAAATAATATCTCGGAAACAATTATCCACACAAAAGATACATTTCACATAGTGGGCTTTAACGAGGTCTATGTTTTTACGTATTACATTATCTCGATTCCACCAATGGAACATTGTAAAGAAGTATTCTTTGTTCATTAAATGCCACGTATTTAAGCTATTTTAATGACAATGAAATGTAGTATAACTTGAAATATTTTGGAGTAGCCTATGCATTCCTATAAATTCTGTGCGACTTTTACATAAATGGTAAGCCTTAGACAAAATGTTGCTATTTTTAGAGCACATAATTTGTGACGAACAATTTTTTTTTTTATGGAGGCAACCATTTGTGAATCATTCCTTGCTTTTGGTTTGAAATTTCAAATACTTATAGTATTCTAAAAATGGAAGTTTTTCTCTTTATCTCTTGGCGTTGCAAAGAGAATGGAACATCAAAGCTATTAAATTGCGATCACCTCTTAAAATATTTGAATATTGCTTAAAACTTATTGTAGTACTTTATTTCCCTTGAGCAACGCGGAAGAAAACAAAATCTTCGGTGGATTTGGTACTGATTTCTGGCCTCTTTTGAGCGTGAGCTCATTAAGTTTTCTCCTTAGATTTTAACTCCTTCAAAGGCGTATCCTGTACTACTAAGTTATGACTACAAATCATGATGAAAGGCCTGGTGAAAAACGGTTTTCTATAGGAATATTACGGTCTATCAGGTATGCAAAAGACATCCAGAATGAAGGAAATCAGAGACCATCGTCAGAAAATGCAAGATATACTTTCATTTATTTTTTCATGAAAATATGCGAAGTAATATGGTCATTTATGAGAAAGTCAAAATTTTCAAAAAAAGAATTGTTCATCTTAAGGGTGGTTTGGGATGTGGGGTACTTTTTTTCTAAACGTACAGGCAAACCAACTTACGCCCTAAGTAATGGGTCAAGTTCTGGCATAAGGAGTTTTAATATTTCAGTGTTAAATATGGCTCATACAACTTTGATCCCACCGCGTCCCCGTCATGGATGTTTTGTGGGCTACCACTCCCCCCAGGGGAAAAGATGAGGTGAAGTGCGACCGTGGGCTTGTTAGAGAGCGGAGTCAGCGAAGCCCAGAGCCGCACAGAGGTCCCTAACAGTTATAGATATTGACATCTTGTGCACAACCGAAGTGTTTCCTCTACCCAGAAAGAGGACGACAAGCTGAGCCTTACGGCCCAGGCAGCAACTTCCAGGAGTGCGAGGAAGGGGTTCAAAAGCGCCAGCATCTGTGCCATCTGTCCGCATTCGCCAGAACGTACCACACTATCAACCAAACCTGAAAGATGACCACCAATTGAAATGAGAAATGAAGGCATAGGAATCCGTGGAGAAGAGTATCCACTCCAACATCCGTCTAGAGACAAGGATATAGCACGGAAAAACCCAAGTCAGAGTGGTCGGTCGCCGGGAATCGAACGCGTGTCCTCCCAAATGCGAGTCGCAATCGTTGCCACAGCGTCACCTCGCTCAGTGTCTGGTACCAATAGAACGCTGAATCATGCGGAAATATGAAGAAATGATATATGAACATAAATTCGATTCACGTTTATGTTTACGTATTCCTTAAGCGAATATAGGCACTGGAATAAAAAGTATTACTTCTATATCAGCATCTTTGTCTCTTATTGGAATGAAAAATCTTTAGTGATCTATAAAATTTCAACAATTGGGCAAGTGAGATTGCTTCGGAGTGCTGTCCGCAGATGGAGATAAAAGAATATTTTGGCATCTTGTAACTGGTTGCATTTATCGGGAGCAGTGCCAAGGAAACGTAAAAAGATAACCGCTCTGGAGTTAGGGACATTTCGCTAACATGTAAGTTGCAGTTCTGGGAAATAGGGCAGACATATCCACTAGGAATGTGAGCGAGAAATGGTTTTATGTGCTTCAATCCAATCGATGGAATTACAGTTGGGGAAGGTCGGAGATATCGGACAGTTGGGGTTTTATGCTAGACATAACTTTTACTGGAAGAAGCCAGATTAGAAAATTCCACATTATTACTAAAATTTATTCTTCAACAATGTACACTTTAGATTCTATTTTTAATGTTACCACCTCACAAGTTTCAAATTAAAAAATCTGATGTGTTGCACTCATATGAGTTCCTCTACTCTTGTACTAACCATTCTTACAAACTCTAATTCCTATATCTTCCTCGTGTTAGTTGAGATAAACATTTGCACAAATTATCTTATTAGTTATTTCCTTGTAGGTGCAAGGGGAATGTTAGAATACGGTAGGCTTTGTACGATAGTCAAATGTTTTAAAGCTTTGAGATTATGTTGTCTTTGCACACTTAATGTATAAAAAATGAACAACGATGATCCATTTCATGAAAGCTCTAAGTTTTCCGAAACTCACACACATAACAAGAAATATCTCCGAAATGGTTCACCCTACAAGAAAATTTATTGAGACATAAATTGTGTATTTTAGCAAGATATACATTTTTTGTAGAGTACGATTTGGTCTATCTCTAACGGTTTACCAGTTTTTGCAAAAGTCGTCCAGAGTAAATACGACTACAGGGGCTATAGCCAGAAAATTCAAGATATACATTTCATTTTTCACAAAAATGTCTCAAACATATGACATTTTAATCAAAATCGCTAGAGACATTTTCAAGAAAATCAAAATTTTCGAAACATTTTCCAAGTAAAGGGTAGTTTAGGGTGGGGCTATTTTGTTCACAATCTTCGTGTCGCATCCGTGAAAGACATTAAACTTAAATACCAACTTTGGTTTTTAACCGACTTTTCGTTTTTGAGTTATGCTGTCCACAGACCGACCCACAGACACACACGGATCTTTTTCTAATGCGTTTTTTTTTTTTTTTTTTTGATTCAGGGGGCCTCAAAACATATATTTCCGGTGAAATCTCGACATCGAATTTTTGGGTGGAATACAATACTTCCCCTACTTACCAGTAGAGAGAGTAAAATAGGCAACCATTTTCATACATTTTGAAACTTGAGGCAGTTACCAGTTTTAGTTGTAGACTTTTGATGTATAGTGTTCATGGTTTTTAGCTCTTATACAAGTACATATAGTATGTACATATATCAAGCAAGTGTCCGTACGAAGATTTGCGCAGTTCTGATGGGCCCAACAATGACAATTATTACACTGTATTCAATCTTGTTTGAAGCGTTTCCTACAGATTGAGTAGTTTCATCCTTTGTCGTTTTCTCATTAAAACGGAGTACTTTCTTTATAATGCCAAACGATATATTGTTGGTGTTGGTCTTATTCCTCCACTCTGTTCTTCCAGTTATTCATTGTATGGAGTGGATGTCAAAATATCACTTTCTTCGTGATGCCTTCTTCTGATGTTTAACTTTCTTCTGTGTGCTTGGAAGGAATGCTATTTTTGCACACATGCCTGGGATATTAGGTCAACATTCTCTTCAACTTAAAGTGGTGACGATGAACACGTTATTAGTGCTGGATCCTGATATAAAGATGATAGAAAAATCTCGTAAGTTAAGTATTTTATCGCGTTGGTAATTGCAGCGACAATTATCAAGTAAACTTTCAAGCAGAAGAAACATTGCTCAGGAGCGCGATGAGCGTTAAGTAAGCGGTAGAAAAGTGTAGCCAATTTCCTGTTGCAATGTTTATAACAGAAGTCGCTTAGTCATTGTTATTTTTACTTTAACTTCTCCGTGCTTAGAGACCGCCTCCGTAGTGCAGTGGTAGCACGCCTGCTTTAGCACGGAGGAACCGGGTTCGATCCCCGGTACCGGTATGGGGATTATTCCCTCATTAGGAACTCTGGCACGGGGTGCACTCAGCCTCATTAGGTCCCAGAGGGCCCAATTGAGGACCTACTTGATAGAGAAGTAGCGATTCTAGGTCGTGAGGGCCTCATAACTGGCCGGGAGGGCTCGGGGCGCTGACCACATCCCACCCTTCAGTACTGCACCACACTCATGACACCTGTAGTGGGAAGAGATCGCGGACGCAGCAGTCGGGTGTTAGGCCTTGGTCCGGATGGGCTATTGTGTCACGGGTTGTGGTTAATAACAATAACAACAACAATAATAATAATAATAATAATAATAATAATAATAATAATAATAATAATAATAATAATAATAATAATAATAATAATAATAGTAATAATAATAATAATAATAATAATAATAATAATAATAATAATAATAATAATAATAATAATAATAATAATAATAATAATAATAATAATAATAATAATAATAATAATAATAATAATAATAATAATAATAATAATAATAATAATAATAATAATAATAATAATAATAATAATAATAACAACAACAATAACAAAGCAATGATAACAACGACAACAATAATAACAAAAATAATAACAGCAATAATAACAATAAGAATAGTAATAGCAACAACAACAACAACAATAATAAATAATAATAATAATAATAATAATAATAATAATAATAATAATAATAATAATAATAATAATAATAATAATAATAATAATAATAATAATAATAATAATCATCATCATCATCATCATCATCATCATAACCTTCATTGAGGTATGCGGTAGATAATAAGCCGAGAATGTAATTCCATTCCGTCATACGGTTCATTTAATCCTTGAAATATCATAAATAAGTTTGTTTTTCTGAATCTAGAGGTAAGAAACGGCTTGCGTGAATAAAAGGAGAACCTCCAAGTCATTTCATGGACATAAATAATGACAGGCTGTAATGCTTACATACTAAGGCTATGCTAGACGAATCGAATTCCGTTTAACTTGGCAGCGTTGTCTATTATTATACATATGCACGTGTTGGTGTGAAGCTGTGCAGCATAAGAAATGGGCGTTGTATTTATTCCAGGAAGGTGGGAATCGTGTAGTGTGCTTAAGTCATGCTTCCCCTTGATTTATATGACCCGCCCAGCAGTGCGTCACTGCCTTTTATTTCTTATACCCATTACTGCGCACCTTTCGGGAACTTGTGGTACAGTTGGTTTCAAAAATACTATCTGTCCTTCTGTACACACATCAAAAGGGGTTTCCTTCGTACTTGGAATTCGGCTGACTATTTCGTACATGGAGGCGTTAATTAAATACGAATTATCACCTGAAAACTATTTTGGTTAGTATAAATTAGCACTTGATCATTTTTTGTTTAGTCAGTGTTACCAATTGTATCCCATAAATCGCTAAAAACGACCTATTAGACACAATAATCGATTAACAATCAAAATAACACTCCATTTTAATTTCACGGCTGTGTTTTTAACCATTGTACTTTCAATAATTAATAAGAAAGGTTATTTGTTAATGTTAAAATAAAGTGAGATGTATTTAAGTTTATAAAGTGGTTTTCTGTTACAACAACAGGAACACATGTAATATCTGTAATTTTTGGGTTTCGTTTTCCTCAGTTGGCAGTGCTGAGTAACTTGTACTACTCTAATAATATAGGCTGTGTGAAAAGACCACAACATTTATTATTATTATTATTATTATTATTATTATTATTATTATTATTATTATTATTATTATTATTATTATTATTATTAGATTAATTTTATTCTGCAACTCAGAACATATCTAAATATTAGTGTTTCTAAAAATAATTGTACGATAATTTAATGAGGAAAGAAATTAAGGGGTAGTATGAACACTATGGACATGCGCCTAACCCAAAAATGTGGACTTCTTTGGGTGTAATTTTAGATCAAAATGAGGAAAAGTACTGCATAGTGCATGTATAACCTCTTTAAAGTTTTCTTATCATATGTTTTTAGTTTATATTAAAAACTGTGAGGTTTATAAAAACTTTGTTAAATAAATTGCAAAAATTAACACATCTAGCTTCCTTATTTAGAGACCAATTGCAGTAGAGAGCTCAACATTTTATTAAGCATGAAATCATTCAATCTCATTCCACTGAACTACGTAGAGTAATTATGCTGCCAATAATATTTCTGGATAGAATTTTTTATGAAAAAAAATTGCATCTAAATGTTTGAAGCAATAACCTCCAGTTTCAAAAGTGTTTGACACTTAACATACACCTGTTCAGTGTATGCAATAAATTATCTCATACAAGTGTGCCAAATATGAGTCTTGTAGGCTTTATGATTTTTGAAAAAAAGGAGCATATGTTTCGAAAAATGTATCTTTGAAACAATCGCAGTTGAAAATTATCTTTAAATCCACGTTAGTGCACTTCATTTTCGTGTTGTCTGTTGATTTACAGCTTTATGTCTTTTGATTCAGGACTCTTTAGGTGAAGCTTGTGATACCCTTCTAGCAGATAGCTATCTGAAAAAAAAGTACTCGAGATATTAACAGTTTCTTCAAAACTGGCATGCAGTGAAGTTTCAAGAGACATACAATAAATTTAAATGTTTTTTAAGGGTTAAGGCTACAAATAACAAATTAACGATGTATATTCAAAATCTGAAGGCATCAAAGGATTTTTTTGTGCTAAACACACCACCATCGTCGTCATCATCATCCACTATTTTTCAGCACTCACTTCCCTTAAAGCCTTCTTTCTCAAGCTAAAGCCTATTGGGTATTTATCGAACACATACAGAGAAGAGCATCAACTTGAACACCAAATTCGGGTTGATTGCATCATAGTATGTTTACAAATTTAGAGGCCTAAAATGCTATGAATACAGCTTGTGTGGTCCTTGGTACCACTGAAAAGGTATCTAATTTAGGGCCAGGAACTTCTGATTTAATACCTACTGCATACCTAATGAAAATGTTTGGAATACCAACCGAATAAAACCTCCATCCATGACTTTTAAAACGGTCGTCTGATAGACCTTGATTCATATTATATAATTACCACGCTAATGCGTTTTGGTGTATAATTGTTGAAAGAAAACAGAAACAAAATAAATGTAAAAAGAAAAGATTTTGATGAACATGTGAACGAAATAAAATCATTGAAAACTCGTGTGTATATAAATAAAGTAATGTTATATATAACATTACTTTCTCTATTTAGTATTAATTCTTTTCATATAACTATTACAAACTGTTTTACACAAGCCTATTTTTCTATCTGCTTCACCCTAACAGAAATAAACAGTTGCAGGTTTCATTGGAGGTACTAGACCGGTAGTGTATTGGGGAAAACAGAGTGGTTATTTTTTTCTTACCTTCGCTAGTGACGCAGCAGATATAAGGACTTCTTATTTTGTGAAACTCAAAGGGGTGCAAGGTGTACCGCATTGATTAACGCCAGTCACCTTTACGCTGCATGGCTACGCCACCAAGCCAAAGTGAGTGAAGCGGAAAAAGATGAGAATGACCCGTGGTGTACTTTTTTCCAACTCTGTAGCCTACTAGAGGGATAGTGCAAACCGAATCCATAGTGCAATGTTTAAAAGGGGTTCACTATGGCTTGAAAATGCCATAGTATTTCCATGACACTGCTAGAAACAGGTGAACAGCGCCGACCTATGTGATATAGGGGTAGTGTGTCTGTCAAACATTCAAGAGGTACCGAGTTCGAACTTCGTTAGGATAAAGTTTTCTCCGGGATCTTGCCTTATCCTGAAAATATGGGTGTCGGGAGTTACTTAAGATCGGGCTGATTTAAATTAGTTTCACCCATTTCATTCATTCTTGTCCGATATGACCTAATAAGTTAAAGGACACTAAAGCTAAAAGAAAGAACTTATGAATAGTGACTGAACCAACTGAAATCAATGTTAACTGACATCTTGGAAATGCTTCACAGCATCAAAACGTTATGCAAAATAGTTTTTTGATTAGAACTACATTTTTGTGTGCAATAGATGCGGTTTCGTTAATCCCTTAACGTACTAATAATTATACAGAACTGCAAAACAAGAATCATTCTTAATGACGTGGATTTCATGCGTAACTTCCATAAAATTAAAGATGCCTACATGAAAAATAAAATGCGATTCTTAAACGTGTGGTATTTTAGTAAAAATCGTTAGAAGAATTTTTCAGTGAGTGAGTGAGTGAGTGGGTAGGGTTTAGGGGCCCTTGGATAACGAGGTCATTTGGACACAGGAGTGTTTGAGAAAATCAAACAGGTATTTCCATCCAAACGGTGGCTTGAGGTCCAGGATTATTTATTTATAGAGTGAAGACCTGGAAGCGGGAGGTCAGCCCAGCACCAGGTACAAAATTGAGGAACACGGTGATGTGAACTTTTCTGACGAAATGGGTGAGTGGAAAGGTGATGATGGAGCAGCTGGTGGAAGGAGTGGTGGCGAAAACCGGAAGACCCGGAGAAAAACCACCCAGACGCCGCTTCATCCACCACGAATATCACATGTTGGTCCCTGGGATAGGCGAACAGTGTAACCACTTGGCTACGGTGTCGCCTATTGAAGTATATGATATTTTAATAAAAATAGCTAGAACATTCTTGAGAAAATAATTTTCTAGGAATGTTCCATGTCAGAGGTAGTTTGTGGTGAAGATTTTCGTTCACACACACGCGCGCGCGCGCGCACACACACACACACACACACACACACACACACACACACACACACACACACACACACACACACACACATATTTTTCAACGAGCCTCAAATCATGCATTTTCGTGAAATATCGGAAATAAATTGTTGGGTGGAGTGCAATACCAGAGTAAGTAAAATTATATCTTCAAAGGCGCTGCATAGTTTACGAATGCTTGTGAATCGGTAACGTATAGAAAAGATAATTTTATTCTCAGACATTAAATGTATCGTATTATTTTACACAATTTTAGCAGAGGCGAAGCAATAGAGACCATTAAATTTCTTTAAACCTTTGATTTTTGTTCGTGATGTAAATTGTGTCACGCAGTAACACTTTCACTGTTTCCTGGGATGGTGGCTGTCACAGAACGCTTGTCATGCATGAAGGGGTCAAGTGGGGAACAAGTTATGTAATGTTGGCAGTAAAACTCTGGCACGAGCCACTAGACTAGAGCAACTGTATCTCGCTCATAATTCTTTATACATATATCTCACCATTATTATCTTAACTGCATCCATTGCTCACCATAATTCTTGTGTGCAGGAAACTGAGACACGCTGGGGTGCACGAAAATGTGCCGATGCTATTGGTTTCCTATATTGTTTTTCTGTGTTTAATTATGATAAACTTCTAAGAATCTGTGTTGCATACCAGCGAGTGAGCTAATCTCCTATTGCATTGAGTTCAAGTGAATCACACACGATTTAGCATCTGAACAAAGGTTAGGCCTAGACGAGCGGCTAAAGGGGAGGAGTTGGGACACCTTTCTACTTAGTGGCTGAAAGACAAGTTACGCAACGATGGTCTATACCAACCCTTAGATGAGTTTTATATGAGATTTTTGCAACTGATTTATTCGTTTTCAAAATGCCATATTTTCTAAACAATTACACATACCATTATAACTGACTCTACAAATGTTCCATCTGTATCACATGGGTAACACGACATATAATAAAGGAAAGCTTACATGAATAAGCAAAGGTCTGGTATGAAAAATCTGATGTAGGTATTGCACTCACATGACTTTCTCTACTCTTGTACTAACCATTCTTACAAACTCTTATTCCTCTATCCCCTTCGAGTTACTTGAGAAAAACATTTACAGCATTTATCTTATTGCTTATTTCCTTTTAGGTGCAAGTGGAATATTATAATACAGTAGGCTTTGAGTGATAGTCAAATCTTTTAAAGCTCTGAGGTCCCGTTCTCTTTGTCACGCTTAATATATAAAAAAAATGAACAACGATGTTGCATTTCACGAAAATGTTTCCGAAACTGACACAAATAACAACGAATATCTCTGAAATGGTTCACTCTACAAAAACGTTTATTTGTACATAAATTGTGTGGTTTAGGGAGATCTACATTTTTGTATAGATTTCGTCCAGCTCTTACGGTTTATGAATTATTCAAAAGTCATCCAGAGTAAACAAGACTACATAGGTTATACCCAGAAAATACATGACATAACTTTTATTTGTCATAAAAATATCTCTAACATATGGCATTTTAATCAAAATCGTTAGAGCTATTTTCAAGAAAATCAACATTTTCGAAAAATTTTCCACGTAAAGGTTAGTTTAGGGTGGAGCAATTTTCTTCAAAATCTTCCTTGTCACATCCTTGAAAGAGATTAACCTTAAATAGTAGCTTTCGTTTTTGAGTTATGCTGTCTACAGACTGACCAGACTGACACACACACACACACACACACACACACACACACACACACACACACACACACACACACACACACACACACACACACACACACACACACGCGCGCGCGCTATGTTGGAGGACGTTATTTAAAACACACACACACACACACACACATATATATACATACACGGGTCTTTTTCTAAAAATGCTTTTTGTGGGATTTAGGGGGTCTCAAAACATATATTTCCAGTGAAATCGCAGCATCGAATTTTTGGGTGGAACACAATATAAAGGGTTCATACTCTCGCGGTTTGCTCTTCGTCATTCCATCCAACCGAGTGAGATGGCGCCACGGAAAATGTGTATTCTGGAGGTCCCGGCTTCAAATCCCTGGACCGACCAACCTGATAGAACGTTTTTTTTTTCTTTTTTCACCGGTTTCCTTAGTTTTAGGTAAATGATAGGTTGTTGAATCTCTAATGTTAAATTCGGTTTAGGAATGTTTGAAGGTGCGATTTAATTTCGACCGTTCATAGTCACCAACTCTTTGCTGCTGAATAAATGCGAAGGAGGACCCTCCTCTATGTGGGACTTACCCCCCCCACCCCCACACACCCCCTTACCAAACCAATGCCTTGGATCAGTAGGTTGCTGTCGAGAAGCAAGCAAACTTGGATTATAGCAAATCCGTAAATTTTGCCATCGTCTCTTTAATCAATACATTTCATTTTCTCCCTTTCATGGCCATATCAAGTATTGGGCTAATCATTCTCTATGTTTTTACAAATACTGTCTGATATTTAACTAAACTCTTGGGCGCATTGGCTCCAACTGGTCAGAATGTGGCGCAAGACCACTGAAAGCTTTGCTTTTGTCCCCGCATAGATATAGGCAAAAGATAGTATTGAGGGGGGCTTAGTAATCAGCGAGAGGGTACTCTGGTCGCTTAGAGTGGAAAGCTCTCGTTTTGAATATCTGTCAACGAAAAAGACCCTCACTGGCTTTGACTCTCGCTACTCTGAGCTAGGAGTTAGGAGTTAAGGGGCTCCAAAAACTAGAGCGCACCACTACACCTATAAGGGTATTTTGTAGGTGTGGCGAATAGGTGAAAGTTGTGCAATGTTTTATGCTCGAGCTCACTTTTTTATTTATAAGGCCACGGGGATGTCAAGTTAGTATTTCTCCGACTTGCACAATAGTACGTGATTCAGTACTTTTGTCCACTCGTATTATCAGCAGTCCATTATTTAGTTTAAGTAGGAAACAGAGACGTTACCCCCCACCATCAATTTGCACGACGTCGCCTGCACAGATCTAGCAGAATCAATAGGCCGCAGTGGGTCCTTTGAGCTTCCAGCGTGACCATTGGGAGGAGAGACTCGAAGGGGACCAGATCTGATGGACGGTATCCGTAACGATTCCACAGCGCAGGTCACGGTTTCAAACACGACAGATATCGATGGATATTTTGGGTGCAGAAATCCTTTGTATGGCTTCCTTAGGAAGGGACGTAAAGCCGAGGATCTCGTAACGTAGATTTATGGAATGTAAAGGAACCTCAAGCCTGATAAAGTGGCCTCTGAACAAATTTAAGTGATCCTTGACGCCCGTATGGAATGTGATCTGAGAACCATAATAGTTCAAGAGTGGCCATAAGTAACTCAATTTTTTCTCAATAAAACACCAATCTGTCCTGGATATTTCCGGTAAGTCACTGGCAACTCGGAAGTTCTGAGGCAGTCAAGACAACTCCCAGTAAAGGGCGCAGTAATCGTGCTAAATGTCAGGGAGAAATCTTTTCAGAGCACAAATTTCACACTCCTGCCGCCACATACCAACCACCGTTGCCTGGTCCTACAATCCGAAAGAGATGAAAGGAAGTGATAGAGAGGAAATTCATAATAGAAAAAGAACCTAGCTACTGGGGAAATGTCGAAACAAATCATGTCCAGAGTGGCTGGGCCGTTGGGAATCGAGCCCGGTACCTGCAGAAATCGTCCTACGCTGGGCTAAGTGGACAGTCGAATCGCAGTAAAAGCAAAAAAATTACAACAAATGAACACTGTTTTTGCGTCTTACGCTCTACATAACGATGCCATCACTCTTAGAATATTTCCGCTTCAGCCGTTTCTTTAACATGCGACCCAACATTTACGTCCCAAGAGTACTCTTAGCCTCGCTAGAAAAGAGTTTTAAAAGCGATTGTGTGTTCTGCTCATCCTACTACGTTTGATTACAATTTATTTTCAGTTTTTTCTGCTAAAGCAAGATATATTTCTTCACTAATGTTGGCTGCTCTTCCGTTTATAGCGTCCACATACAAGCTGCAGCAGAAAAGGAGAGAACGCCCGTTCCAAAATGCAAGCAGGCGCCTTCTAATAATCCTGAGCACATTACAAGGACAGCTATTTCAAATAACTCATGGGCTGGCTAGCAGTTGACACTTATTAGCTATTTGAAAGGATTGGCAAACGGCTTTAGGCATACATTTACTAATATATTTCATCTGTTAATACCTTTAGGATTCTGAGAGCAACATTGTGAAATCACGTGGTTGACTTATCTATGGTGTGCACTTGTTTTGGCTTAAACTGAGAATAGTGGATGAGAATAAACCAGGGCTTAATATTCCAGTCCAGGACACGAGTTCGATCCCCGATACCAGCATGAGGATTTTTTCCCCGCTGGTTGGTCTGGTACGGGATGCACTGAGCCTCGTTAGGTCCTGGGGGGCCCAATTGAGGAGCTACTCAAAAAAAGAAGTAGAGACCCCATGTCGCGAAGGCCGCGTAACTGGCCGGGAGGGATGGGGTCCTGACCACGTCCCACCCTCCAGTACTGCACCCCACTCATGATGCGTATAGTGGGCAGAGGTGGGCCTTGGCTTATTCTAATAAAGTCATCTAATTGCAACATTGTTACACCGCGTTATTCGTGACTTAATTAAACTTATTAATTTAACTGTTTATCTACTGAGTACAAACTAGTTATATCCGTCATTTACTTTGCTATAGCAATTAATTTATTCAGAGTGAAATTCTTAAAGTAGGGTCCGGTGTTTTATACACATCAAGCAATTGGGGAATAGCTTCAAAACGGTTGTTTTATATCTTTCTGTATTTTTCTACCTATTGAGATTGCTATATCAAAATACTAACCATAAATTTGTGCATTTAATTAATGCGCACCAGTACGGAACACTGACACTCATTTGTTGCAGATCATATCTTGAGTAGATACAAGGACATTCTAAGTGAAAGTTGCTACCTCTGCAAGTCATTCAGGACAGTCAGAAATAAGTGGGTGCTTTCATTAATGTAAATTTATTGAGTTGTTCTTATCTAATGTAATTGTTACAGGAAGGTTTATATCAAGTACCACAATTGCATAAAAATGATACAATTTAGTTATCTTTCCTGTCTATTTGCTATGCCACATTTCAGAATGACTTAACTCTAAGTGCTGTGCATAAATGCGCTCAATAGTGTACAGCGGTCGTGCATCGTCTTGACTTTCAATGTCGTATGAAAGTGGATTATATATCTGCTAACTTTAATGTAAAAAGATAAATAAATAAAACATTGTAGGCACTAGTACTCACTAAGGTGTACCATTACTTCTACGCCCAGATTATTATGTGTAAAAGTTAAGTAAACAAGTTGAAAGTAGCATGTAGGGCATTAAATTGAAATCTCGAATACAGTACTAAAAGGTTGCAAATTGTTTTGAGCTAAGTTGTTCTTCACACAAAGTGAATGTAGAAGACGGGAAGAAGTGCAGAAAAGAGAGACATATCTAAATTATTCCATTTCTCAACCAAAATCAATGACGTGATTTTCCTAGATTAAACCTCAAATGAAACATTAGAACCTTTGTGAATGCTCCGCTTTAGAGAGGCGGTGAATGAAATATAGTGGCAAAGAACGCAATTGTGTTGCTGTTCCTCATGGCTGATTTCTTGGAAAATAACAGATAATGCCCCGAACGTTGATCTTTTAATTAGGCAAATTAGAACAAAATAGGATTGCCAAGCTGTCTTAAGGTGACAGGAAATGTCTTTCACAGCCAGCGACACTTTTGATGGCGTCTCCGATATCTCCGTCTGACGAATCTAGTGTCGGGTGCTAGTTATGAACTATAGGGCCTTTCTCTCAGGATAGGCATGGGTGGGTGTGACCATAGACTACACAGTTAAGTTGACTAATAAGTTTGATACAGGTTAATAAGTGAGCTATTTGAAGCAATTTCCAGACTGTTTCAGGATCTGTTTCTCCACCTTAGCCCAGTAACTGTAACTATTGAAGTAATCATGTCTTCTCACTTCGGAAAGTAGCTATCAATAAATTTATAGTTTAGAATAGCTATTTCCATAATATCAATAGAAACATAATTCGACGTCGCTGAAGTGTTAAGTGGAAAATCCCCTTTTGGCTACAATAAAATTCGTATGCATACTGCAGTTGTCTATCCTTCCTGTGCACAATACTCTAAGCTGCAACCAAACGCTATTGACTGAAGGTAGCTGTAGTGTTCGTACATTTACCAAACGGCCATGCTGATTAATCCAATTTAACGCTATTTCGTTGAAATATACCATACGTTAACATGAAACTTTGACAATACATCAGTACGAAGCACCAGCGCTTCAGAAAGATGCTGAAAGTTAGGTATTACACTGTAGTCCATAGTGACATCACTAGTTCAAATTGGACCCAGACTGATGGTTTTAACGTGTGCTTAAAAGTGGCAGCCACGTGTCAGTAGACAAAACCTCGACACACCGGTGGCACTGAAATGATTCCTGGTAATTGACAGCGTCGTTAACAAACACCAATTTACTTGTTTAGTAGTGACATCGTTCAGCTAATACCACTAGTATTCGATCAAAATCGGATAGAAATCGGTATGTCAATGTCAAAGGATGTTGAATGGAGTCTTCCGGATGGTTAGTTACCCATATGGTTACCTAGACATTCCGGTGTAAGAGGTACCGGATGATCTGTCCAAGAGGGGTGGGGGCTAAAGTTTGTAGGATCTCGGCCAACCCCTTCTTTAGGATGTCTCCCAAAAGTGTCAATAATGAGCAAAGCTAACTTACACTTATCTTAAGATCTGGAATAAGAAACCTGCCGTCAGTAAGTCCACGAGTTTGTGCCAGGTTCTCTCCGTAATTCAAGTGAGTTTCTCTTAAACGTAACTACATACAAGCTTAGAGCCATTGCTGGTTATCTTGCTCTCCATAAATGTCTGTGCAGACATATACGCGTAATGGCGCGTATAGAAGATCCCATGTGCCGGAGATGGGGATGGATTTTCAATCCTCCGAGCGTGTAGTGTGCGAATGCCGGAAGCCTGAGAACTTAAAAGGACACAAACATCACGGATGTAGTCCATTTTATCGGACTTGGATGATAATCCAATATAGAAGGCACCTTGCAGATCTAAAAACACAGCTTCACCACGTGTCGTTTCGCTCTACTTCCGTAAATCGTTTATGTGATAAGAAAAAAGTTGACATTGACATCAAAACTACTAAGGCCTCTAAATGTTAACGTGATTCTGGGCAATTTTTCAATGAAGTTATTTTACCCCTAATCTTTTGAGGTTTCAGTTTATGAATATTTAAGAAGTGAGTATGGACTTAATTTTGAACTTTCTGTATTCTAAACTTAATATTCAGCATGTCCAAAAATGCGTGTTGAATAAACTTCTCTTTTTGTAAAACAAGACCTAAGTTTCTGCATTAGTTCATCTTTAAACATCTTTGTTAACTTCTTTAGAGTTAAAACAGCTTAGAGTAACTAATGACCAAGTGTTACAAAATGTTTAATCTACGGATCCTTACATATCTTATTTGTATGAGTTAAGTTTAAATGTAGCTGCAGTCTGCAAACGCAAACTGATAAAACTTTTCCTTTGCAAGGGCAAAATGCAGTTAAATAGGGAGCAGAAGCGGAAGAGGAGGCTGAGGGGAAAAACATAACAAAGCGGGAAACAAAAGTGCCGAAGACAAGAAAGAACACAAGTTTTAAATGGTGGGAGGGAAGGAATAAGGAAAATACTGCAGAAGGGTAAAAACCGAGGGAAAATGTGGACATTTGGAGCTAGAAGTGAAATGCTGGGGTGAGTCTTGAGTTCAGCAAGGAAGATAGGAGGAAAGAAATAAGAGGAAAAGGTAAAAAGGAGCGGGCTGGAAGTAGAGTTGGGGGAGAGGAGAACAGAAATACGCAGACGGAAAATTAAAAGCGTGCTCTCTTTTTCCCATGGCCTGCGTAACTTCCCTTCCGAAGAAACATCGCCAAAGAAGCAACGCTGGTACAGTTCTGGAAAAGAAAATAGTTCTCCACAATCACAATTTCATGCTAAATAATGTGTTTCTTTATTGTTATATTGCAACTTATTTTCTCTCAAATAGTTTTTACTCAAAGTACTGATTGCTACATTCGGATATTTTAATTGTGGTTAGCAGTGTCGCTCTGGACAAGTGCACCTTCATTGGTGGATAGCAGTGCCTTTATTTGCATCTTTGATTGTTGGATAGCAATCATCATCAAGACATGTATATAATGAGTCAATTTCAGTGGCGTACAAGCGCTACATTATGGAATGATCGAGCACTTCACTGAAACTGTATTGCGTGCCTGAAATAATGAATGTTATATGCTGTTCCCATCAGGTTGGAAAAGTACACACGTTTCTTTGGGTTTTAAAACAAAATGATGTATATTTGATTGGAATGAATGGTTAGCATTAGTAGGTGATCGATGAAGCTCTAGTTTAGCTCAAGAGCTTGTCAAAGGTTATGTAGTAAATGTATTATAGACTGAAATGCGTATTAATGTTAAATGAATATTTATTCCATCAATAATTTGCAAATAGTGATATATTTGCTGCTGTTTATGGCATGCACCTGATGAAGAGGTCTTAGATAAATATAATTAGGATTTAATATATTCAGGAGCTGGGAATGCTGTTATCTTGTAGTAACGGAAGAAAAACTAGGAGCATACCGACAAGGCCCTCCCCATGTTCTAGTTTCATTTTTACAAGCTACACATTGAAGAACAGTATTAATTAATGAACGCCTGATAGTATTTTTTTTTTATATTCTCAAAACGATCATATATCTTCTCTATACGAGAAGTTAGTAATAGTCTAGGGTAGACAGGGGGAGAGGGCTGAGAGGAAGCAATCGATTATTTACCCTCTCCACTTACTGACACAATAATTGGAAGGACTAACCGGTTCTCTGAGGTAGTCAGACAATAGCGGGAGGCGTGGCCTGGTAGTTTATCGCTGTGACGCAGTTAAAACCACGAAGTAGAGGAATTGACACATCGAGTCAGTTCTCCCCATCTATAGTCTAGGGACATCATCTGAAAGGGCGAATCATATTTTTACTGGGGAATTGGGCGTGAAAAATTTATCTTGGCGTGACTGGTGGGTGCCGTGACTGTTAACAAGAAGATTAAGCATACATCAGGGTGCAAATGTCTGAACAATGTCCAATTTTCAGAAAAATCCACAGAACCAGTTGCGTTGAGATATGACTATAGATAACACAAGGGTCCGCTACCATACCCCAGAAAAAAAGCAACAGCCTAATCAGTGGAAACATGCCGATTCTCCACCACCAAGTAAATCCAAGGCCAACTGGAAAGGTTATAGCACAAATTAGACGGAGTACACGAGCATTTTTTCAGGCCTGGAAAATTCTCATTTTTGAGATTGAATAAAGGGACATCGATAGACTAAGCGCATTAGCGTACAGGGCGACTACAAAGATTATTTTGGATCAGGTCAGTTGCTATTTAGGATATTACTCCTAGCCTTTTTAAGATAACCTTCGTATCTTAAATATTTTAATCAAAATCACTAGAACCATTTTTGAGAAAATAAAAATTTCTGAAAAATGTTTCCATTAAGGGTTAGTATGGGGTGCGAGACTTCGTAAAAAATCTTCGTTTCGCAGCCTTGGAAGGTTTTGTTTTTAAATACCAAGTTTGATATTTAACCTAATTTTCGTTTTTGAGTTATGTTCTCACACACACACGCACGCACGCACGCGCGCGCACACACACACAGACAGAGACACACACACAGACACACACACACACCTATGTCCTACAATGCTTTTTGCGATTCAAAACACACATTTCTCGTGAAATATCGATATTGAAATCGAATACAATGCACCTAATTGCTATGTGTAACAGAGGAAATAAAACTTTCCCAGTAGATACTCTTATTTATAACTATTTACTTACAGAAAGCATCAGTCGAGCGGCAAATAATATACTACGAAGCAATTTAATACAAAAATTATTCAATTAAAGAAATACGAGTATAATATATTAAATATCTTCTTTTGAACGTTGATAAGGAGCAAAAGCACCTAATTTGGGCAATGTTGATTTTACATTGCAAAGTAAATGTGCTTCTGTTAGTGGATGGGAAAATGAACATATTAGATATGAATGAAGTCACTGATACTGGCCGCTTTTTCATTCACAAGAACGAAGTTGTAACTAAACAGAAACTTACCATAGGTAAAGGTACATATCACGGAAGGGTTCTGGCAGAGCATGCACGCAGGTCGATGTGGTGCATTGTGCTTCAAATACCATACCTGGGAGGCAGGGATGATGGAGAGACCCAAAGGGTGAGCAGATTCATGGAAGTCGCAGGCAAGCTGAACGGGGTCTCTAAGGTTTCCGCCCAAGCCCGTTCACAATCCCCAAACCTTAGCGGTTCCCTGCTCATTAGCACCCGGAGAGCAGATCTGTGAATAGTCCAGCCTACTCAAGGGACTTCCATTGCCTAGTTGCAAAACGCCGAATAGCGTTCTGTGGTTCTTCAAACTTGAAACAAATGTGGATGATGATCATGATGATGATAATGATGATGGTGATGGTGATGATGATGATGATGATGATGAAGGTAGAGACATCCGGAATGCAAGCCTCACACTTACAGCGTTGCCATCTATTTCGTTTGTATGTGGGAAAGTTAAAGCTGTGACTTCGAGTCATATTGGTGAGTCTGGAATGGCTCAGTTGGTTAGGTACTCGCAGGTTCAAACCCAGGTCCAGACCCTTGACTTTTAAGATTGCTTAAAAGTATAGCTCCAAGATTTATTGGCATGTAAAAGAACTTCTGGGAGACGAAGACACTGGTAGCAACAATACAGTTGATAGAGTCGTTAACAATTCGATCTGCTGTTACTATGAACTTTACAAAATATTCCATGAAAATGAAACATCCTTTTTTTTTAATGCAAAAGAATCCCAATCTGAAGGATCTACTTGACTAGTTTAGCCAAAGCTAAAGGATGTTGTATTAATCAGAAACAAAAGCAACAGAGATTAGGGTTAGTGTATACAATGAGCCAATAGATATAGTTGCAGACTTTCAGTTCAGCATATATTTGGTGTAACATCAGACTCTCACTGTCAGTTTATAAGTACATACGATGGTAGATAGGGTAAATAAGTTCAATGTTGTAAAATATTCTCTTACATAAAATTGAAAACGCAAGCCAAAAGAAGCTAAACACTCATTGGCAAGTAAATTTAACTTAATGATACAGAAAAATCTGATGCGTTGCACTTACATGACTTCCTCTACTCTTGTACTAACCATTTTTACAACTTTTATTCCTATGTCTTCTTCATGTTAGTTAAGATAAACATTTTCACAAATTATCTTATTGCTTATTTCCTTGTAGATGCAAGAGGAATATAAGAATACAGTGGGCTTTGAGTGATAATCAAATCTTTTAAAGCTTTGAGATCCCGTTGTTTTTGCACACTTAACATATCAAAAAATGAACAACGATGTTCCATTTCACCAAGGTCTTAAGTCTTCCGAAACTGACACACATAAAAAGGAATATCTCCGAAATGCTTCACTATACAAAAACATTATTGAGACATAAATTGCGTGTTTTAGGAAGATCTACATTTTTTGTACAGTAAGATTTTGTCTATCTCTTACAGTTTACGAGTTATTCAAAGGTCATCCAGAGTAAACAGTACTACGAGCTGTAGCCTGAAAATTCAACAGATACATTTCATTTGTCATCCAAATAGCTCAAACATGTGGCATTTTAGTCAAAATCATTAGAGCGGTTTTCAAGAAAATCAAAATTTTCGAAAAATTTTCCATGTAAGGGGTAGCTTAGGGTGGGGCTATTCTCTTCAAAATCTTCGTGTCGCATTTTTTAGAGATATTAAACTTAAATAGCAACTTTGGTTTCCAACTGACTTTTTGTTATTTAGTTATGCTGTCCACAGACAGACAGACAGACAGATAGACAGACAGACAGACTGACAGACAGACAGACAGACAGACAGACTGACACACACACGGACATTTTTCTAAAAATGCTTTTTCTGGATTCGGGGGGTCTCAAAACATATTTCCGGTGAAATCTCGACATCGAATTTTTGGGTGGAATTCAATACTTCCTTCTACTTACCAGTAGAGAAAGTAAAAAACAGCAGCTGTACAACCGGCAACCTGCCAACTTCATGATTACAAACAGAAACCTGTCTCACTCACCAACCTCTCTGTTCCTCTTTGTGGCTCAAGCCAATGTGTGCTGTAGAGAAAACTACTGAAGCATTGGTACTCCGATATTCATACTGTTCTATTCCAATTCATGAGTATATCTGGAGATCAATATAGTTAGTAAACGATTATCTTACCCATTATCAATTTTCCTTGTCATCTTTCGGGTCTGGTTGTCAAAGCGGTAGTTCGGGCGGCTGCAGGCATGCGGTGCGTCACTTGCGTTCTCCCCTGGCCCTAACTTTTGTAGCTGAGTGTGTGCCTTTGTGGACGTTGTTTATGGTTCTCAGCATCCTATTTTCTATAGGGCGTGAAAGACAGCTTAATTTTGCTCAGAGGCCTCTTTATAAGACTTGAGATTCTTTAACGGGGCTAAATCTATGACAGGGATTCCTTAGCATGGCTTCCTTGGGGAAGAAAGCCTTCCAAAGGAAGCCATGCTAAGGATTTTTAAGCTCCACCTGGTTTGAACTCGCGACCTTGGGAAACAGAGCCTAGCATATTACCCCTACACTGCAGAGGACGACGCTTTAGGTGGTGCACCAGTTAGCTTTCTGTTAACTGTCATGAAATTCGGCACGTCTCTGTAGCGCTGCTCCTTCTACCCTCTGCTGGAATTGTGGTCTCCCTTCACCTCATTTTGCCTCGCGGGGGCAGTAGCTTGCAATATTTCCCCACTGGGTTGCAGTGGGCGAGGTACCTGCCTCCATTTCAGTACCTTACACCTTAAGAGAATACCTTTTGAGCATTTTAATTTCTATCTTGTACTATTTATTCATAAAATGCCATTAATTTTTTACCCTTTCTATAGAGATGATCAGCAACCAATGAGATTATTAACGCATGTGACTCAGTCCAAAGAGCTGAAAGCACTTATTTATATACTATTTTCTTCTTTAGATTGAAACATTTAACAGTTCATTCTGTACCAGCTCCTCTTTCTGCTGTTATCTGAAACGAACCACCACCCCCCCCCAAAAAAAAAAAAAAATACCTTTTTGACCAACTCAGCCGGACTAAGCTTCGGATGAGTATACCAATATATACTGAGGACATTTTAAATTCATTATTTATTCTTATATCTACTCATGGAAAAGCACCATTTCAAAAGGATAAGTTGATAATTATTTACCAATGTTAGTTTTAAGGATAATAAGCTGAAAGTTAGCAAACAGTTATTTTGTAGGAAAGAGGAAACACAGGAAAAATGCCATTTGCAGCCATTATGCCGGTTCATAAAGGCAAACACGTACAACAGTGGTTTAAGTACAACGTTTCTATTTCAACGTTATACACTGACGTTTTTCATGGTATAAATTTATAATTATGTCACAAAATTTTAAGTCTGAGAAAATCCTCTTTCATAAAACCACGAGATAGATGGTGTATAAGAGGATATTAGTTTCTTTAGAATCAATTATATATTCATTAAGGTCAAAGCATATTAGAAAATGCTCCTAGACGCGATGTGGGAAGAGTCTATATGGAGCACGCCTATAACGTCAACAACTGACTAATTTGCTGAACCGGGAGCTGCAGCTTGAGCAGAAAGAATATTTCGCTCGTGACACAATAGTTATTTATGATACATAGGTTAAAAGTGGAGTTTTATTTTGGAGTAGGAAAGTTTGCGGAGCGAGGCTGAAAGCCCAGTTTAGCAATCCTACGAGAAAAATAAAATTACTTTTTGGAATGTTGTCATATATTTTTAGACAGCCCTAAATTTTACATGGAAATAGCAGTGTAAATTCAGACACGACAGGTATTGTTTGGTATTTGTAGCATATTGCTTACAGAACCATTACGCTTTTTATCTTTCACAATTGGACGGCTAAATAAAAATTTTTTAATGCATGATATTTTGATGCCACAATTCACACAAAGTTCGCAGGAGAATATGGAATAATATTTAGGGAGTTTCAGCTGAAGTTTCTTATCTGGGATGTGCCATAATTACCCCAGATAAGAAACTTCAGCTGAAACTCCCTAAATATTATTCCATATTCTCCTGCGAACTTTGTGCACTTAAGCAAGCTTTAACATACATCATCCAATCTAGTGAGAGTAAATTTCTTATAATTTCTGATTCATTAAGCTCTCTCCAAAGTCTCAGAGATCGTTCAACTGACCTCCAACTGCTTCAAGATATCCACAGTCTTTATTCCATTGCTCTAAATAAAAAGAAAATAGTTACTTTCATTTGGGTCCCTTCACACTGCGGCATTAAGGGCAATGAAGAAGCGGACAAAGCTGCTAAAGAAGCAAGTCGGCTAACATACACACATGAACACCAAGCAGTACCTTATCGTGATATTACAAAGTACTTCTCCAAACTAATAAAAACAAGATGGAAACAGGCCTGGAATCAATCGCCTCCAGAAAAACTACACATGGTAAGGAAAGGAGACACCAATTCTTCCCCTGTCTATTCTCTTAGCAGGAAAGAGCAGGTGATTATCTCACGTCTCCGCATTGGTCATACAAGGTTAACCCACTCATACCTCCTCAGCAAAGGCCAGCCACCACAATGTGAAGTCTGCAACACCCGCCTCACAGTAAAACATCTCCTCACAGAATGTAAGCAATACGCTACACAACGACAGCTTCATCACATCACTGGAGACTTATCCACCACTCTGAACACGCCATCCAACTGCAGAAGGGTGTTATCATTTCTCAAAGGTACGGGCTTGCATGCGAAAATATAATATGAAACATACTTGTTGTACTGATTTGATTGTATTCTCATGTTTTTGGTAAAATAATTGTACTAAATTTATTGTATACCGCTGTATTCCATAGAATAGTCGCGATATGACTTAATTGTTAAAGCGACTCTAAATAAATTAAAAAAAAAAAAAAAAAAAAAATTCAATGGGACTAAATCTACGTTAGGACTATTTCTAAAATAACAACCATAATAAAATGGAGCATTCTCGTTTAGCAACAACCAACTATGGGCACAATTCGCTGTAAACTTCAATCTCGATTGCACATCAAACTAAGTGGCATGTTCCCGTTTTAGGCTCCTCATGCCTAACTGAGAAAGCGGGAAAAGAGTCTCAGCAATCGCCATCTTTTGTGATGCCTTACAGTTAGTAGCTTATTGCAAATTAAATCATGCATGCATCGATTTACGAGTGTTAACCTTGAGTGTTAATGTAAAGCGAGCTCTCTCTAGGAGTCAAAACTCTATCCCTAAGATCAGGGAAAGACGGCAACCGAGTACCCCCTCTCTATGGGGCTTTCTACAAGTCTAAAAAGCCTTTCTTCCCTGCTGTTACCAGGGTGGAAGTGAATACGTCACTTACGCGCGTCAACCAATCCGAGCACCTCGTTCAGATCGCTAGCAATCCATTAGTCCACAAAATAATACATTAAAGTGTCTCACAACCCGCTGGACCATCACCGCCTGGACAACACCAACCAGACGTAACCAATCTGCTATAGATATCGCGAACCACTGCCCCGCCGAGTCCAACCCAATCTGAATAATTCACTTTGGGAGAGGTTCAAATGTGCGGCTCGACGTCCTTCTGGTGCCATCAGAAGTGCTACGAGTACTAGGGGTCCACAGGGTTCTCACCACAATAGCTGTAAGGGTCGCAACCCCCCATACGGAGAAACTGAGTGTTAGAGCGTTCTACATTATGTCAACCAGAGCATAAAGATGCTAAATATTGTATTAAGCAGCCTATAATATATGAAACTTCAACTCTCCACCTATTGCAGGTAACTAATCCTAATATTATAATGGTTAAGCGAATACATTATATTTTTACATCCATTATAATGTTGGGACGCATTGACATGTTCCCAAGTTATAAATTAAAATATTTCGTTCACAATCCGTTCAACCAATAAAACAGTCGCTCAAAGTGCGCATTGCAGAGTCTTTAAAACTGGCAAATTCAGAAAAGTACATTAAAAGCAGTGTTTAACATAAAGTTACATTTGAATACAACCGTTTACATTTTATATCAATCTTTGTTTGATTTTCTAAAGTTGTTCAGTGTGACCCTGAATATAACGTAGAACAGTTTCTCAATCTGAGTAAATTAAATCATGCAAATGAATGAGACTCGATGTCTGCTATTATTTATGTACTACACGAAATAGTAATACCGTTTTCTTGATATACTTTGTATAAGTATTTAACAAAACTGTTATCTAATCCCATTAACTTCGTAAAAGTGTTTTTATTGAAAAGGCATTTATATGCTTGAAAAGCTAATTCACAAAGACAGTCTAATAGCCCAAGAATGGTATCTGCCGCTTAATAATATAGCATATAATTCCTTCCAAGGGAAACCTGTTCTAAAATATTTTTGTTCTTTTTCGTTTCAAAACAAAGCGCTCGTTCTAAGGCTTAATTAGTACTCTTACTGTGAACGAGTGGGAGTGGTAAGAAAATTGGTAGCCGAAATATGCAAATGAGCTTCGTTTATACTTGGTCTGTACTTCTGCACGGCTTTGGGCTGATAGTAATTTGGGAGAAGAAAAACCATTAGGATGAAACAGGCAAACTGCGAGCTATCCCTTAAAGTAAACTTTCGCTGTAATGATGGTCCAAGCTCCCTGTTGGAATTGAATAATGAAGGACTTACTAAAAGCTGCATCCTAATATGCAGTGAAAAAAAAAATAAAATAAAATAAAGAAGAGAAAAGAAATTCCCATATTTAAATTAAAAGCCATTCGTTTCCAAAGTTACAACAGCATAGAAACCACATAATCTTCGTAGGAGGCTTGCATTTGGAGGATGCGGGCTCGATCCTGATTGACCGCTCACTCTGACTGGGGTTTTCGTGGTTTTTCCTTGGTCGGTTGTTGAATGCCGCAATTGTTTCTAACTACCACGATTTCCTTCCTATTTTTAATTTTTATTCCCTTTCCTTCTCATATTTCATACATGCTTCTGGATTTCGTGGTGTAAGGTGGTGTCAGACAGATGGTGCGGATGCTTGCTCCAAAGCAAGTGTATTCCCCTGAAAGCTAGAGGGCTGTTTGGAGGATGTGTAATTTGGGGAATACACAAGTAAAATTTGGTAGAAATCTCCTAAAAATTGGCATTTGTATTCCATGACTTTAAAAATAACTAAAGAACATCGATTCCAAACTTGTTTTGACTTTTTATAATAAAAATACCTATTTTCATATAATGTACTTCAAAAATACAGAATTAATTTTTATATTAAACTTTTTGAAAATGTTCCACACAATGGAGTTTTCATCCAGTTCTTTTGAAATTTGTCATGCAGGTTCCCAAAATACAAACAGTTAAATTATTCATACACTTCTTTTTTTTTTCTTTTAGACGGTTTATGAGTTATTAATTTTTAAATCTGTATAAAACTTACAGAAACTAGAAATTTAAAATGACAGAATTTGAAAATTAATTTCTTATGAACTAAGGTTAGTAAAACAAAATTACACGACCCATATGTACGTTATAAGCAGATAAGTATGATATACTTTTTAAAAAAGGTAAATTTTTAAAAATTGCATCGTGTGGAACGTTTAGGATTGAACACAAAAATGCAGATTTAACATTTAATAACTTGGAAAATAAATTAGACATCGCACTGAAATTTGAAGTCCTCTGATGTTGGTATAAGACATTGAAAATGAGTGTTCAGTTAAATTTGCTGAAATCTTAAGAAAATCGCATTTTCAGTCCCTTCATCACCCTCTTTAACAGCTGCGCGTCTTTGTAGCCTGTGTAGCTGCACCTGTAGGTTGCTTCGTTTCATCCCTTCCTCTTAAGGGTGGTAGAGACAATGGATTTCACATCGATCTCGTAAGCTAAGTATTGTCCTGTGTTGTATTACATTTATGCTCTTTCTGATAAACACTTTAGTTACTTTTAATCACCGAGAGTTGGTAAAACTGCCCAAAAACTGATATTTTGATGATGATCGTTGATACTCTGGATTTTTAAGCAAGTAACTGTACCAAAAATGCCGGCAAAGCTAACCTCTTCACAGCCAAATGTCTGGACCTGAGTCCAAATTAAAATACTCGTACATCTTGCTATCAGGAATTTCTAAGGTTGAATGGCACAAATACAGCCGTGACTTAGAGAATCCACGATTTAAGCAACAAAGGACAATTAAAGGACATCTGGTAGTTAACAATATCTTCAGAAACATCGCCAACCTCGAAAGTAATTATTCTCAAGGAGTAGGCCGAAAAAAATTATATGGCAATTAAATAACTATTGCATAATTTCTTGTTAAATCATTGTAACCTAACTTTTCATGCCAATGTTTACGATGCAGTTTGTTTTAATACGATAGTATCACTCTTTGCTATTTAACCAGACTGAGAGAGGTACTTAAATTGTTCAGAGATGGTAATCAACGATGTTTATTTGAATTCTCAGCTGTTTCTTATGACCGTGTAAGCTAAATTCAGTTTTGTTCTTACTTATACTGTAGTATTACTGAAAATGTTGTATTATGCCAACACTCATAATCACGCATAAACTTATTTTGAATAACATTCATTAACAATCATACAAGCAGTCGTTGAGAATGACGTGGATATCACAAACTATCTCCAGACATTTCAAGAGATACATTTTGTTTGTCATTTGGTATTTTAATCAAAATACTTTTAGCCGTTTTTAAGAAAGTCAATATTTAAAAAAAAATGTTCTATGTAAAGGGTAGTCTGGGTTGAGGAGAGTTTTTTTGGAAATCTTGGTGTTGTATCCTTGGGTATGCTAAAGTTAAATAACAAGTTTAGTATGTAACAGACTTTTTGTAACCTTTTTTCTAATCTTTTTGTATTCAGGGATCAAAAACTTGTATTTATGTTGAAATTTCGGTATCCAATTTTTGGATTTATAGGAATATTTACTCTACTTTGTATAGACAAGAAATCGAGAACGTAAAAATAAAACACGTACTCAAAATACAAGATACGGAAATGAGGTTTCCGAGATGTATGGTAATACTTAAAACAGGATAAAACGACAAATATATTTTGAAGCGGTAAAACAATAACAATAAACAGTATAATGACAACATAATAAGAATTATTGACAGTTGGATATAATTTCAAATGATGGTTTTAAAAAGTAGCATTGAACTGTAAAAGGAAGACCCAGAATGTGGTATCAAGAATTTCGAGCAGGTGTGGGTTGAAGCCCAAAGTGTCACCAAAAAGAATAATGTTAATACATCGAAAAAATAAATACTGTTGAGTTTGTTTACGGACCTGATAATTCACATAGTGATATTTTAATGGCTTCACAATTGTAACACTCCGTAGGGAAAAACTGGGACTCGTGTTGAAAAATTGTTGACCGTCACTTATCCAGAATTGATTGAATACTGTGTTTGTAATGCTATCATCACTTCTATCTTGCGTTCTTTTGTTATTCCTCTTTTTTCTGCTGCCATAAACCTGAATCAATTGTCCTGTATACCACGACAACCTCTGTTGCTTAGCGATGACAGCAGGGCTTGACAACGCCACCTGCCAAACACGTGACGGCACTGCATCAAGCACCTGTCTGGAAGGTCTACTTTACTGGCTCTTGTTGTTTCTACAACTTATTTTGGTTTACAGTTCAACGTCAACACCATCAGTGTTGCTACTCGTATTTATTTTCGTACTGTTACTGTCAGCTCATTTGTTGTAGTACAATGTTTACAGTAGAGAAGGAAACCATAGACCCATGTTAATAACCTTTGTTAAGGCTAATATCTTGGTTTCATTTGTCCTTTTTGACAAAGTGATGAACAAACTTAATGAGCAATTATTTTCTTTTGGGCAACCTGTACTGAAATGGCAGACAGAGAAGCTAAAACTATAACATACGAATTAGTTCCCACTTCTAGCATATATATGCCCTCGAGACTTTCTCCCTCAATCTCCAAACACAAAACAGAATGGATTAACAATTGGGTAGATACGAGGCACATCCATAAAGCATGCTTCCTGGGGCCATTTACAGAAACGAAGTGCCATTTAATGGAACAATTTATTGGAACAGAAACAGAAAGTATTGGGCTGCTTTTCAACATATTCACCAATGAAATTACACTTGAGACCAAATTTTGTATTTGTACGTCATGTGTAGCCGGGATTGGAACCGCTGTGTGACAGCCATCTCTGTCTCTCTCATTCTGAAGATGCTGACGTTGCCCGATCATGAATTTTTTTAGGTATACGAAAAGATGGAAATCACTGGAAGCAGGGTCCTGATTGCAGGGTGGATAATTAAACGACTTTCAGCCGAACATCTGCAGGAGATGTAGTCCTCAGGTTGTGTGTAGCCGAGCGTTATCGTGCAGCAAGACAACTCTAGTACTAAATATCCCGTGCCTGTTATTCTGAGTGGAGATATTGTGATCTGTACAATAAGAAACTTTGTCATAGACTTCACTTCATACTCGGAGGAAGCTGGAAAAAGAATCTCCATCTTCAACCACTACAACGGTGTTCTTGTTGGAACTCTGGAAATTCTGCTAGCGCATGCGCCATGGCACATCATTACTTTATTATGTAAACAGTTGCTTTACAGAATACATGGTTTGCTGAAAGTTGGACGAGCAGAAAACTTCATGAGATCATCGTCCAGAAACCACTCAGAAGTTCTAATGTTAGTCAAAACTCGCGAGATCGCTCCGCGATAAAGTGTGACCCACTTCCTAGAGACCCAGGTGCGATTACCTCGTATCCGCAATCTGGCCATTGACTTCTTCTTGGTTTTCCCGGGTCTGTAGGAATGGTGGTGTCTCCTCATCTATCACGAATTTCCTGACCGTCATTTGCTGGCCTCGTCATTATCTTTTATCTGTGTCAGGGTTAAAAACGACACAGGGCGACGAAGTTCATTCGTAGTGCCAGGACAGCGCATTGTGCGCCATTGAAAGATTTCTCCCTGGTTGATCTGTGTGAGTGTCTTGATACACACGAATATCTGTGGAACTTAGAGCTAAGGCATGACTAATTGACGCCAGGGTTCGTTAGAAATCCCGTCTTTACACATGGTTGTCCGTATCTGGCAGAAGCAAAAAGGGCACTATAGTCTGTTTGCAGTGTTTCTACAGGTTCTTTGGCTGTATATTCACCTACAAGAGGAAGAGTATCGTTGCTAATGGTCTCTTTTCTTTTAGATCTATGAAAATTAGAAAAAAAAATGCCCATACTTTTTTCAGTATACTCTGAGATCTAACTCCGCTTTTAAGGATTACTGTAATTATTCCACTGTATATTATATTTAGGATTTTGCATTTGTAAATCACTGCGAAAAGAAGTTATTTAAGAGAACGTGGTTTCATAAGCTATCTTTAGCTTACCACTTGAAGTTCCTGGGTTCAAATATCGCGTTACTTAGGTAATCAAATTCATTTTCTCTCGTTTCACTTTTACTAGTGACGTAATGATGCAGCTTTTTCTTCCTTCCGTTTTACTCATTGGGGCGGCGAGCACATCACCTCTCTAATCTGTCGCAGTAGCAGCGCTCGCTGTACTCAATTGTTATTACAATCTCAATCGGAGAACGCAATAAGTGACCAGCACTCTAAGTAGGGTCAAGAATAACTCGTTTACTTACTGCAAGAACCCTCGCGTGTATGAAAATGGGTGAATTTCTGGAAGCTTCTTGAGAGAGGATAAAGAAGCTTCCAGTGAAATCCCGTTATGTCTGGAGAACACTTCTAGAATTTGTGACAAGGGAGGGGCTCCTCCTTATCTCTTTACCCGGCCAGTCGGTCAGCGCAAATCACGCGATAATCTCGGCATACAGATGCTGCGTAACGCTATAAAACGCTTACACTACATCTTTCATAACAAAGTACTCTTGAAATACGGGACTCATTTGTCCTATTACTAGATGGACACTACAAAATATAAAACGTACCTCCATGCGTACAAACATTTCTCTCATATACCGTCTACACTTAATAAAAATGGAATTAAATCCAAATCAAATTAAATCCAAGTTTAACAGAGCTCCATCCTGTACCTGTTAGTCAGTCTTCTAGCATCTCAATCCAGAGGTCCTGGTAACGAATCCTGGCCGGCTTGGGGGAATTTTTCTTTAAATAATATACTTATCTATGCTACAAAGGGAGTGGACATATAATGTGGCTGTATTTTGTGGCAAAACGAATAAAATAAGTTAGTTCAACAAGTAAATAGTACAGTGAATGTTTCCTTTGTTATCATAGAGCATTAATGCAGGTTACAGATGTGCAACATCCAGAGTTTCCACTTCCCATTTATCCAATGATGACCTGGAAGCTACCAAAGCTAAAAACCTTACTAAGAAAACTTCTCTGGTATGTTGACGGCAAGAAAAGAAGAGAGGTGCTTCTTTTATTCATGCTAAGAAAATCAAAAACTCCTTCACATTTTCTGGCAGGAAAAAGAAAAGGAAGAGAATATGAAGAGGAAAGAAAGAGAACGGAAAAGGGCAATCTTCTCAAAATGTAAACAGCCGAAAGCTGTTCGGACAGAGAGAGAAAGAGAGAGACGCCTTGCTCCATATGCAACGCACATTTCACCGCCTTCTCTGCAACCCTTCCCGTACATCCCAAACCTCAAGGCCCCCTAAATATTCAACCAGAGCATTCTGGCAACTGGAATTCCACTTTCATCTCACGGTAACGGCCACAACTGAGAGACAAGAATCCTCATTTGTAAAGCGGTGACCAAAACCTCCAACGCTTATGTGAAGTGGTTAAAAAACAAGACGTCTGTAATTTTGAATTTAAAGGATATGTGATTTTATTACGAATATTATAAATTGGTTTTAAAAATTGAACACATATTATTAAATTTTTAATTTGGCTATAATTACTAGGCTTAGTAGTCCAGTTACATTAAAGAGGAATCAGGTTACGCGCGTTCGTAGTGGCATGTGACGACACAGTGTGGGGAACCGGTTCTGACCGTCTGCTGTACAGACAAAACGCGCATAACTTCTTCTTTTGGTACCTCACCTAGTTAGCATATTAATGACGAATCGAAGCTGGTATGCACTTGAATATGATTCTTGTTAAGGTTTGATGGGTAGACAGACGGAAATTTGGAGGTCGTACTGTTCCCACATTGTCTATGTGGACAAGAAGAAGGAAGAGGAACAAAAGAGTTCATTTTACACAATATTATAATAGCGATGAATTGATAATGCAACGGAATCAGGTGTCTTTCACACTTCCCGTCCATAGATTTCACAGAGTGCAATTTCCTCGAGAGTAACTTTAGATCTCTTCACTTGGAGAATTGAGAAGGCACAAAATCTCTCAAAGCATACTACTAGATGTCTACTGACTGAGGTGACTCACACATTCGGGGGTACCAGCTTAGACTCCCCTTGGGCCGTTCTCTCGAGTGTCTTTTATTTTCGTGGTTTACTCGAGTAGGTATGCGAATGGTGAGATGCTTCCTATTCTACTATCAATTTGCTACCCCTTCGTCTGTTTCATATTAAAGATTTCAGGTTTGCAGGATCGGGCCAGAAGACTGCGGCAGATATCTTCCTGGCGCTTGACTGGCCGAATGGGACCCGTTCTGGGAATGATTCGTTTCATTCTGAGACTTCTAGGTTGCTATGGCAGGATGACTAACGTCAGAATTATTGTTATTCTGGAATCGTCAAGAACCGTGATCTTGTTAGCGCTGTAATCACCGGATCTGGCCGCCCTTCGGATTTCCTCTTCATCTCTTCCTCCCAGGAGTTATGTCAGAAGCACAAATGGCCTATATGCTCCAAGTTGGATGTCCTTCGTTTTACTAATCTTGGACGTCTGCCGTATAAAACTTGAAATTTCCCTGCTTCACATCGTTGTATTTTTATTTCTGGAATATTATATATATGCAGAATGTTTGAAAATGGTGACCGATATTACAACAGAAGTTGGTATTGGTCAAAAGTAGAATAAATGTTCCTATAAAGACATGACCGGAACAAATAGTTGTTGAGTTATGAGCCATTTTAGAAAAATGTCAAATGTATGCGCATTTTCGATAGATTTGACGACGACGACGCTGCGAAAAACACTGGAGGGTTGTGGTTGCAGAAGATCTTGCAGACCGCCCTCCGGTTCTTGCCAGGTCAGGGTATCAACCCTCTACTGGCCGTGTAAGATGTGTTACATAATAGACGGTAATAAACGATAGATTTGGCCTACACCAGTGTGTTTAAATGTCACCGTAGCCAGAAACCTAATGAGTTGAGGCCATGCTACTGGACCTCCTCGACCAATCAGAAATACACGCTATGGGCATTGCAGCATATCAAAATGTGAGATGGGTATGCGCATATATTTCGTCAATAAACCTAACATGAGTAGCACATTTAGCAGTCTACATTATAAAGGGGCTTCGAACTGGGTACCTCCTACGTCATTCAGAACCTATATTGGTGATGCTGATCCTCATGCATCTGACCTAATACGTGTGGTTGTCTTTAAAGATTATCAATCGCTTCTTGGACTCAAGCAATAAAGTACTCCGCTGACGTTATAGGAGTGCCATACACCAGTCTTCATACAACTCCACAGAAAACAGTCGAAAGGTGTAAGATCCGGTGACCGTGCTGGCCATGGAACTGTTCCACCTCTTTTGATCAATTTGAATATACATTTACATCAAAGTGTGCTGGGGCTCATGTCGGCCATTTCCGCAGCTGTGTGCTGGTAAGTTTCGCACTGCTGTTAAAACGTTACTATACTGGAAATTACACAAGTAAAGACGTAGGATGAACACTAAGGAATCTGTCGAGGAATTTAGCGCACCGCAGGAATATTACTAGCCTCAGGTCGTTCATCCGCAGTGTGCAAATGCCTAAAGGGTTGCATACCTTCCGTATTAAAATACCAAAACTAGTGTTAACAAATTGTCACCACCATTCGTTCTCAAACATCGATGCCCCTTAGCGCCCAAATCGTACATTACCAGAGAGCGGTTCCTTGTTGAAAACGGATCAGTTTGCCACCCCACACAACGCACTAAGCACCGTCGGTGGATTTTTGGGACAACCTGTACACAGAGGGACCGTGTACAGTGACCGACCGTGTGACCGATCTTCCTGACCAATGAGTTTCTTTCGGGAATTTCCCTGGTCACTACGCCAATGCTGAGCAGATAATTACATCCCTCATTCCATAATTACCTCCCTCTATATCACCTCACTTCTCTTTCACTTCACCTTTCACCTTCTTGGCTGTTTCATGGTTCTAAGTGCATGGCAGATGCCTGCTCTTTGTAAATCATCCTCTGGATTTGGGAGGTCTCCAATTCCGAGGTTCCCCAGAACACCAGCCGCCACCGGGGAGTTAAAATTTGTAGTTGTTAGGGATTCTACACTTTGCTATCGTCCCTTCAAAGTCTGACCACCTTTCGTATCTTCTCGCCTGACCCCTACGTCCCAGCGGCATCTCTTCAAGGGCATAAGCACAGAAGTCTATTCCAGCCATGTCCAACCATGTGTCTTTGAAGACGCTTATGTAAATAGCCACTACAACCCCACGTCTACTTTCAGAGTCTGTGACGAGTAGAAACGCAACCAGACAGTATCAGCAACAGAAACAAAACAGGCGATTCCATGGTTCTCTCTAAGACATACCTTGTCCTCAGAAGACCTCTTCATTCTTGATGATTTTTACATAAATAGTATACAGTAAGAGACAAACACTTAATAAATAAAATAATGTAGATCTCGTGAAAAGACACAATTTATGTCAAATATTTCGTTTTTCTTTTGAGTGAACCATTTGCGACATATTCTTTTTTATTTATTTGAATTTGTCAGTACACATTTTTCTCAAATAGGAACATGTTATTCGTTTTTTTATCTCTTAACCTTGCAAGGAGAGCGCTATTTTAAAGGTATTACATACCAACTAGCTCCTAAAACATTTTACTATCGCTTAAAGCAGCGCTGTCCACCATTGCGCCCCTTAAGTATTTTTCTGGCGCCCTTCATAATAATAATAATAATAATAATAATAATAATAATAATAATAATAATAATAATAATAATAATAATAATAATAATAATAATAATAATAATAATAATAATAATAATAATAATAATAATAATAATAATAATAATAATAATAATAATTCAAAGTTCAAGACTCAGCTATTTCCTTCCGAAATTTGCCTTTACACACCCATGAAGTATGCACCTAAAGTTGCTTTCATTAGTTCCTTAACCATTGTTTAGCCTTTTCCCCACACCTCCTTAGGCCTGAATTAAATGTGCCCAAGCACATAAGAAAGTTGGAAAGCACTAGCTTAAAGCCTACTGTATTCCCATAGTCCCCTTCTACCTACAAGAAAATTAGCAATAAGATAACTTCTGAAAATGCTTATGTGTATAAAGATGTAGTAAATGGAGAAATAAGCATTTGCAGGTATAAGAGTGAATATAGCTCTACATATATTTTGAACACTTTCTCCAAATTGAAACTACATGAAAAGACTGTATCGCAGTAGTTTACGCGAATGTGTATCTTCTAAGGCTATGCACTTTGACTTTTTCATCCAAAATTTATAGACTTTTTAAACGTAAACAATCCCAAATAAGTCACTAATGAACAGATATCTAGCATAAGATTTGAAAGTGCTTTAGTAAATCAAATGCAACGTACATATAACCAAACCCCCACTTCAACCCAATGCACGTCTTCATAAAGTCGGAGGAGGTAGATCCAACCTCCCGTCTTTCCCAAACGCCAGACATCACTGGTCTACCCTATTATAATTACAGTGTTACAAATTGTGTACAGAAGAAAGATGTTTTGGCTACAATGAGCAAAACACAGATGTACACTTAGATACAAGAAATTCTAAAATAGTGCACGAGTATGTATCATCCACAAATTAAATTGCATGTAACTGCAGAATACACTTCCGCACTTCTACAGAGAATTACAGTTACATGCCAGCTAATTTCATTTGCTAGCTGAGTGCAATGCGCTTTAAGTACCAACCACGAGGGAATTGCTCCACTTTTCCAGGCAAAGGACTGTACTTGCACATAGTCTTTCTCATGTATTTTTTAGAGTTATCATTTCATATATTCCTGCCACCTTGCAAAAAGGGAAGGGTGTAGGATTGGCAGTGGGTGGGGTAAATGTTGTTTGCTCAACTAAACACTGAAATTCCCATGCAGGGGTAAGGCCACAACAGTTCGCTGCGCGCGCACACACGCATATAGCCTTCTCTTTCATTCCGTCCGCACCGTATGTTTGTATATACATATTACATAATACTAACATAACCCTACATATTAGACCTTACGTTGTGGCACCAGATGCGTTTGCTTAGCCTGTGCGCTGCACACACTCCAGGGTGTAAAGAGAGAAAGGGGTTGGGGGTTCTTATATAGTGTGAGTGCCGTTATATTATACCAGACACAACGGAACGGGTATGCGAACTGGCTTCTGCTTTTTAAACTCATGCATGTCAAGATATGTATTAGATGAGATAGCAATAGAATGAAGTTTGCGCACAGGGTAATTCTGACAGAATATTAACAATGTATGTAGAAATGTACGAAAAACAAGACGCAGCTAATTGCAAAATTAAAGCTTACCTTAGAGAAGAAAGTAAAAATTCGAGCTTTAAGCATGTTAATAAGCCAAATATTTATTTTAGAAGCTGTTTATTTTTCTGCTGTTGAGTTTAGCTTTTCTTGTGGACACTAACTTTATGGTTCTCAGCGCCCGTTTCTATGTTAGTCGTTAGGGGTAAAGGGTACAGACACAGAGCCCTCGCTCCCTTCGTCCCACACAGATCTATTGTGGCTGCCACCTCCAGGAAGCAGGGATGAAATGAGGGAACCGAAGATGTCACACAGGGTTGCAGCTCGACGGGCCACAGAGACGTGCAGAGACCCCTAACAAGTGCTGAGATCTTTCATTCCGGCGCCAAGCAGCCATCACACAGCGGTTCCGGTGTCACACTAAGCGTTCCCCCTCCCCCCGATGGAGGACAAAGCCGGCCAAACGCCACCTAGCACCGACAGCAGCAGTTACCATGCGCAATCTTCCGCGTCATCTGCCCGGCACTGCCAACACACACGACTGAAAGTACACCTGAAGGATGATAAGGAAATGGTATGAAGGGAAGTGATGGAAAGGAAACCTTGGTATGAAATAATGCACCCCAGAATTCGCCTATGTGACATGGGGAAACCACGGAAAAACCCACGTTAGTGTGCGTGGCCACGGGGTCGAACCCGGCTAAGCCATCCCGCTCGGTAAGTGTAGCATTCTGGAGAAATACTCGCACCATTATTCGTGTGTAGTTTGTGTTGTGCAAGAATACGAAAAAGAACTGTTTGGCATCACCTTCAGGCTAGCTGTAATACTTACCTTACAACAAATGCGAGAACTAAGAAGTTTAAAACAGTGTTTTAATGTAGACAGCAGCGCAAATTATTATAAAATCAATGTTATACCTAGCTCTCATTAATGATGTAATTTGAAGACATTTCTATTTGCAGAATTTTGCACAAACATATATTTTTATTTGTGCCCACACACGGCTTGTGTGTTTGAAAACACCAGCAGTTAGTCTATTGGCATACATAAATAATAATTTGATTTGTGCATTTGATTTGTTTTCTAGCTTTATCCCTGGTTTGAACCCGCGACCTCGGGTACCAGAGGCTAGCATCCTTCCCCTAGATCAAGCAGAATATCACTTTTCTGCTGCTTACTTATTGTTAGGCAAAGAAAGTAGTGATTCCATCCAAAAATTCCTTACCAACATCTCAATTGAAACAACTTTTGAAGCACTTACTTAACATACAGAAAGTTTTATAGTTGGTGCCTGTCTGTGTATCTGTGTACAGCACAACTCCAAAACAAAAGATCGTTTAATACCAAATTTGGTTTAACGTCTTTCAATGATGCAACACGAAGACTTTCAAGAAAATCCCCTCATCCCAAACTACCATTTACATGAAATAAGGTCACCGACGGTTTTCAAAAAATATTTGCAGGAGAAATAGAACTTATGCAATGAAATTTTCTGGCAACATCCTGTGAAGTTTTCTTTCTTCCAAGGAATTTTGTATAATTACGTATAAAGTGTGACCTATAAATGATAGACAAAAACTTAGAACAAAAATTTAGAGGGGTTTAAAATACACAATTTATTTCAAATAAAGGTTTTTATGACATTAATCATTTCCGAGATATTCTTTATTAGGGCTCTAATGACCTAGCTGTCGACGGGTCCTTAAACCCGAATCACTCACTCACTATTCTTTATTATTGGTGTCTGGGGAATATTGTTGATCCAGTTCCAATGTTTTTGGAGAAGAGACATTCTTTAAGTTAGCTCCTCAAATGTTTGTATCGTTTAATCCGGTTCCATCAACTCTTATTTTCAGTTTTATTGTTTTTTCGAATCGTGTGTTTGGAATAGAAGAATTGAATGTAGCGCAAGACATTTCAGAAGAAAGAGAAATTCCACTCGCATGCCATGGCCCTGAGCGCAGGGCTGATATACGTAAATGGTAGTGCAAGGGAAATGAAGAACAGAATTCCTTCCCAGATGCAATTCGCTGACAAAAATGTTATATGCACACTCACATGACTTTCCCTATTCATTCCTGTTTAAGCTTTTCTTAAAAAGGCATATTCTTCTATTTATTTTGTGTTAATCGAGATAACGTTGGTAGAAATAATTTTATGAAATTGTACAGTTCCTGACACACACAAATAGAGTTGATCACCTGGAAGAAATAGTCCAATGCCGATGCAATATACAGCACGGTGATTGGAGTTGCAATGATCTGTAAATAGGACTACATTCAAAATACATATTTAATTCGCCATAAAAATATCATTTTAATCAAAATCGTTAGAGCTACTTCTTGTAAAATCAGACTTTTCGAAAAATGCTCCACGTGAAGGGTCGTGTAGGGTGGAGGAATTTTCTTCAGTCTTCGTGTTACATCCATGAAAGATATTAACTTAAATCCCAACTTAGATTTCAACTGGCTTTTCGTTTCTGAATTACGCTGTTCACACACACACGCACGCACAGACACAGACACAGACACACACACACACACACACACTCTCTCACACAACCTTTTTACTAAAACCGCTTTCTTGGAGTCTCAAAACGTATATTTGCGGTGAAATCTCGACATCGATTTTGGATCGAATACAATACTTCCCCTACTTACTATACGTAGTAGAGAAAGTAAAAACCATCCTTTTTCAATTCGTTGCAAAACGAGTAGTTGAATTTGTTTTATGTTGGCATCACCCATAGTGCGTGTCAGTTTGAAGGGGATGATAATCAGGTATACTGCACGCCTTGTTAGGGGCTAACGTACGGTTGGCATTCAGATAAGAATGAATTTCCAAGCTCTTCTGTGCACGTGCAGCCCAAGTTACAGAAACTGCTGGCTTTAGGTCATAGAAATAAATCCTTACCGAGAAGGAGGGAATGTTGCCAGCTCCTAGGATGCTTGCCTTGAAATACAGAAGAAGCCGTTAAAACTTTACAATTCCATTATTTATTCTCCCTCTGTGATCCATCACTATCTCTCAAATTACCACCAAACGTAACTCAATGAATCTCCCTGCGTCTCACCCAAAGCACCGGAAGAGTTACATTCTGCCCAAAAATTTAATACAGGGATTTCAGCGCAAATACTCATTTGGATATCCGTCAGCAGCTATTTGGGCATTTCTCTGTTAGCTAAATATCTCAAAAACGAAATGTGAGAAAAATGAAAATTTCATCCTCAAATGAAGCATTTTTAAGTATTTAAAATGAATGTTATCGGACATCAAAGATCTTTTACATAGTAACCAGTTTCTCAAAATATTTATATGGAAATTTAATAATATTTTAACATTTTGTGGTGATTAAAATTGTAGATTAATCTTATATGCGTAAATAGGCGTTGCGTCTAATGCATTCTCGTTTAAGTTTTGAAATGTTCATTGTTATTTTTTAAAATTCTGGAACCTTTTAAGCAGTTGTTCTTTTGTTTCTCCAGACCATGGATTGTAAGAAATTTAACCAAAGGATGTTTTTAGCACGCATAAGTAGCATACGAATACACGTAGCAAGCCATCTCCTTTCTATTTATAGGGAATTCAAGGATAATTTAATAGATGGGAAAGATTAAGACAGTTTTGAAAGTTAGCCCTAGTTAGAAAAACGCGTCAATTCCTTCGTGGTTGTATTTTCTCAATTTCGTTGTTTTTTTCCTACCACTATTTGACTTTGAAGTAAGCGTTTAATAGTTTTTTCCAAAGTGTTTTACTATTAAAACTCTACCGAACATTACTTTAATTATTTCATTCCAAGTTTTGGGAGTAATACTTATATTCTGCCGTAATTAATTGATGTATTAGAAGACAATGAAAAACCATGGTTAAGACAAACATTCATTGTATCTGAAACATATTCTGAGTGTTAAAATCAAACATTTTGTGAAATACTCATTATGATTGATACAATTATTTTCATTCATGTCACAATATTACTTGTTCACTTTCAACAGTTCTCAGAATGATCTGTGGAAGTTTGAATGTATTAGTAAAACATATATTCAATAAAAATAAAATAAGTTATTAATCTGTGTTAGGGGATAATTTTTATTTCAAGATTAAGTTTAGGAGCTTTAAAGTTGATATCACTCACATTTAAGTACACTTAATAAGAAAAGAAGCACTTAATTTAATAAATTAAACTATTTACTGTTATTTCTATCAATTTATTCACCATGTATTAGCAAATTAAGGGTAATTAAATGCCTTATCCTGTATTTTATCAATGCTGAATTTTTCACTCAACATGATAATCTGCTGGTCTTACCGAAACCTCCAACTTATTATTACTCCGGTATATATGCGTGCAAATTTATGGCCGTGTCAGCTAACACCATAAACGTCAGGCAAGGAAGCTATGACTGATGAGAGGTAGGTATTGTTTGCAAATAAGCCACACTCGTGTGCCACAGTGCAAGGTACATTGCGTTACACTACACTCGGTAGTCAAGATGCCATCACGAAAGAAGGTATGAAATTTACAGTCGGAAACCGTTGTGGGAGGTCCTTTTTTGTCCTACTGAATATTAATGCTTGGCAACTTGCTGATCGAATCTGTTTATTGGAGTTATTTTAGTATCCTTACCATTGTTAAGAGAAATTATGTAGCAGCATCTATTTAAGTTACTGTTTGTTTATTAAATTGTGATGCCCAAGAAATGGTGGTTCATCTTAGACGTCATCTCCAGCTTTGACAAGCATATGATATTTCCAATAGAATACATGTTATTATCACGTAGGCTGCTTTCCTCTAGAGATCTCGTTTTCAGTTTATCTTCAGAATTGGAATCATCTGATTCATGCAAGTTGTTACCCGAGGTCTCATCAAATGCACTTCTTCCTAATTCTTAGGATTGTATAGATCATACTCCTGTTTGTGAGAAGCAGTAACATACTACTTGCAGTGGCAAAGCAAGTTTGCACAAATAAAGAGGAAAACAAATATAGGCAATATGTAACGAGAGTAGGTGCGCAGGTTCTGGTTGATCTTTGCGACACGTAACTGTTGATTATTCACTCTTGCAGCTAAAGAAATAAACAGATAAACGCAGCAAACAATTGAGTAAAGTGTATTGTCAAATGTCCTAGTCAGGCAATTACGTAGGTGTGTTTGTTCGTAAGCTATAACCGTAAAATAGACCATTTGAAGTGAACTGCCAACTATTCGAGGTTGAATTATACCGTTTTGAATCTTATCACTCTTATATCTGCTAAGTTTGACGTTTGCATAGCTTACTGTTAAAATATGTTTTCGTAACAGTGCAAAGCTAGTTGGACAAATGATAGCCTGGAGGTTTTCTGGCGGTGACCGCTAAATTTATTTAGCACCAGTACAGACTTTAAGTGCTGCGGCTGCCATGATCAAAGCACCTCTGTAAGACTATAACTCACGAAGGAAGAGACACACACATAGATGATGTTTTATTAATTTAAGCCCCACCTAAAAAGCATCAATATTTTGCAGGAACGCTTAGGAGCAGGCCCATAGTTCTGTTATCCTCTATATTACATGCCTTTTATATAAGCCCACTTCAAAATGCATTGCTAAATGCTGCGAAATTCAACGAAATATTGGCGAAAATTTGCAGATACGTTTTCATCATTTGAAATAAAGTTTGTACCTCAATGACAGCTACACTTTTTTTTTTGACAAAGAAGGATCGAATCTGTATATAAGCCTACTTTAACAAAACTCATGTAAAAAGTTTTGTTTCATTACCTTTGTATTTATGGTGCAAACTTCGTTTGAAGGGCAAATTAAATATTTTATAAATGGAGAATATCGTGAATATTGTGGTTCTAGGTTTCGTGGCATAAGATGGATGATGCGGATGTTTGCTGAAACGAAAGAGTCATCTAACTACAGCAGAAGGCTGCTTTGTCGATGGTCGTTCATCGCTCTACCTAGACACAGAGATGGAGGGGCCTTCGAGCCTAGAACGTTAGGTCTCTGTAGCATTTGGTATGTGGCCTCCTGTGGTTACTTCACTTCATACGAGGGCTGTAACATCAACAGATCTAATTAGGTCGCAGTGCACAAGGTGTGCCCCTTTGTTGAAGTAATCTATACATACAAAATGAAATTGAGTTTTATACAGGATGTACCAAAATTAGACTGACAAACTTTGAGAACTGATAAATAGCATTATTTTAAACACTTTTTGTTAAGGAAAGTTTTATGCTGTGGCGCTTCGTTAAAGCGCTAGACGAGTTAATGTCATAGATACATCCAGTTTAAGTATTTACGGCAAAATCAACAATGCAAATTAGTATTATATTTATCTTAATAAGGCACACAATATTAATCCAAGAAACAAATAGAACACAAACCTCATTGTTTGCAGTTAATCACAGCTTTAATATTCAAAGTAAATGTTGGAACGCACGCCCATTGCGATTAACAAAGAGTACATCGGCGTGTGCTATTCTGCCGTACTCTCGCAAAGACACCAGCCATTTATCTGGTTTAAAAGTTTGTCGGTCTAATTTTGAATAGTAGAGCTGTGATTAACAGTAAACAATTAGATGTTTGTGTTTTGTTTATGTGCTCTCTGTTTGTTTCTTAAAACTGTATGCCTTACTAATTTGCATTGTAAATACTTATACTGGGTGGGAGGCAGTATTCTATGACATTAACTCCTCTTGCGCTTAAACGAAGCACCGCAGAAAAAAACTTTTCTTAATAAAAAGTGTTTAAAATAATGCTATCTATCAGCTCCAAAAGTTTGTCGGCCTAATTTTGCGACAACTGTATATGGAACACAGTGAACCAGTCTATATTGGACGTCAAGAACCGCTTAATTTTGCTCAGAGGCCTCTTTATCAGGCTTGACGTTCTTTTATGTGCCGTAAATCTATGAACACGATACTACCGGCTTTACTTCCCTTCCAAAACCATGCTAAGGATTTTTTACGCCCGAGAAAGTCCATCACCCTGCACTGGGTTTCAACACATGACCTCGGGAACTAAAATCTAACATGTTATCTGTAGACCAAGAAGGACGGCCTATAATTTAAAATAAACATTTCACTATAATCAAACTAAGAAAGGATGAAAAGATAATGAAATATAGAAAAGAAGCTGGTGAATTATTTTCTATGGGGGGAAAACCAAAAGGAACATTTTAAATTGACACAAAGAGGTTCAGGCCAAGCATTATTCTCCCCAACTGAGGAACTATTCTGACTTAAATAATCCTCATTAATGACCCCTTTATCTCAGATGTAGAACCCCTTTAGATATAAATTGTCAGCAATGGAGCATTAACAGGTGTATCGTCGAAAACTTTAAGACCGAGGTCGAAATTAACTGCGTCACTTAGGAATCTCCATAAAGCGATTACAACTGTGTCGGATATTAAAGAGACACATGAAATGAGGGGCCAATTGTCACAGCGTTTATAAATTTATACGCAGTTGAACCAAGACGATTGACTGTTTGATAACACTTAATAGCTGTGATATGTTAATTTTATTGACACACATAACATTAACCTAGATACATTTAAAAATACGTCCTTTAGGGAATCGATGCTCTTATTTTATGTTTACGTGCACCTGCTATATCCTAAACACCTTTATTGAGAACAGCCGTCGAAGCAGCGTTCTGCGTAGCAGCGAAACGAATGTCGAAAATCTTTTGTTCGTGTATTTTGTTCTTACGTCATTATTTTCTGTGTTTATTCTGCTACACAGCTCAAATATAATCCAACTTTGAGAAATACTGAGAAATAATGGTCATCCTTAATTATAAAAACCATCTGATTTTGCATTCACATGACTTTCTCTATTCACTCTTCTACAAATTATTATTCAAACGCTTATTCTTCTATTAATGTCATGTTAATCGAGATAAACTTTTGTATAAATGGTCTGATTACAAATGTATGGGATTGGAAAATACAGCAGACCTAACGGATAGTCATATCTTTTAAGATCCGGGTGCCATATGATGGCTTTGGTGGAACATAAGATGAATAACTACTTTCTATTTGAGAAAGCTAGGAGTATCTGAAAAATAAAGCCAATTGAACATTTTCAAAAATTCAACTAACTTAACCGCCACCTGGCCGTACAAAATGAGGCAGAGAAAAAAAATCACCCCAGGGTTCTGACCTGAAGAAACTATAAAAAAGCCCTGACTTAAAATGGGTGGTTGAGGAGGGTTGAATCCGTGACCTTTTAATAGGTGTATACCGGGTGGAAGGTACACGTTAAACATACGTTAACAAGGGATTCTACGTGATAAGTGTAACAAATATGTCCCATACAATTACTGTTAATAAAGAGCTGTTTTGCCCAAAAAAGGAGAGGAAAAAAAAAAAAAAAAAAAAGAAATGAAAATAACCTGTGTCAAATATTTGGAGTCATCCAAACTTTTTCGCTTAATTAGAATGAATTTAGCGACAGTATAATGTTAAAATGCCATGAAAAGTTTTATTTCTAAGAGAGACTTTGCAAAGTTACGTTAACATTAAACTGTAACTAAATTAATTCGATGATAGTTTCTAGGCCTAATGCCTGACTTGAGAAACTATCATTAGTAACCAATGTCGAAAAAGTCAAGTCAATAAATTCATTCGAATTTAAATAACAATGCATTACAGATTGTTCACACAATGCTTGCGCGACATTGAAATAATAAGCCATTTATATCCATTCGTCAAGAAGCTAGATGGCTCCAGGTATTCCAAATATTTGTCACAATTTTTTTTTTTTTTTTTTTTCGGCGAAACGGTTCTTTATTGACAATAATTGTACTGGACATATTTGTTACACTCATCATGTAGAATCCCTGGTTAAAGTATAGCACAAGCAGTACCTTCCAACGGGTGATATATATAGAGCAGGGGTGTCAAACAGCACTCACCAGGCGTGAAAAATTTTCCCCTATTTTCCCTCCCTCCGTGATGATCAAATCGGAAAACGGGAAAAACAAAGCGAAAACCGGTTCTACTAGTGCGTGCTACTGCAGTTAAGGGGGGGTAGACCCCTCTCTTCACACCCTCGGAGTGACGTTTGACATGCCTGATATAGAGGGTGTCCTCCCCCCCCCCCCCCCAAAAAAAAAAAAAAAACCGAAAACGCTGAGTATGTTGTACGGAACGGCAAACTGATAGTTTTTCAAACAGGAACTCCAGTCCGAAAATGCAAGGATTGGACGCTGTACCGCATTGAAGTGTAGGATTGGTGTACGTTCACATTTCGTCAATAAACCCAACATTGAGCCGCCTATATTACAAATGGGCTTCGAAATGTGTACCTCCTACGTCATTCCAGAGTTTACATCAGTGGTGGTGAGCCTGATGCACATAACCCAATACTTGTGGTTGTCTTTGAAGGTTTTCAATCGCTCCATGGGCTCGAGCCATAAGATCATCCGCTGACGTTAGAGGAGTGCCATAGACCATACTCTTTATACAACTCCACATAAGATGTCAAGAAGTGTTAGATCTGGCAACCGTGCTGGCCACGGAACTGGTCCGCCTCTACCAATCCATCGATCTGCACATGCAGCATTGAGGCGATTCCTCAGATTTACATCAAAATGTGCTTAAGTTGTACTGGTACGTGTCGCACTGCTGTTAAGAAACTTTACAGTATTGGAAACTACACAAGTAACGCAGTAGAATGCACACCAAGGACTCTATGGTGGAATTTAGCGCATGTGCAGGAATGTGTTTATGCTCAGATAGTTCATCCCAGTGCACAGATGACTAAAGGATTGCATACCCTCCGTATTAAGATACCAAAACCAATGTTAACAAATTGTCACAACCGTCACTCTCCAGCATCCAAACCGTGCATTTCCGGACAGGAGTTCCTGTTTGAAAATGGATCAGTGTGCCATCCCGCAAAACATACTAAGCGTTGTCTGTGTTCTTTTGGGACACCCAGTATATATCATATATGAGACAAAGAGAGAGGGAGAGAGAGAGGAAATTGGCCGCGCGTAGCCGAGTGGTTAGACCATTCGCTTCTCACCAAAGCACCCTGGGTTCAATCCCAGGCAACCACATGTGGGATTCGTGGTGGACGAAGCGGCGCTGGGGAGGATTTCCTCCGGATTGTCCGGTTTCCCCCACCATCTCATTCCACCGGTGCTACAACTTGATTCCATGTGTCATCAGTGTCACCGACTGTGGTGCCGTAGTAGTAAAAGTGGGTGTTAAACACTACAAAAAAGATGAATTTCCGATTATAAAACGAGTAGTTAATCATGTTTTCCTGTTGTCTTTTCCTTATTAAATCTACTCTCTACTTTTACAATGAAACTCATCCGTCTCATTTTAATCCCAGATTATGTTGGTGCTTCTTTCTATTTTTAATTTAATTGATATAAATATAAAAAAGACTAGATGGTAACACAAATGTACCTTCCACCCCAATTTTCAGTTCCCGGTGTGACAATGTGGAACAAAGAAGGTTCCATCTTATATTTCACACTCTCTACCATGGGGTCTAAAGAACGATGAGGAACATTCACGACCAGATTTTTGTCCCCGCTCTATGAAGATGATGCAGTGAGAAATAATTACATTTACGCCATTTGTCTTTCTATTTTAGGAAAATGAGACATTTTTCCCTTTTAAGCTTTCCTTAAAACGGAATCCAATCAGCTTGAAAAGACCCTTATCTGCCGGAGAGAAGTAGAAATGAGATGGCACTAGGCAACGATGAGTCAGTATCATTCATTGAAGTGTGAAGGAGAAGTTGAGTTAGGCGGTAAAGATCCCATAGCTTTAGCTGGAAAATCGTTCGTGCGGGAGTAAGTAGAGTGTAGCCCAAGTCCTGGCTTCTCTTGCCTACCGTATCCCATTCCCACTTCTCCCTTATCTCCCATCTTCCACATGCATTACCAGTGGCGTGCTTCTCCTAGAGGCAGCATTTCTCTTAAAACAGCTACTTTCACAACAAAAAGTTGGATTTAGGCTTAGCACCATTCACACACATATAAGAGAAACACAAAAGCTTGTCTCCAGGTTAACAAATGGAGCCATTCACAATGATTTTCGTTCACGTTGGAAATGAGTTCAATAAACTTTTATATTTTAGCTGTATCAGGTATGTGTTGCAATGCTACGCAAAGTAAAAATAGTGTTTGACTGTGTAATGTGTTTATTGAAGTGCATTTTCAATTCGATTTACACGTTCTAAATAATGTCTTGCCTCTAATCCGGAAATATCACAGTGGTTGAAATTGGATGATTTGTTTATATTGTAACGAAAAAGGCGAAATGCGAAGTCCGATTACTTTTCTAACACTACTCTCCTATAAATTTTACTACAAATGTACAATTTCCTTCTCGTTACTAACACAGTTTAAAGTTTTCTCTAATATTACAGTTCACAATTGTTCTTGTGATAATCTTTCTCAGCCTTTCAATGTATTTCTCCAGTTCCACTGCATCTTTTCTTTACTATTATGACACAATCACTCGACGACACATACATACTCTCTGACGCACTTTCGTAACTAAAACTAACTGTACACAACGACTTAAACGACTACCTAAAACTGCTCTGACACTCAATCTCTAACACCAAAAACTAAACTCTAACTGAACTAAACTGCTCATGGTCTCTCCTATTTATACTGGTTCCGGCGTGACGTAACCTCCTTCGAGTACTTTCCACGTGCACGTGACTCAGCAGAAAAGCTTCTACAGCTTGCTGGGCATTTATCACGCTGTTCGATTTCACACGCACAGTCGCTAGTTGCCCTGTAGCCTCGGACCTCCTTTACGTGTGTGTGTGTGTGTGTGTGTGTGTGTGTGTGTGTGTGAGTGTGTGTGTGTGTGTGTGTGTGTGTGTGTGTGTGTGTGTGTGTGTGTGTGTGTGTGTAGAGTGAACCATTTTGGAGATATTCCTTTTTATTTGTGTCAGTTTGGGAAAACTTGAAACTTTCGTGAAATGGAACATCGTTGTTAATTTTGTTATATGTTAAGCGTGTAAAGAGAACGGAATCTCAAAGCTTTAAAAGGTTAGACTATCGCTCAAAGCCTACTGTATTCTAATATTCCCCTTGCACTTACAAGGCAATAACCAGTAAGATAATTTGTACAAATGTTTATCTCAACTAACGCGAAGAAGATATAGGAATAAGAGTTTGTAAGAATGGTTAATAAGAATGGTTCCTAGCAGAAGTTTCATTTAACAACTTGTAAAATCAGGTTAGCCTGGGCACATAACATTGTATGCATTTCTTTCAATATTTCTCTGAATTAAAATTTTCAACATTTTAATCATTTTCAACCCCAGGGAAATACCCTTAAAATTATTCCAAACACCTCATTCATATATCATTTTAAAGCTTATTAGACAACAAATGATACGAACTACCAACTAGTGTCTTGATTTAAATCACAAAACCTATGTAGCATTTAAACAAAAAGTCAGTTGGTAAAAAGAGAAACTTTGAATTTTAAAATTCCTTACCTTCTAAACAGCCAGTTTACTTGATATAATTGAGGTTCAAATCATTATACATTTCCAGATAAAGAAATTGGTGCATTAAACCCTAAAATATAATTTTATAGAAGCTACATCATTCAAAAATACACATAAAAGAAATTCTGAATTTTTTGTGCTTGCGCAAAAACTATTTTTCAGTGGTAATGTAAATATTTCTAGTTCATTATGCCAATCAATAGCACAACAATTTTTAAAAATTCTGGCTAAAAATATATATTTTTGTCTCCAATGTAAATATACACCCACCTGGTAGTATAAGCAATTGTATAAAGATATAAAATAGATGAATAATTACAATAAATGGTTTCAGTATATCAAAATCAATATATAATGTAATATGCGTGAAATTTAATCCAGTGAAAGGGTCATTAGCTAACTTCTGTGTTAAGAAAAATCAATTAGTACAGGGCAACATAGTTGGGAGTTCAGCAAAATCAAATCGACAATAAATCAATTAGTTCAAGGTTCAGGTACTGCAAATAGTCACGCAGACAAAATTCTAAAAATTAGGAAGGCAAAGGAGTTCTTAGTATTTAGCAAAGTTTCAAATCTGGAATGTTAAGTGTAGCTGTGATTCAGATTGTGGGCGGAATTTAAGTTAACGTAGGAGCACTTATTTCTAAATTTAACCTTCTTCGTGTTTTCTAGTCTTAGCAGAAATATTTACTATGAACGATAATTGCTGTCCGTAGTGCATAAAGACCTGCCCGTGTTATACACTTTTGGGGTCGGCGTAACTGAACCTTTCGAATAGCATTTCTGAGACTCACGGCAAGTTACACTTCTCGGTGTTGTTAATATAAGTTATTTTGAACTGTAAAGTATTGATACGCTAGAATTTAGAAGATTTATTATTCCAACTTACAATTTATTGCACTAAGATTCCAAGAGTTTAATTCTTCAACCTAAAAGAACACACACACACACACACACACACACACACACACACACACACACACACACACACCAACCCCCCCCCCCCAAACACACACACACACACACACACTCACTCACTCACTCACTCACACTCACTAAAACTGACTCCAAACTCACTTTCCTTGCCTCCTTTATAGCGAGGATGATATAACATGGACCTTCCTCGAAGTTATGTAAATAAGCCGGCCACCGGGCACCTCTCGAATAACCTCGACAATGCCTTTGACGTGCCGTGCTCATTGTCACGCGTCTGGTCGCGTGAGTAGTACGGGCAGCTTCACCCCGAGCTTCCTTCGATGTGCGCTACCGCGGTCGGCCGGTGTCACTACACACACGCGCGCGCGCGCGTGACAGCGCACACAAACACACCCACACACACACTCCCACACGCACACGCGGGCACATTTAGCTCACTTTCCAAATTATCACCTCACTCAGTCTTCATCGTCACTTAATAACCTAATTGGATTTCCCCTGAGATTTCGCTAAGCTCATATTGCCAGTTCACTAATGCAAGCTATTTCCATTATTATGTGTCACTTCAGTCTGTTTGCATTCTTATTCACTTCACTTTCTTCAGCGTCGCGGAGTTCCGAAATACACCAAACTTTGCGTCCTCTTTCGGGAGGAAGTCCAACACAAGACGTCTCTAATTTCTTGCAGTAACAGCACACACATCTGCACAGACATCTCAAACTCGCCCGAAGAAGAGCGAGAAACGCACTTGTTGACTAAGGCACTAACTCCCTGACTAAGACACTAACTCTCTGACTCCTCTCGAGAGCGCTCGCTTAGATAGCCGTAGGAAGTTTCCAGAACGTTCGAAAAGGCAAAACTCCTGAAACATTTTTGTCATAGGGCAATAACGCTTATTGTGCTTACACTGGGTGAGAACGTCGCTTATCTGTTTACAGTTCTGATTGGCCGACGCCCATCCACCGACAACCTTGTGCATAGCCGCACAAGGCCACATGTATAGAAGAGAATATAATGAAAATTTTAAATTAATATTTATGGATAGAAAGGGATACTTTACAATACGAGTGCTTTATGGTCCACAGGGTAACAACAAACCAGCTTCTAAATTATAAAGTTACATGGAGCTATGAAGGTTTTGCTTCTCACTCCAATTTACTCTAATTTACTCTAATTTACTCTAATTTACATTTTCAGTCCCTTTAAGTAAAAGTATAACAGCATGTTTTGATTAACGGTAGCTTTTAGCCAATATAGCTGTACATTATGAATGTTTTTATCACAACTCCTTGCAATGGTAAGGCCATCAAGTACTGGCTTGGAAATTCTGCACTAGTTTAAGTTTGTATTTCTCGATCAGCAAGCTGCACTGATAAGGAGCTGACTTCTCACCCAAAAGTCCTGATTTCGATTCCCGACTTCTATGAATAACTGAAAGTTGATAGAAACATAAACATAAGATTGGAGACTGGCTATAAAATAAACCTAACGAAGGATCTACTACTGTTTTATACTAGAATTTTATTAAGGACTGTTAATTCAGAGAAATGAGGATATAAAACTTGATAAACTAAAAACCTAAATTTTGTATCCATTATGATTAATAATATTACTAATAATAATATTACTATTGTTGCAAAATTAATATTTTATTTCTCTAAAAAGTGAACTGAAACTTCTTTTGAAGTATTTCATATTACGTTTTATTATATGGCTTTAATTTACTTTTCTGCCGGTGCTGGGTCCCAAGTCGCGAAACACGCGGTCGTTGAAAAAGATGGTATGGTACACAATTCGTGACCCTGAAACTCACAGCTGTTCTGTTGACACTGCTGTGGCAACACAATTTCTGTCTGTAAATCACCAACACTTCTCAACTGCACACAACTCACTCCATTTAAAGGCCAGTCTGCTTATATAGTCTCTGCATTACCGGTGACTTTTCTGGAAATCGAAGTTTGTCGGTTTCTGTCGTAACCAATGCCCCTGAGCTTTTAGAACTGCGTGCAACGGCATTTGTCCTGAGCCACCCATTGTCGCGTGTTGTTTACCGGCCGACGTTTACCAAGGTAGTAGTGTGACGTAGCTTTTACAGAGGCGCGACCGCTGCGAAAATGTTATGACCACCAATTTCGCAACATCCCTTACTGCCAGGCTTAGACATTTTTAAGCACTTGGCTTAGGCTGTCTACATTCAAAGCATTATCACTACAAAGAAAAGAACCCAAGGGTCACTGACAGTCAGGTAAAAATCTGCAAGCGCCGAAAGGGGGAATGTTGTTGTTATCTGCGACCTACCTGTCTACGGTAAAGTAAACGTCCACCTTATTTCCAACCATTCTGATCTAAAGCTTAGGAATGGCTGCCTGCTCATAACTGTATTTCGCTGAGCACTCTTTTCATATATAAATTCCCTAAGCTATGTCCATATTCTAAATATCAACAAAGCGATCTAATTTTAAGCCTACTTACTAATATCCATTAACATTAAAGGAAAAAAAAAAGGTTCCAAGAAGACGAGTCATCGAATTAAACTATAGATAGAATAGAATAAGCAAGAATCGGGGGGAAGGGGAAACTTAACACCTTGAACTCTTTTGGGTGCCCCCGAGAGGAAGGTGAGGTTTGAGAATGCGAAGGGAGGTCAGACCTGAAGATATAGTAGAGGACAGGGTCCCTAATCACTGTGGATTTGAACTACCTCGGCTCCTCTCCCTTCGGGCTCACACATCCTCTGGAAGATACGGGATTCGGAGACTTCCCCCGATTCGGAGGATAAGGATTTACGCAGAGCAAGCACTTGTGATGCACAGAGAAACTCCCGTCGATACTTAGAACCCTGAAAAAACTAAGAGATCAAAGATGGAGTTAAAGGGGAAGTGAAGTGACATGGAAGAGGAGGAAATTTGGAGGATATAACTATTTTTCCTACTGTTCACCTAGTTATTCATAGGAAAATCCCATGTATGAGGAAGGATGGCCACGGAATCGAACTCACGACTTTCCTAATGTGAGCCTCACATGTTACCGCGAAGCGGTAACTAAACTAAACTAAACTAAACTATAAGAGTCTGGTAAAAATTATTGTTTATGCGCTGATATTTATAGGATAATAATTTTGTTGTTTTGGCTAGATGTACCACATGGCCTTTTCCCTGTCTTTTCTTTTGTATATCCTTTTTATGTACAGCCAATTAATTTTTTAGAAAAAATTGAAATCAAATGGTTACACGCTTGTTTCCACCTGGTCCGTCATTTCTAGTAGTGGAGGTTTCTTATCCACTTCTATAAATGTATACACATATTCGTGGAATCCTATAGGTATAAAAAGTTCCATATTTTCAATTATTTTATTACGTACTTGCCGCCACTGATGTCACTGGAGACTAAACGATCCCAGGAATCACACGCAGATGGAAATCGTGCGCCAAACGGCGGAGAGGAATCGGAAATATATACGGCATATATTGGTGGCATCTCAGGTGGGAGGGGGGGGGGTGGTTAGAGATAGGGACGGTGGTTTCTTGAAGGAAGTACTGTTCCTCCTGGGGTGGTGCAAGCGGGGTGCTTCAGGAAATTTAAGGGCAGTGGGGGTGAAGCAAGGGGAGATTGGGAAGTGTTTGGAAGGCAGATACACCCGCTCCTAAGAGGCATTGGCGGAAAAAGAACCTTATGTTCCATTCTAAAAACATGCACCCCTAGCTTCCAAGCAAGTTAACGTGCGCTTATCTGACTACTGTCTTTTAGCTAGTTAGGAATACAGGGGCCCTGTTTCACAATATTTAGAATTGCTATTCACAAATAGCGAGGAACAGGTTACAAATATTTGTCTACTCTAAGCAATAACAAAAGCTTTATTTGTAAAGTTTGAGCAACTCGCCTTCAAATCCAATTAAATAACTGGGTGTTAATAACTGGGCATTCCTTAGTATTCCCAATTTGAAGCGTCACCAACCATGCATCCCAAAAGACCTAAGTCTGTGTTTAATGTCCATACTGTGACACAGGCTGTCGTGCGCCTCAAAGACGCTCAAGGTCAAACTACCTTACAGCATTGCCTGCGAATGCGCGGCCCGACGATAATGGAGCGTTCAGAATAATGACGACTGTGAGCGCGGCAAAAGAAATCGATTCCAGATTGTTTGAGAAATTTTGGACTGCCAGCTTATTTACGAAAAGTTCGAAAAGGGTAGATTTCGAGAAACATCCTTACTACGTCCTTCTCGCCTATATAAGCGAGCCGACGGTGAGAGAAGGCAGTTTATTCCGGCATACCATATATTGAGGACGTTGTGCGGGACAGAACTCACACAATGTACGCCAAACTCATACCTCACCCTAACCAGTTGGTCAACACGCTGGGGCAATACGATCATCGCCTACCTAGACGGCGGCAGAGCTACCGCTTGCTCGAGGACGCCCTTAGCTGGTAACTACCGCTATCCCTTCAAACACCCAAACCGCCAAATGTACTTTACACTTGGCACCACCACACCCTTCATCTATTCCCGCCGGTTTCCTGTCAGTGGCACTGCATTGCTCGACGGTCCCACAAGCGGCCGGCGAAGTAAGCAGTAGGGCAATGGTCGCTCGGATGGCTAGACATCCAAGATCTGACACATCCCACCGCCAGTGACAACATTGGAAACTAACCTGCACCATTAAAGACATTACACCAAAGCTTATAAAATTAGACAAAACCTAAACAACCTCACGGGTAAATCCGTTTAAACGGATAGGTACCGTGGCCACTTTACCATCTGCCTGCGACTTGTACTTACTCCTGAACTCCTGGAGAAGGCAGTTTTTATTGATGCAGTTGTGAAGTGTTAACGAGGTAGCCGTTAGCACTTTGTGTGTGTGTGTGTGTGTGTGTGTGTGTGAGGGTGTGTGTGTGTGTGTGTGTGTGTGTGTGTGTGTGTGTGTGTGTGTTACAGTTAGTGTTAACAGAGTAGAGTATCATCAGAGATAGTTGCAGACGTTTAATCTTCGCGTCGGAGTTGTGTGAAGCAGTTTTAGTGAGCGTGATCGTTGAAGCCAGCTTCAGACAGAAACTGAAACTCCGTGAAATAGTGTCACGGTTACAGAGTACAGCACATCTCTAGTTGCAAGCTCTCAACAAATAGTAATTTGTATTGGGGAGGGAACTGCTTTTGGCTTCAGTTTTAAAAGAGAAATAAAGTGACTTGTCATTTGTCACAATGCTTCTAATACAGCCGGTTAGTCAATGTCTTCCTTTAATCTGAATGGATGATTTGGATGATTGTATCCAAAGGTTAAAAGATGTCAAGAATGGCAAACGCAAATTACAAGATTTCACGTGCTATATCCCAAATGACCTAGCTGTCGACCGGCCCTTAAACTCCGCTCCACTCCACATTCTATATTGGCAAATGCTGATGATGTCTGATTTTGTAGTTTTTTTGCCGAGTATGCTTTATTTTTTGTACATTTTGTTGATTGGTTTAACCAAGAGCGTGGAAATTCCATTCAACATGAACTAAGGTTATAAATGAAAATAAAATTGCTATTTTAAAGAAAATTAGGGACAAATGAACTAACAGCCACATTGTGATATTGCTATAGCTGTGATGGTTTAGCTTGTCTCAAAGACCATAGAAGTGGGAGATCGTTTCCACCACGCAAGTTTTGCGAGGAAAAACGCATTGATGCATGTTCATTCCAGCACTGATTGGTCAGAAGTCGAATAATCTCCCAACAACAGAGACACCTGCGTCTCGTTTCAACATATATTTTCTTCTCTTTTGCCACGAGATAAGTTAAACTAAACACCCAATATTGCCGGGTTCCTCCAGCATAAAATATAGTTGTTAACGAGGTGTTTTTTTTAATTTAACGTCATCCAACTTAATGTAATGGTGGAAGATGAATGGATGAAATTGGTGAAATCGTGTTTAAATGTACCCTAGGTTCATAGAGCTTAAACCTCCGAAAAAAATTAACCTTACCCTAACCAACAGTCGAATTTGGGACCTCTTAAATGCGACGCACACACGCTACCACCACGACATAAAGGTGGGCCACTTTAAGGTTAAGGCTCCAATTGTGCCTGTTGCACACTGAATACGATTCCCAAAATCTTGCAAGAGTAATTCCTGTATAATAGGGCTATTCCAAACCTCCGATTCTCTACATAAACAGGTGTGAAGTCATTATTATTTCTAGTCTAAAATGTTTACATATTTTCACTTCCGTTGAATGAACACCAACCATCATGGCGGCGCCGTGGCCGAGCGGTTAGCGCGCTCGCCTACCACCTAGGCGGCCCGGGTTCGATCCCAGGGACCCGCATGTGGTATTCGTGGTGGACGAAGCGGCGTCAGGGCGGGTTTTCTCCGGGTACTCCGGTTTCCCCCGCCATCTCATTCCACCGGTGCTCCATCTTCATTCCATGTATCATCAGTGTCACCGCCTGCGGTGCCGTAGTAGTAAAAGCGGGCGTTAAACACTACAACAACAACAACCAACCATCATCTGAATCACTGAAACTGCTGCTAAATAGCATTTTATGCAATTAAATAGTTCTCAGTGATATTTTTCTGTGTTATTACTAAACCATTATAAGTATACCTTTCAACCTGTTTTCCTTTAAGCGAATATATTATTAGATAAAGCTTGGGTGTGTGTCATTTGAATATAAACTTCTTATTTTAGAGATATACTTTACAAATGTGTGAAAATGCCATTTGATTGTGAGACATACTACCTTTAAATTCTATAAAAGTTCATTTGTAAATATTTAAGCTCATTTGTTAAGTGCAGGTTTACTCCATTTTGAAGCCCATTTTTACAAATTACCTACATACAAATAGAGCTCAGACATTACGAGGATTTTAAGCACTCTGAAACCGGCCGCAGGTGTTGGTATATTTTCCAACTTCTATTTGAATGTAATGACATCTCCGGGGAGCGAGTTTTCCAGATTTGCTATAGCTCTACAGTAGTTGCAGGACTCCCTCTAGTCTTCACATGAACAAACTTTCAACTTCCTAATTGTAAACCGCACGATGTCACTGTGGGTCTCGTGTTTCGCTGCTTTAATAGACACTGCTTAATTGGAATGCTGAAGCGCAACTGCATAGAAACACTGAACCAAAGTGATTCTCTTCATTATTTAATATATTTCTAGAAATATACAATCTGTGAGCCATTAAAGATAAGCAATTGTTCATGGTGGCGTGAAGTTTTCTGCCGACCGCCGAGGTTAGTGCATACCCATCCGGTTATGGCCCTAGATGTAACTAATTACCTGAGAACAATAGTTCACGAAAAACAGTAGCCATTTTGTGCAGGTTGCTCGTTTTGGCAGTTTCGAGTAGGTTCTTTTGCAGAACATCGTAAAACTATTGAAGCCACGTTATAAGGAGGTATTACTCGGCGGACTGATGAGGTAAGAAAGGTTTTAGTAGACAGTTGACAAAAACAGCTGAGTAGAGTGACTTAGCAATTCAGTTGTGATTTCAACTCCACGGGAAACTGTGTTTTGGTTTGAGTGCATTTAAGAGTGCCTCAAGTATAATATTAGAGCTGTGCTAATCGCCTAAGTGACAAACAACGTATGCTTAGTGGCAACTGATGTTTTCATTGTATACCTACCCTTAGTATAATTTATAATAGTTAGAAACATACTTACCAATGGGTAACTGAGGCAGGCATAGTAAAAGTAGTGCTTTACTACGTATACCAATAATTTATTACTTATTGTTTTATCTTATCAAATAAGATTACTCTTATTACTTGCCCTTCTGGTATGAGGGTAAATTATCGTAAGTCCTGTGGTACTTGTTTTGACTAGGATCAGGCTTTTTTTTTTGGTGCTTACCTACTGATCCCTAGGTCACAGGTTCAAAACCGGTTCAGACCAATGATTTTTAAGTGCTTAAAAGTGACGGCCTCATGTCAATAGATTTACTGGGATGTACAAGAACTCCTGCGGGATGAAATTTCGATACACTGGTGGCGCTGATATAATGCTGGCAATTTATATCGCTAGGACTTGATTGACCCCTGAGAGGGAAACTAGAAGGAGCGAATCTAAAGTCCAACAGATCCTTACGACATTGCAAGCTAACAAAGACGAAAGTCTAATGATTCCAAAGACACCAATCATGATGCTTCCGCAGCCATCTGGCGCCATCTTCATTTCGGGGTCTCGGGACGTTAGTCCTCCCCTCCCAGAAAGCGACAACCAGACGGCTTGGATAGATCCTTATACAGCGCAAATACCACCTTCCCGCACCAGCACCCGGTCCTACAGCCCTAAAATACATGGAGTTGAATGAAAATGGACAGAAAATGTGTGGTAGACGAGAACCTAGCATTCACCTAGTGACCGGGAAAACCACGAAAAAACCCGAAGTCAGTGTGGCGCGAAAGATGGGAATCCAAGCTTGTACCTTAGAGTTACACGAATCCATTTTGCTTGTAATGTTACCATACTGGAAATGTTTCGAGTCAGCTAAACAACAAAGAGAGCCTATATGTACGAAAATTTCAGGTAGTACAGAAGGGATATATTTAAATACATTTATGTCGAAAGACAAAGCTATTTGTATATTATAATTTTTAGAAAAAAACATTAGGTTATGAAATAGAAATTAGCGAACTTCTTTGAAGGAAATCCTCTTGGATCAATGGGCATTTGTCTCATGGTGCTAAAGGCAATCTAAAGGTAAGTATAACTAAATATTCCTTTTAAAAGAATGTAAGTCAGAAATTCAAGATCCTCTAAATATTGATCAGTATAAATTGGTTGAAAACATTCTAGAATGAGGAACTGGACGAAGTAGTAGTATATCTGACCCAACTGCAGGTTTCTCACATGAAAATAAAATGATCAAATATGAGAAACAGCTATTTTATGGAATTATTAAATAATTTATTATTATTAAATATTCATTTTTCTTATCTATTTTTGTAAATATGCTTTTAATTCCATGAGAAATGTTGTGAGGTTACTAAGAACCACAAAAAGGAAGAAAAGAAACCGTTAAAAGTTGTTTATTGCAGTACAAGTTATGCAGAAATTGAGGGAGCTGACATGAAAGATGAAGTAAACACGGATTTATATTTATATGACTATACCAACTCATATGTGTTTGTAGATATCCCTTTGTGCGTTAAAACAGTTGCAGAATGCAAGGGGCAATTCAGTGATAAAGACGGCATATAATTATAATCAGATAATATAATTAATATGAATACAATAATAAGAATAACTAATAATAATAAAATACAATAACAGTAATAAGAAACGAACAAATTCAATGAAACATTACGTCCCTGCATATTTGCATGGATTTTGTTACGACATTTTACAATCTGTAAAGCGTTGTGTTACATCATAGTAGCATATACAGAAGTGAGTTTATACCGTTACTCTCTATTATCACGTGCTGCACACGGTAGCTCAAGCCTCTCATTTTTCGTCTTCGCCGATAAGGTTCGCACACGCCATTACCGACTCCATGCCTGGAATTGCCCTGATTGTTCTGAGTTGCTTTAACGCACGAAGGGATATCTACTTATACCAAAGACGGATGGGTTGGGCCACCTGGTACTATATTTATGAATAAATCAGTCTATAATCTCACTGTTATCAGACGTTTAAGCTAAACAAATTATACAGATAAGTGTACGAAATGAGCCAATGATTTTGGTTGCCTATAGTGTTTTTCTTAATTTATTTTTGGCAGAAAGTCTGTCATAGTTTCTATGCCAAACGTGGCTCAGTCAATCTTATTCAAAATTCAAGTCTGATTCACACCTAGTAGCCTATGAACAAAGGTTAGACTTAGGTGAGCTGTGGAAAGGGAGGGGTACTTGAGTGGCTGGAAGACATGCTTCGTAATGATGGTTCACTCCACTTCTTGGATGAGTTTGTCTTACCAGAAGTCTGTCACTTAAACATTAATCTAGGAGTCGCTTCAGGCTCAGGAGCTAAGAAATAAATAAGCCAAACATTAAGTGGAATAATGAAGCATGTAATGGGGAGGAAATAGGCACACCAGAGATGAAATTACTCTTTTCATATCAGCATAAACCACTGCAGCACGATTTCACGTCTCTCAAATTTCCTCGCTGTGAATTTGTCCTTTATTTTGATTTCAGCTATCTTGCAAACCTGATCGTTATGATCAAGCGCATGCACAAACAAATGAACACCTGTTATATTGGACAAACAAGTAGCAAGTTCTTGGCTGTCAATTGGCACGTTGAACATACTTTTCCAGTAGAGTGCTTCGATAGCTAAATCAACTTCACTGCCGTTCTGTAATTCTGTGGCTATCAGCTTGCAAGTTCAACTCACGATGCCAGCAAACAACATTGCTGAGTGGTCTTCTAAGCGCATTCTCGTAACTTAATTCAGGATTGGTATGTACCTACCAATGTTGATCCACACTACTACGCTCGCAATAGAGGACAGCCATATGGAGGTATTATGTTATCATCTATTACACGACCGCTGCTCCTGAAAAAAAAAAGAAATTAAAGAAGCGAAAAAAAGAAGCAGTTGTAGTGGACGTTTGTAAAGTACGCACAGGTGTACTTTCATGTTAAGACAGCAAATCTGTGACGCATCCTCTTCTGCGTTGAAAAATTTTGTCATTAACAATTCCTTTCAGTTCTCAAGTTCTTCAGCGGCACCATGAGCTTTCATGGATTAGACCAATTACAGACGCATTATGGCTGCAAACTTCAACTGTTACAACTTAGGCTCGGAAGTTGAGGAAGAATATTTTTTTCTTTTCGAGTTTCTAAAGAAAAGCCCCAGCGTAGGTAATATTGTCTACCTATCCTATGCTAATTTGACGCCACTGTAAGCTAGAAAAGTGCGTGTTTCGTTTGTATTTTTGGCTTTTCCACCGTTTTATAACATATCTTTGGATCTGTCATTCCTTTACTTTATTTTTCATTGTCACCTTTTGTTACTACAGGCTTAAGAATGGAGAATTGTGTATATCGAATAATATACTAACAATATAAAAATACGACTAAAAGAAGAAGTTTCTTACACAGAAAATATTGATACCATATAAGTTCTTATGTTAAATCAATTTCAAAGAATACTTTTTGGGGATTACAAAATTAATTAAATACATCCATCTCTCACTGAATATATAAAAATTGAGAATCCATAGATACAATTTGGTTGATATAATCATAAAAAAACTAAACCCCTGGCACTTCAGCGCAGGAAGGGCCTTGGGTTGCCACCCAACCGCTGCGTCCCACACCTCTGCCCGCTACAGGCGTCATTGGTGGGGTACAGTACTGGAGGGTGAAACGTGATCAGCTACCAATGGTTTCCACAATTTTTTTTTTTTTTTTTTTGAAAACAAAACAAGGAAAAAAGTCATGCTGATTTCATACTCTTCTTTTATAGTTTCGTGACATTTTCGACCTGTATTAGATAAATACCACGCAACGGCTTTGAATAGAGGCGGAAATGCCAACTACAGTGAATGAAACACAACTACACAAGAAAAAGGAGAGACTGTGTGTCAGTGAGGTACCATACCTATGCTCTTTATTTACTAGACCAATAATTAGTGGACATGGATTTATTTACAAGCTAAGCAATGTATGAATTCAAACAGCATTTTATCTCTAAATTCAGATATTAACCAATATAAAGAAATAGTCATTATTCATTTCTTGACTACATTTTTATGATTGTGCTTCTTATATTCCATGTGCTATGGTAAGACAAATACACTCTGGAGTAACTATATATACTTGTAAATATTATTTTGTAACTCACCATACTCTCTGTTCTGAGAGAATGATCACGTTAGTGCAAAGTTAAAGATAGTTATATAACTGAATCTATGGTTATATTTTGGAACAGTTTGATTGTCTGAACGGTTCCGGAATAACTGTTACGCTATTTGTTCTAGCGTTTCTTTTGGAGCTTGCGTAGTCATTTTGAATTATAACATAGTTATACAAACCGTCATTTCCTTGACATAACAGAAACAACAGCTAATCCGACTATTTTTGGCCACGTGGTGGTGAGCTGTTTACCTAGTAAACTGTGAACTTCATTGATGTAAATCTCAAAGTATTTGTTTGGGTTTAGTAAATGCCTTTTACATTTTCTACGATTCCTCATCCTCTGAAACTGGTTCCTTAACCATCTTGACCAAGTGAATTAACAGTCGAACAAATGACTGCAGGATTAAAAACTCCTGCTGTTCGGTAGATATACATTTGAAACAAGCATTACCTTTCTGCAATTGGTTTTTCTGATTATAAATTTCTGATGTTACCTTTATCTTTCCTGGTGGGATATAATTTATGTAAATTGAGACATAAGAGAAATGGAACTAGTTCGGAATTAAAAGTTCGGCTTTATCGATCATAAATTGGCTCCTTTAGTATTGCAATATTTCGTTCGTTAGTAACTTATACTTTAGTTATCTGAATGACCTAATGTAATAACAAGTGTATAGGTCCTCCGTAAAAAATAATTTACTAATCATTCAGGTGACATCGATATCTTAGGCATGGTATCACCTGTTTGTTACTATGTGGATTTCTTTGCCTTCAATAATGTAATTGCTATATCGATTTACCTTCTTGAAAACAAATGAAAAAAATAAATCTGGAATACATTATCCTGGGGTCTGGTTGCCTAAACCGGTACGTATATTTTAAACGTTTAAACTGTTTATCGACAAATACTTACTGCGTAATTTATTTTACAAATGTATTATTAACTTACTGAACTGAACTAATCCAAAGACGTAATGAAATGAAAAAATCAAACATGCAGATTAAGGTAACTATTTGAAGAAAAAAACTTTCTCACATTCGCTACTAAAAGCCAGCAGATGTGTCAACCTTTTATCAGTTAGCATTAATGTTAACCATCTAACCACTGATAACCAGCTCTGTTAGATATTAAACAGCCTCCCTCATAACCTAGGTGTGCATTTTCATAATTTATTTAATTCTTTACCACATCTAAATTTACTTTAAACATATAACTAATTCCTTAATAATTCTACTTATTTGTAGATTCTTTAACACATATTCCTCAATTTCAGTTTAAAGTTCATAATATTTCTTTGTATCACTATTTATCAATAAATTTAAGTATTATTCATATCCTGTAACAAAATCATTTCTTTAATATGATATGCAACGTAGTTATATATTACTCTATGTAGATTATAACATTTATCTTTAATCACCATGTCTGCAATACTTTTATCTTAACTATTTCAACATCCACTTTTCTAAATATTGTGTCAAAAATATACAGAAGAAAATGAATTCGTAATAGAAATACTCAATCATTAATTTTTTAGATTGGCCATACATTTTTACCTTCTCTACAATGTATAGTAAGTGGGAAAAGCATTGTATTCGATCCAAAATTTCTATGTTGAGAATTCTCCGGAAATATGTTTTGTGGCCCGCTGAATCCAAAAGGTAGCAGTTTTAGAAAAAGGTGCGCGCGTATGTGTGTGTGTGTTTACCACATCTAATTCAGCACTACTATATGATTGAAGTGATGCTCGGAAAGCGACCGATGGGTAAACCTAGGAAAAGGTGGTGAAAGAGGACAGTTATCAGCTCCTAAAATGCAAAAACTGGCAACAAATAGCTCTGGATAGAGATGATTTGAGGTCTCAGATGAAGAAGGGCCAGGCCCGCTTTGGGTTCTACCGCCATTGGAAGAAAATGAAGAAGAAGAAGAAGATGAAGAAGAAGATACTCTATGCTTAGAACATCAAAATCCATGTACTGGAACCAAACATTACCTCCTCTTCATCCACGTATGTCATCTGACACCGATTAATGTACGTGAACCCTCTCCATCAACATTTGACTTCATTCGCTGGGATTCGAGCTCACGTCGTTTGGTATTGAATGGATTGCCAATCCATTTCGTCTCCCCTTAATCATGGCTTTTTAAATCGCTTGAGTTAAGATGCCTATGATGCGGTTACATAAGTCGGGTTAGCAATTAGAAGAAGATAGTGGTTTGCAGCAAATAATTCATGTGGCAGAAAGTTAAATTCACACTGAAGATCTATATATGCGATTGGTCGAAAGTAACCGATGTTTTCATCATGAAGTTGCAGTGCCTTGAACGAAACTCCACGAGTAAAATTGGATTGTATATTCCGCTCACGTTCCTATCTACCAGGACCTAAAACGATATCTAAAATATGTAATAAATTATGTGAAAACGTGCAGGAGGTTAGGGGAAAGATGGCAAGAGAGGTGGGTCGAGGGGAGGGCGTGAAAGTAAACCCATCTTATGCGGTTGGACAGAGAGATTAGCTAAGTTCGCCGGGCTTAGTTAAAGTTGCTTTTCCCTACACAAGTGTTCTTTGAGAGCTCCTCCCCTCTCACTTTGAGGATCCCCTCGACTTAGTTTCTCTTGCATGGAAGAATGCTGGGGGCATGCTTGCTACGTTTAATCCCAGACCCACTAAGAGTCTCATCCTGACTCAGGTGAAATGTCCATTTAAATTAGGGTTTTACGTTCTTGACTTAGCAAATGTACTGTACATGCAACGTGTGCGCTGAACTTGAAAAATGTATGTAGAGAGATCCTCCAAGAGGTCTTTTTGATGACAAGGGGTGCTTCAAGTTACCCACATAGACATTTACATTGTAGACCTCGCCATCTCTCATCAAGAGGCATCAACATTTCAGCAACATTTCTTTAAAAAAACCTCCAGGGCTAATTCCATCTTCCCTTCACGTAATTAGCGTGATTCAGTATCTTAATGTTGGTTAAAAGGGAAAGAAAAGTCCTAGGGGAGTAAAATTATTATTTTAGAATGTATTTTAATAACAAACAACTTTTAAAATATGTAGAACTATGAATAATTTAATATGCTTAAGACATACCTTAGACTAACGTGAACCAAACTATAAATCTGGTTGAGACTTTGTAGATATGTGTATTTCTCGTACAAGGGATATAGTTGTCAAATTATAATTTAAGTTTAGTTCAACTAACCCCCTGGCGCAACGGCCCTTTCCAAAACAAGTCCTACCGCCCGGCCGCTGCATCCCCTCCTCTGCCACCACAAGCGTCATGAGTGTAGTGAAATATTGGAGGTGGGACGTGGTCAGACGCTTAGGTGGTCTTCGCGACCAGGTGCCGCTAATACTCAATTAAGTAGCTCCTCAAAGGGGTTTAACGAGGCTGAGTGAACCCCGGACCAGGACTCCTAGCGAGAGAAAATCTCCACGCTAGTACCGGGAATCGAACGCGAGTCTTCCGGTAAGCAGAACTGCTAAGGAGATGACCTTCAGTGTAGTCCATGAATGTTTATTTGAGTAATAAATAAATCTATGATGAGTTACATTCACATAATTATCACTATTCACTTTTTTATTCATAAAAATGTTTATTTTTACCTTTTTTTTAACTTTTGCTACATTACCTGTCAGTAATGGTATTGAATAAAATAACTTACTGTTGGGTTTCTTTTGATTTTATACATTAAATCACAGATACATTCACACTCCCATTAGTTTTTCAGGCTCTTGAGATGATAGCAAATAATTTTGACTAGAGAAAACATCCCAACCCGCAACCGGGAATCGAACTGCGGATCCCTCATGCAGCAGGCAGCTGCTTCACCATTGAGCTGTAAGACAGCACAAAATAGTTATTCCAATTTCTTTCTCAGGCAAACTTTCAAATCAAGTTAACACATTTTCTTGTACGGTGTGGTAGGTAAAGTGATAGTGAGATTTTTAAAGGGCGTGTCATTATGTGATTTTGAAATTCTAGTCCATTGTTTGGCCACTATAAAACAATGACTTGCCATAAGAGAAGAGTATTTGTAAATTAAAATCAATAAGAAGAAAGATCTCGGAAATGAAATTTGAAAATTTTGTGCTTAGACGAAGACTTTACCTTTTGTGGAGTAAGATTTTTTTGTACCTCTTACGATTTATCAGTTATGAAATAGTCGTTCAGAATAAAGAGGTACTTATTAGCTTATTACGAACTTCACGATCCTTGAGCTAGTGGGAATATTTCAATGCCATGGCCCGGATTTGAACCACGAATCTACCGGTTACGTCCGGCTGCTATAACTACGTGCGAGTGAGTTGGAGAGTTTAATGTCGTGCCGGCAAGTTGGCCATGGTAGCTTAGTAGTTAGAGCAGCCGGGCGGTAACCGGTTCAAATCCCGGCCATGGCACTGAATTTTTCAATCTCACTCTACCCTTTCCAATACTGTCCTACACACGGCTATTGTGTGGAACAACGATCAATTGCATATACTTGCATTCTTCCTAAGTTGTGTGCACCACTAACGGAAAGCAAGCAACATTAGCCCGAAAAATTAGATAGTGCCAACACTAATGCTGAAAGATTCTTTTTATACATATCTCTATAGTAGTGATTAAACTCATATGTGTCACAGGATTAATAACGTGAGACGTGCAGAACAGTGATGTTCATTTTTATCTTGCTTTACATCTCGTTTAGCCACAACTTAGTCCTTAACTTATGAGTACTTTCTGGGACATAATTTATGAGGCGAAGCCTGTCAGATCACTTTAACTTACTTTTTCTCAGATCTAAAAATGTCTCACATCTGCTGTCCTGATTATAGAGGACAATATTTAGTGAGTAATACAACTTGTGTTAATTCAACTAAAACAATTAACAGAAAATTACAGACACAATTCCAATTCTTGTACTAACTAGATTAATAACAAAATTAAATGTATTACATGTTTACAAATGAAAGACTGCAACCAAATGTCTTTCACATTTTTAGCAAAAACAAAGTATTTTTTACTGAGCATTCTTACACGCAAAATTTTGGAAAGAAAACAAAAGCAATTTGTTTGCTGTTCACAGCTATCGTGTGTATTTTTGCATCCTGCTTCGTATGATTAAAGGATAACATGACCAAATCTTCTTTAATAAATCTTACCTTGAACATTGTTTACTGCAACAGCTTTGCTATCATCCTCAGAAATGTCAGAATCGCAATTATCTCAATCAGAATCTGAATTATCAGAATTCTTCCTCTGCGAACTTTACTTGCGTCAATTAGACACCTAGTATTATAGAATAAACTACGCATAGATCTAACGTAACTTGTGAGGTGCCGTCACACAGACCGCTATGTTCTCACACATAAAGAGCTGGAGATAAACTGAAAACTCGACAATGCTCGAAGAAATTAGTGCGTAAGTTAGACTGAGGTGAGTGTCACCAAACGCAAAGTAAGGTGCACAAAAAGGTTTAGAAATATCGATCGGTCTGGGACAAACAAAACATTAGAAAAATAAACCACTTTGAGGAAGCAAATGATAAAGTTTACTAAGGACATACTGAGGTTTGACTGTGTGAAAGGTATTTCATTTAAATTTTTACCTATATGATAAAACTATTGCAAGTTGCTCGTACGAACGATTTTAACATGACACGATTTTTAACCACACCAACCTGATAAATGGTTGCGCACTCCCAAGTCTGCACAAAATGGGAGGAGAAATTTTGTCACAATTACGGATAGAGGGACTCAATTTACCTTGTAATATTCAAAAGGGACTCAATTTACCGTCTCCGTCTGGGAGACCCCACCACACAAATTAAGAGTTAACAAGTTTGTTTATTAGAAATTTGTAACTTACATTGAAACTATGACTTCGTAACGCTGCTAAATAACAGACTATACACAGCACAGCACTTAAGTCACCTATAGAATCAAAATGTCGGAGGAAATGAGTATATGTGGTCACTAACCTTCAGATGAAGCGAGTAAAGCTTGCCAATCCCTTTAATACATTATCTTATTTCAGACAACTATAAAGGCTGTGTATTATGAATTGTTGTTTCTTTTTCCACGGAAGTAAAGCCGAGAATATGGGAATATGTGTGTGAAATAGAGCGTGGAGATATAAGTTAGACCTAACGCAAGAAACGTGAAGGGAAAAGAAGATTGGCTTGGGATTAGAAGAGGAACATGGGTGGAATAAGAATTCGTGTAGCTAGAAACCTACGTGGATGGGGAAGTACGTATTCCGTTGGGTCCGATGCACAGAATGAAAAGAAAAAGCATTATCGGCCGGAGAAACACCAACAAGGCGGAAAGCAAAAGAAAGAGAGGAATAAAGGCACGCGAGAAGGCAGAGCTGCCTGGATAAAAAGCGGTTAGAAGAGAATGATTGGCCATCTTCTGTGCTTCATTGCTTTTATATTGTTGAGAGAAAAGTTCTTCTGACTTTAATTTCTTATTTCCACAAAATTATTGCCTATCTCGCTTGGCACTGCCTTCCCGGAAATATTAGTTCTTCTTGCGTTCATGGTTCTCTGCAAGCTTTGCGAGAGAAGAAACTTCAAGGAACATCTTACATTATCTATGAAATAAACGTATGTTTTAAAACACCTACTGGATTTAGGGATTTAAAGATATCTATGTAATTGCGTATCAAGCTATTTTTCTACACACTTTTGTTCTTAATTTTCCCTCCATTGGAAAACATGATTCTTTGGAAGATGAACTAATGTAATGTTCAAATAAACTGTGAATATTAATTAGTTGTTAAGCATTAGTTTTTCTCACAGAGGATTTCGTGATTGTAAAAGAAAACCTCTCTCTTTGAGCTTTTGCCTTTTGAAAACCGAAAACATGATTCTGTCTGGAGGGTGATGTCCATATCCTCTGGAGGCATGAGTAAGGGTCTGAGGTACCTACCAATGCTATAATCTTCTCTCTAGACAATCCTGTTGTAAACATATGCAGCGGAGGAACGGAAGTGATTTCAACCTCCCTTAACTTGCCTGTGGTTGAGCATCCCTGTTGCATTGGAAGTGAGTTCGAATAGTTTCTGAATGGTCGCACACTATCTGCCTCAAGTAATCCATAGGTGTGAACACATGGATAAAAAAATGGGATAGTCTATACTGACAGGCGTTGTCCATTTTGTGACGCGGTTGCGAACATGTAAAAAGCATCAAGTGATTAAACTATGTTATTGGTTTGTGGGAAAACTTAGAAGAAGTGAAAATACAACTAACACTGAGGTGGATACATGTTAAGGTACCATTTAACGAAATATTTGCACCTATCTATACCCCAACAGCTGTTTAAAAATCCATACAAATAATCTAGAGCAATACTCCCTTATTCTTTCGTAAATACTGCCTAGTCCAAGCTGTGTGTGTATATGTGTGTGCGTGTGCGTGTGTGTGTGTGTGTGTGTGTGTGTGTGTGTGTGTGTGTGTGTGTGTGTGTGAGCGCGCGTTGTTGTATGTTGTTGTAGTGTTTAATGTCCGCTTTTACTACTACGGCACCGCGGGCGGTGACACTGAAGATACATGGAATGAAGATGGAGCACCGGTGGAATGAGATGGCGAGGAAAACCGGAGCACCCGGAGAAAACCCGCCCTGATGCCGCTTCGTCCACCACGAATACCACATGCGGGTCCCTGGGATCGAACCCGGGCCGCCTAGGTAGTAGGCGAGTGCGCTAACTGTGTGTGTGCGCGCGTGTATATGTATGCAGTTCACATACCTAAGAAAGTGAGAATCTGAAAAGATTTCGAAAGTGATACGTTACATGCACTTCTATATCCATTATTGCTTATTTTTATGTAGTTTGTACAACATGCTCTGAAAAAGCTCTTTCTTCTATACAGGATGTTGGGGGTTGAGCGCGCAGATTTCGTGTTGCTAGACTCAAATATGACGAATAAAAATTCCAATAACGAATTCATCTGTCAGGGAAAATAAACGAGATTAAACATATTGCATAGTCTGTCAACAGAGCAAACCCGAAGAGGTGAATATTTTGTTTAATAATGCGGCTTCCTCCATGCACGCAGGAGCTTTCCAAGTGGGTAGTTTTTACTTTCTCTACTGGTAAGTGGGGGAAGTATTGTATTCCACCCAAAAATTCGATGTCGAGATTTCACCGGAAATATATGTTTTGAGACCCCCTGAATCCAAAAAAAAGCATTTTTAGAAAAAGGTCCGTCTGTGTGTCTGTGTGTCAGTCTGTGTGTCAGTCTGTCAGTCTGTCAGTCTGTGGACAGCATAGCTCAAAAATGAAACGTCGGTTAAAAACCGAAGTTGGTATTTAAGTTTAATGTCTTTCAAGGATGCGACACGAAGTTTTTGAAGAAAATAGCCCCACCCTAAACTACCCTTCACATGGAATATTTTTCGAAAATTTTGATTTTCTTGAAAATGGCTCTAACGATTTTGATTAAAATGCCATATGTTTGTGATATTTTGATGAAAAACGAAATGTATATCATGAATTTTCTGGCTATAGCCCCTGTTGTCGTATTTACTCTGGACGACTTTTGCATAACTCGTAAACCGTTAGAGATAGACCAAATCATACTATACAAAAAACGCAGATCTTGGTAAAATACACAATTTATGCTCCAGTAAATTTTCTTGTAGGGTGAACCATTTCGGAGATATTCCTTGTTATGTGTGTGAGTTTCGGAAAACTTAGAACTTTCGTGAAATGGATCATCGTTGTTCGTTTTTTTTTATATGTTAAGTGTGCAAAGAGAACAGAATCTCAAACATTTGACTATCGCACAAAGCCTGCTGTATTCTAACATTCCCCTTGCACCTACAGGGAAATAAGCAGTAAGTTGTACAAATGTTTATCTCAACTAACACGAAGAAGATATAAGAATAAGAGTTTGTAAGGATGGTTAGTACAAGAGTAGAGAAAGTCATATGAGTGCAACACATCAGATTTTTAATATAAACATTCCTGACCTTACGCTCTATACACACGCCAAAGTTACGGGCTTGTTGTCAAACGTACGTTCATACAGTGTATTGGAATGGAAGCGCTGTTGTTCAATGATTTAGTTTTATTTTGTGGCTAAACAACTCATTTTAGCAACAAATGGAAAATTCATCAATAACGCATCTTATGAAGCTCTTCCTCTCTATGCCAATTACAGACGCAAATGATCGAGTGCTAACATATTGGCAATAAAACATTCGACTAATGTGATATATGCACTGTAGCGGGAAATGGTAGATCCCTCGTACACCTAACATATTGAAAATTTCACGTTCGAAATAGTATCATTACATGTTTTGTTGTAGATACAAAGGTATAGAGGATACCGAGGCAACAGTAAGAATGCTTAAAAGTTAAGTATATGCTAACTTTTAAATTCCATGGTTCTCTGCGTGATGTACGGAGAAACAAGTGAATAGTGACATCTAGAAACAGACAAAAGTGCTGAACATTTTAAATCAGTATCAATGGATATTTTGGAAATGCGAATAAGTTGCTTTAGATAACGTGTGTTTTAAAGAAGTCTAACTTTTTATCCGTAGTGCGCTTTTATTAATGCTTCATGGTTTAGTCTTTATACAACATTTTACAGAAAATTGGAAATATACACCGTATAAATATGAAATATGTGGCATTTAATGAAATCATTGGAAATATTTTTCAAAAAATCTAAAGAAATAAAATAATTTTCATGTAAAGGTTTTGTAATGACCAATTTTCTTGAAAATCTTTGTGTTGCATCTTTGGTACATACTAAACTTCAGTACAAATTGTTATATTTATTGCACTTTATTTATCAGTTATGCACTTTACAGACAGATGGATACGTGTGGACCTATTTTAAAAACTGCTTTTTAGAGGGCCTCAAAGCAAGTAATTCCAATGAACTCTGGACATCGAATTTTTGACTGAAATACACTGATTCTTGTTGTTGCTATAAGAGGTATACAGAAAACAATAATTAAAAACAATTTGACCGTTCCAACAATTGGTATCCAGAGGAAAAATAGTACCTATTATCATTGCGGAATTCCACCCTTTCTCCTTTGGCTCTCTATTTAACGAAACCATAATAAAAATGCCCATCGGATCACAACTCAGGAAAAACCTATGTATGCCCTTATCTTTATTTACGGGAATTACAAAATAAGATGTGAAGAGTTATAACATTGTCCAAAAAATACAATAATTCACTTGACTATTCCACTCGTATGTAACTTGGTTGAAATCAAGCAATCATGTGTATAAAAATTTCAAATTTCAGTCAATGACAGCCTTCATTTGCGAAAAAGCATCAGATTTCAATATCACCTCCACTGAATTTTAATTGTCACTTTCTCTCCTTTTCTTGTTATGATCAGGTTAAAGAATCTAGCTGCACTGTCCTACAGATGTGCAACAGCTTACGTAATTTGACGCAACACAAAAAATGGCTGGTTCTCGCTTTATTTGAGGCTTAGCGCACTGTGAGATAACCAGAAGAAGCATCTCACACTCATTCCATTTACTGTCTAGTACAGCATGTTCGCGATAAGTTTACATTAATGTATCACTCCGCGCACTCCACGCTAAAGCTCTGATTGGAGTGCTAGCAATGTCGGACCACACCTGAAGGGATTACTATCCATAACATGCACAAAGATACGGTCCTGTCCTTTCAAAGAAGAATATATGGTTTCACTATTCTCCCTCTTTCACCCTCTTTCTCTCTCACTCCGTTTATTTTACGTTTGGTTTAATAAGTGATCATATAGCAATAGATCTGTGAAAAAGTACTTCATGGCTCGATGTGTAACGGACAGTTAACCTTCCAGGTGTCACCTCTATACCATTGCTTCGTCACGTGGTCAAAGAGGCCTTAGTGCTAGGCAACTGTATCTCTGCTTCTATACTTGTCGGGTAGATTGCAGCGTCGACACGTCAGCAAGGTACTTAGTGCTTTACAACTACACATCGGTCCCCACTTACATATGGACGTTTCTGCACGTATCCAATGAGGCTTTAGCGTTAGGCAACTGTACCTCTGCTTCTTTACTGTTGAGCAGATGATATTAGGGTGTCGTCCATCTATCTGCTTTCATTATCTTTGCTGTCTGACAGCATTCGCTATTACCTTCTATTTTCAGTTTTACTTTCTCTACTGGTAAGAGTTCGATGTCGAGATTTCACCGGAAATACATGTTTTGAGACATCCTGAATCCAGAAAAAGCATTTCTAGAAACAGCTCCGTGTGTGTGTGTGTGTGTGTGTGTGTGTGTGTGTGTGTGTGTGTGTGTGTGTGTGTGTGTTGGTCTGTTAGTTTGTGGACAGCAAACTCAAAAACGAAAAGTCGGTTAGAAACCAAATTTGGTATTTAAGTTTAATGTCCTTCAAGGATGTGACAACGAACATTTTGAAGAAAATAGCCCCACCCTAAACTACCCTTTACATGAACAACCGTCTGACCAGTGCAGACGGAGGATCGTGTTACCCTGATGATGCCAAGCGCAGTACTTGGTGAAACGTTGGTATATACCATGCCTTCTAGACCACGGCCTACAAGCCCGGAAGAACTAAACATTTCGAATAGTCGAAACGTATAATGTTTATGTGTGAGAAGATTTTCAGGAGATGCAAATTAAAATTTGAATGATATTTATTAAATGCTTAGTAAGGCAGCGCTTTATAACAAGAAAAGTAAACAGAACTGTATTCTCACTTGTTGCTGTCTAGAAGAAAAATCTATATATAATGTAATAAAAATTAAGGGCTAAGTGTTTTGTTAAGCACAGAACTCGAGAAAGCTGGGCCAATTCGGGTAATTTTTGTTCTCGTATATTTGCTGTAGTCCAAGGAAGGTTTTATGAAGAGAAAAATTGAAAAAGTTGCACAGAAAAACGCTACAATCACAATTTTGTTTTTCCCATTCAAACCGAGAAAAATGGTTGTGTCTATGCATATAACGACTAATCTCCTAAACCACTTGACCGGTCACTGCAAAATTCGGCACGTACGTGTATTTTGTTACAGAGAAGGTGTTTATGTTAATAATTTTACTATACAACGTAACGTTCACATGTTTTTCTGTAGTCCTTTTCCTTTTACGTGAGACATTCACATATCCTTCTCCATGCACTCGCCCTTTAACACACCAGTAATACAATTTTCTACCAGTGTAGTAGAAATTCAGCACATTACATTCACACGGTTTTATCTACTCACTTTTCTTTTAGGAAACACGACCACATTTATTTCTCTATTCGCGTTTTAAGAAAAAATTCATACAATTTTCTATGATGGAAATAGAAATTCAACGTGTTACATTCACAAGATTTGATCCACCCACTTTTCTTTTACGTAACACATTCACATCATCTTCTCTAATCGCTCTTCAACATACAATTGATACAATCTACACATATGGTATGGATACTGATATGTATGATGTTGATAAATTCCAACACGGTTGGCCGATTACAATGAAAATTGGCACATATAAGCATTTTGTAATGGAGAAAGTTTTTATGCTATTCATTGTACTATGCAACGTATTACATTCTCATAGTTTTCTTTACTCTCTTTTCTGATATGTAACACATTCAGAAATACTTCTCTACTTGCCCTTCAATATACAATTAATACACTTTTTTTTTATCTAAAATACAATAGTCCAATCTCCGCAACCTTTTATTTCCTGCATGAAAGTTCGCTCCCTAGTTAACACAGTTAAAATGGACACCCAATAGTTAACAGTATGTACTGGAACTGAATACAATGATAATTATTACATTAATACTAGGTAATCAACAAAAAAGTCGTTATCCCAATCCATTTGATATCTTCCCGATATCATTTGCTGTATGTATATCTGTCATTCACTTCACTGATGACTTCTGCTATGGTTTTAGATGTTTCCAGTTCTTTGTTTCTGGTTTTTTAATCTTTATGTTTTGAATTGTAGAATATTTTATGATACTCAGAGTAGGAAATGAGAAGTTTGGTGGCAGCCACTGATTAGGTATGCCTGTCTGCCATTTTTTCCACTTATATGCCACCTTTTACTTATATCTAGGGTCCAAAATTTCTTGTTTAAGTTTCCAGGATGCTACACGAAGATTGTGAAGAAAATTCTTCCACCCTAAACTACCCTTAACATAGATTCTAACGATTTTGGTTAAAAGTATATGTTTGAAATAATTTTATGGCAAATGAATTATATGTTTTGAATTTTTTGGCTATAGCCTATGTATTCCTGCTTACTTTTGATGACTTTTGCATAACTGGTAAACCGTAAGAGATAGAGCAAATCGTACTGCACAAAAAATGTAGATCTTGATAAACCATACCATTTATGCCCAAATAAATTTGTTGTAGTGTGAACCATTTCGGAGATATTCCTTATTATTTGTGTGAGTTTTGGAATACTTCAGCTTTCGTCAAATGGAACATAGTTATTCATTTTTAAATCTCTTAGCCGTGCAAAGAAGAAATCTCAAAGGGCTAAAATATTTGACTATTGCTCAAAGCCTATTGTAACATGTTTCCCTTGCACCTACAAGAAAATTAGCATAAGATAATTTCTGCAAAAGTTTATCTCGACTAACACGAAGAAGATATAGGATTAAGAGTTTGTAAGCACTTTAGTACAAGAGTGGAGAAAGTCATGTGAGTGCAGCACATCAGATTTTTACCTTTGTAACATTTTCTCAACAGAACGGTCCCTTATCGTGGTGTTAATCTTTGGGTTTGTATTACTTTTGGTTATTACATTAAAGTCACGTAGGCATTCACATTGATGCTTCCATAGTCTAGGGGAATGGGGGAATAATCCTGGCTAAAATAAGTCCAATTGGGAATCGAACCCGCGACCTCCGTATTTGAAGGTTAGGATAGAGGCAGTCTGGCGTTTTCACTTCTAATCAGTCACAGATGTGATAAAAGGCGTGATGGTGGGTTTATCACAGAAGTATGTCACAGCTAGAGGCGATCAAAGATGCTACATTATACTGTAAAATAGTTTATCACATGTACCTATGCGATCACATTTCTATGACACATAAGCGTGATAGTGTAATATAGGTCCAAGAATGCTGAAACACTGTTTCATTGTTTCATATTGGATATATTGTAGCTAAAAGAACTATAGCTACAAATCATACACGCATTGGAATGACCAGGCATTTAGATACTGTTTTATTTCCTTGTCATTATCTTAAGTCCAGTCATTAAATAAGTTCAAAATACCATAGGATCTTCCTAATTATAAATAAATATTACCTTTTGCACCAATCCTATAAGTATAGTGAACTGAAATCAAAATCTGAAGTCCGCCAGTGTGAACCAGAATATTGATACTATTTCCTGTATGTGTTTCCAGCATGCTGAGACTATGCTCTTTGAGTTACCCTGTAGTCTGGTCCTACTCTTGTAGGATGCAAATATAAATTAAAGTTTCCGCTATAACAAAACACGATGCGAGAGTAAAATAAGAGAAAGCAAGCACTTCAAACAACCCTGGGAAGAATGGAATTCTCGTGTTCTAATCAGCCCCGAAGTAGCTTGAGACATGTATTTGGAGTTGGTCCCTATGACCTCTGACCTTCTACGCGACCTTAACTAAGTTCCATATAAATAAGCTAAATGTTGGCATTCTTCCCCAGTTGCTTTTAGGAACAACAGATATTTCAGACTTAAGGATAATTTAGTAAATGCATCAATACCTTACAGTTCGTTTTACTGTTGTATAGAGAGAAAAGACAGAGGCGTTGATGGTGAAATAGCAAAAACTAAAAAAGGAAAGACAAAGAAAAAGCAACAACAAAAACAAAACAAGAACAAAGACAGTTTATGAGAAACACAGGCTATTCCATATTTATTCTTGCTTATTTTGTTAGCCTTCTGCAGCTTACTCTTGCAAACACTCACTCACCCACTCACTCACTCACTCACTCACTCACTCACTCACTCACTCACTCTCACTCACTCACCCACCCACCCACTCACTCACTCACTGACTGTATCAACAGTCACACTTAAGAAGTAGCATATTATATTCCGCTCAAAAATTTGTCATTGAGGTCACACCGAAAATAGTGTTTTCAGTACGAGTTGTCCCAAGGGTCTACCCAGAGTCGAAGCTCCCCCTCTTCGTACCAGGGAAGGCGGCATCCGAGTTCCAAATCCTTTCCTGTTACACAGGGGACGGAAGTGGATAAGCCACTTCGCGCGTCAACCTGTCCGGGAAGACTACCAATTAACCTAGCTTACCGATACCAGCTCTGCAGACTAGCAATGGTGTGATGAAAAACATGTGAATCAACAATACATCAAAACATATGACATCCCGTTGCATTTCTCTTGAATTTCGCTGTAGAATAACCTGACCTCATTCTAAACGCATATTGAAGACGGCCATAATGAAAACTCAATTTCAATTTATACGATACGAGATCACCAGCTTTATTTCCCTTCCGAAAGAAGCCATATAAAGACTTTTACGCCCGAAAAAATCCATCGCCCTCCAAAGGTGACCTCGGGAACTAGACACTAGCTTGTTTCCCATACCCCACAGCAGAAAATTGTTATGGTTGCAAATATAGACTTTTTTTTTCTGAAGACCCATTATTTTCTCTTTCTCCTCCTCCAAATGAATTGCTCGTCATATTTCTGTACGGCTAGCGTCGCAGCCTGTCTTTTTCTTTAGCCACGCCTGTACAGGATGTTTGGGTCAAACGCAATATTTCTCTTGCATAGAAAATTTATCATGTAGAATATAAAGTGCAAAAAAGTTGTGTATCAAATTAGTGAAGGAAAGAGGTCTGGAAGAAAGAAACAAAGGAAAGAAGAATGGAAGGAAATAAAGCGCAAAAAGGAATATTATGGATGAAAGAGCTAAAGACTATGAAGTTTCCTAATAGACAATTACATTTAAATAATAGACATTAACCTAGGTGTTTCGGATAATTGACTTTTAACTTTACATTTATTCTTATGTGCTGAAAAGCGGAAACAAGAACAGTGCAGTCACCGGATTTTCATTTGTGTTTTTCCACCTTTGCACGTGGCCATTTCATCAGATACCAACAGAATCCATTTTCGGAGACTTCTTTGCATACTCTGATATGAAAAAGCTCGTTATCTATCTCACGCACAGTTTTACCAGCTACTATAGATACATCTATTCTTTATAAAGGGTAGAGGGGAGAAATGGGGGCGGGGTGGATGGTCATAATGGGACCTCTGGGAGATAAGCCACTTAGGTCTCTACAACTTATCAAAAATTGTGTGCTGAACCAGCAGAAAGTTAAAATTCGGAAAGGGGAGCTGAGTCTTTACATAGTACATTAGAGCAACCAACTACAAAATACTTTCCCCTAACCACTCTTCTACGCTGGACCAATAACCATAAACAAACTACCCCAAAAATCAATGTGCTGCTAACCTCAATGCACGAGTGTAGCAAGGCGCGTGCTTCTCTCCTGCAACATGAAACAAAATGAAATCTTTTTGGGCAATTCCATGGTCACTGATGCAACATTCAGAAACACTTTTACAGGTTAATTTTACTTCTCTCTCCTGAAACTCTTAGATTTTGGAAACTACCAAGTATAAACACATAGCCACTATAATAAACCTCATTATATCCACCTCTACCTAATGATCTATTAACCACCGTTCAAAGATCCGCCAATAACAATCAATACTTCGCCGTCTGCGCACATACCCACGCAGCTGAAAGCGAATTTAGTGTCAATACCGCAAATAACAAAATTCAATTTGTCTTTTCGTTTTTGTAAGCCTACTATTTTAAACCTAGACCATGCATATTCTCTCTTATTGTGTCAAGGTCAATATAATAAAAGTTGAAGGCGCAACTATAGATTCTAGTATTACAAATGAATAACAAATACGTGATTAAAATGTTGGACACCACGACAATAACATGCAGCGTGGAATATTAAACACATTTCATACACGTCTTCACATGCCTTTCACTTTTGCACTTGCACTTCCATTTGGAAGAATTTATTATTGAAATATAAACACAAGCATTTTTATGTCATTTTCCTTAGGGAAATTAGGAAGATGCTTGAATATCTATGGTAAGGACTGTGTCGATTTATCAACAGTACCTAATCAAAATTTCTGTATTTTAGTATTGCGACAAAATGACAACGAAGTCCACTTAGGACGAAGCGGTGCTGGGGCGGGGTTTCCTCCGGGTTCTCCGGTTTCCCCCGCCACCTCATTCCACTGGTGCTCCATCTTCATTTCATGTATCATGTCTCACCACCTGCGGTGCCGTATGTAGCAAACGCGGACGTTAAACAGTACAAAAAAAAGTCTACTTAATCTTTCTGCCACTTTATTTTTCTTCTAAAACTGAAGCAAAAAATCACAGTTCTTTAACAAAATCTACAGTATTTCGTCACCTTGGAACTCACAGCTGTTCAGTCCTTTGCTAACCATTACACACACTTTTCTGTCTAATAAACTGCTGGTTTCGACGAGCACACTAACTAAAACTGCTTCTCACAACAATATCCCCGACGCTACGTATTAATTTACCAAATTATCTCTGTCAACATATACAGTTCTCTCATGACGATTACACACACACACACACACACACACACACACACACACACACACACACACACACACACACACACACACACACACACACACACACACACACAAAACACGCACACATATGCACTGCTAGCAGCTGTCTCGTTCAACACTCGCAGCGACTCCATCATATATAACACTACAATAACAATTCACTTCTCTCGTCGTCTCGCCTCCTTATAGGCTGAGAATGGCGCAGCACAGATTTTTCTCGAAATTTACCTTTTTCTCGAAGTTTTCACAAGCCAACGGCCGGAAGTCTCGCGAACGTTCTGGAAACTCTTTGTTCTGCCGCGTTCATTGTTAGGTATTTACTCGCATTGTTATATGTCACAATATTATATTTTAATCGCTATTCGTTACTTTACCGCAATAACTACTACAATCATATGAAAGCGTTGTGTATGTTGCTCCAAATCGTACTCTTCCTTTTCTGAATGATAAGAGGCACAGCTGCATTTTGGATGTCTTCTTCAAATTTGGAAGACCTGCTAGAACAATCAACTCTTCCATGTTCCACCCATGTGAAGATACAATAATGTGCCAATAGAGCGTGTGCTCCAATTTATGTACGGTACCACGCCATGGGAATAATTACAACGATCTGCTCTGCACAGGAAAGCAACATTGTTAAAAAACTTATTGAGTTGTTTTTCCCATTCGTTGATAAAGTATTAAAGCATACTGCTATTTTACAATGCAGCTGGAAATGTTTATTGCAACCACAAGCTGATAAAAAACCTTTTGGTTTCGAAGCCATATAGAACACATCTAATTGATTAAAGTCGGAGTTAAGCTTCTAGAAATGGATGTGTACTGTTCCATACATAAATAACTAATCCAACAATGGCGGCCGTTTGGTTCTCCCCAACCTTAGATCGAAGGGAGAGTGACGTCCAAGCAACGCGACGTAATCAAAGAATCATGAATGCTTCATCAAATTTTGGCCTCATCGGCGTCACTCAGGCGCAACGCATATTTAGCCACGTGGTGTGCAGATCATAATATATTCAAGCCCTCCATCCCCCACGTACCTACGACAATCTGGTACAAGCAATCCGTGTGGATGAACACTTTAACATATTGCGACAACCTGCCCACTCCTCCCACTTTATAAGCGTCGTTCTTTATCCGCGACGGCCATTATCGTGCCACGGTGACACGACCGCTAGCTACGGCTAGATTGATGGCATATTTGCAAACGCAATGCTAAGAGAAAAAAGGGCTACGTCTCTATAACTTACATGAACTTTATTGGTTCAATCCATCGCCTAAAATGAGCAGTGTGCGTCTCATTTAAAGGATGTAGTACATTCACATAACATTCTCTAGCCCCTATTGTTTATTAGCGAGCATGGTACACACTATTCTTATGGTCGCTTATTTTTACTTTCTCTACTACGTATAGTTAAGTAGGGAAAGGGTTGTATTCGATGTCAAGATTCGACCAGAAATGTAAGTTTTGAGACCCCCTGAAGAAAAAGCACTTTAACAAAAAAGGTCCGTGTGTGTGTGTGTGTGTGTGTGTGTGTGTGTGTGTGTGTGTGTGTGTGTGTGTGTGTGTGTGTGTGTGTGTGTGTGTGTTTGTGTCTGTAAACAGGAAAACTCGAAAACCAAAAGTGAGTTAAAAACTGAAGTTCGTATTTAAGTTTAACATCTTTCATGAATGTCACACGAACATTTTGAAGAAAATTCCTCCAGTCTAAACTACCCTTTACATGGAAACTTTTCGAAGAATTTTATTTTCTCAAAAATTGCTCTGACAGTTTCGATTAAAATGCCATGTTTAAGATATTTTATGGCAAATGAAATTTATATTTTGATCTTTTTGGCTATAGGTCACATAGCCCTGTTTACTCTTGATGACCTTTGCATAACTGATAAACGTAAAACATAGTCAAACCTTACTATGTATACAAAAAGTGTAAGTATCATTAAAGCACACAAGTTATGTCAAATGATCTGTGTTATTAAGTGATCTGTGTTATTTGTCAAAATTTTGCAATTCTTATAGACCAGTCTCAAATGAGAGATCATTATTAATTTTTTATACCTTGGTCATGAAAAGAGGAAGGAATCTCCAAATTATTGTATAGCAACCACTCTCAAAACGTTTGACTATCCCTTAAATCCTACTGTATTCCCCTTACACCTACAAGAAAATTAGCAGCAAGATAATTTCTACAAATCTTTATCTCGATTAACATGAAGTAGATAGGTGAATAAGTGCTTGTAAGAATAGTTTGTGCAAGAGTAGAGAAGGTCATATGAATGCAACACATGAAATTTTTATATCTACCTACTTCATTTTAATCTATATAAGCCTTTACAGAAGTAGCTACATTATGTATTTCGCTATAGATACAAATATTTAACAATTGGACTACCTTGTACATGTCCGCCATACTCTTTTCATGCAATCGCGAGAAAGAATTGAATATCGACAGGAGTTCAAAAATTGATAGGGGTATTCAACAGTCCGAGACAATAATAACGAACATTTCAGAAATGGCTTATGCCACACAAGGTTAGTTGAAGTGACTTATGTATTTTAAGAGATCTGCAATTTTTTTCTTTTCCTTTTTTCTTTCCCATTTTATTTCTTTTGCGATACGCTTCCGTCTGTCACTTAACGTTTACCAGCTACGAAAGTTTAAACAAAATCGTTTACGAATGAAGAGGACCCCATAGGCTATTCTCAGATAATTCAAGATATCAATCTTGCCACCTAAATAACTTTAATGTGTGGTATTTTAATCAAAATTACTGTAGGTATTTTTTAGAGAATAAAAATGTTCAGAAAATTTTACATTCAAACGTAGGTTAAGTTTGGGGGATTCTTTTTATCTCTTCGAGAGGCATCTTTAGAAGATACTAAAGTTTGGTATTTTTACGACTTTTTGTTTTTAAGTTAGGTTGCTCACACATGTACACACACAGACGAGCGCGCGTGAATATGGAATAGGAGGTCTGAAAACATGTCTTACCCGTAAAATCTGCATATGGAATTTTTGGGCGGAATGCAATACTATCTCTACCTATTATGTATGTGATCGAGAAAATAATAAAACAGACAACTAGCTTCGATGCTGCCCTGAATCGTTTATGCAGAAAATAAGCGAAATATAATGCAAATGTTTATATAGTTTAGTATGTCGTACAATTGGACTTTCCGTTCTAGAAGCTTGAAGAATAATTGAAGACTGACAGGTGAATGCGCAGAGGTCATTTTAAGCATCTCTGCTCTTAATGGCTTAAGTTAAAATTTGCATGATTTTCCTGGAATTATTCACTGGTAATTTTAATCTCTCTCTCTCTCTCTCTCTCTCTCTCTCTCTCTCAATACGGTGTTCGTGACTGCTGAGGCTGTTTTCCGGAAACCAAACCTCATGCCTCCCTTTCTCTCCACTGTTAAGGATCCAAATTTCTTGAAATCATAGCCTTTTGTATCCCTTCTAACCATATCGTTGCTGGTTGCCCCCTTTTTCTTCTTTCTGATGGGGTCCACTCCATAATTAGTCGTAGTAGTTGTTCCTCCGTCATTCTTTTTACCCTGAATAGGGTCAGATGATCACACAAAATACCATCGTAGTCGTTTTGTTTCTATTACACCTATGATATCTGGTTCTTCCTCTACTTTCATAATTTATCTTGTCTGTCTATTCTTTAGTTTTGCTTTTGTTAATTTTCCTGCTGACTTTCTTAAAATATCCATTTCTGCAGCTAAAATTTTGTTTTGATTCCCATTAGATATTTTCCATATCATTTGCACCTTTGGTAAGTATAGTTTGAATTACTGTAGTATATATTTGTAATTTTTTAATTTTTTATTATATGTTTATCCCACCAAATTGAATTTGAGCATTAATTGCTTTCTTCGTTTCGGAAATTTAGTGCTCAATTTCTGTATTGCTTTTTGTCATGTTGATCTATGTTTGTCCCTAGGTACATACATTGTGCTTGGTTCTATTATTTCTGGATTCTCTGGTTTCAATGGTTCTTTTTCCTCACCAATAATTAAATATTTGGTTTTAATTGCGTTTATTGTTAGTCCCCAACATTCATATTCCTCTTTTAATTTTCTTGACATATATCCCATACCATCATGGTCTTGTGTTAGTATGTATGATCGTATGATCGTCTGCATAGTGGGAAGAGTACACATAAGTATTTTGGATTGGTACTCTCTTTTCTTCTTCTCTTGGTAATGCTAATAATTTTATAAAGAAATTAAACGGACATAGATACATTATATTTGTAATAAATAGTAGTGCTTAAGGACCGCGATCTGGTTATATAAATTTAGCGGCCTGTCAAAGAACCGTCTGCACCATTTATGCGGCTTACTGCTGTATACGCTTCGTATTACTCTCATGGAAACCGTCATTTTTAAACCTTAAACTATTGATATGACTGAAGCTAACAGATATAATTGAATAATAACAAAATTTCGAGTGATAAGATTCAGAAATCGCTCAATTTTTTAACCTCAAGTGGTTGGTTCAAGTAGATCTATATTTATTTCTGTTAATATACATATATCAGTCAACTTAGCTGGCGGAATTTATCTCCACATGTGCCTACGCATACCCTGAGAAGAAATCTCGTGGATCAATATTGCAGCACCTGGTAGCAGATTCATCGGAAAACGAGATTGGAAAACGGCAATAAAGATGAGGCACACATCACTTAGTCATGAACCGTACCGTTAAGAAGCCAAATAAGTGGTACATCTAAAATTTCCTAAAATAGTACGAAGCTAGTCTGATGTTTGAGAACTCTCACACATCTTTGAGTACATCAAATTTTTCGTCACAAAGAATGCACTAAGTGTTGAAAAACAAATATTTTCATTACATATACCTTATTTCGATACATAATTGTGGTTTACACTTTGTGATTAATAACAAACCTTTTCATGTGAAGCCATATAGGTACATTTCAATTATGTTTGCACTGTCAGAGAAATGCTGTAACTTATGGCCGTCATTGTTTTCCATGATTAAAGCTTGCTTTTCTAAGCGATTTTCACAATTTACCTAAATATTTTGTGTCTTACATACTAAACAGTTGTTCATTTTAAAATAAAAATTCAAATGTAACTTTTTTTCTCTCAACTGTGTACTGTGAGACATGTTCTGTTACAATTAATGCCCTACTATTCCTTTCATCACATATACTAATGTGTGGAACGTGGTCTTAATATACTTTACGGAAAAATCAGTTTGCATTCAAATGAATTTCACTAGTCACTCTAAACTATTCTCGTAAAAGTCTGTTCTTGCTAATACGAATATAAATTAACTTCAATACGTTTTGTTGTACGTGTGAGAGGAATGCAGTAAGCTAAAGTAATGGTGATAGTTTTGAAAAGCGTATCCCTGTGCAATGTACTTGAAACTCCTTGCTGCTTCAACGATCAAGAGAAAATAGGAATAGCAACTTACCAAACAAGAAAGTATAAGTATTTCAAAATTCACACCAATAATAAAGAATGTCTCGAAGGTGGTTAACACCATAGAACTTTTTATTGAATACGAGATAAATAATGTATAAATTATGTGCTCTAACGAAACTTCCATTTTCTTGGTAATAAGATATTAACTCTTACTATTTACCATTTACACACAATTCATTCATAATGAAGAGATCTTCACAGGCTATACATAGAAAAGTCAAAATATTTTGACGCTAACCGCGTGCCTCAAAGGAGCTCAAGGTCAACCTACTTCACACCACTAGGTACTTGTAACTGATAGAAAGGAGGAATACCGGGTGGAAGGGAAGTCATTGCATTAATTTAAACCATTGATAGATCTCGATATTTGGGACACATTTTGTATCTTACGCTTTTGTCTCTGACCATTTCCTACGAAGATATTTTAGTTTTGTCAAGAACAAGCTGGCAACACAGTAGATTGTGTGGGTGTCACTTTCCCTATCTCAGTACATAAACAAACTTCCTAACGGTGTGGCTTGAAAACATAAACACATACCGTGCCTTGTTCTTCTGTGTTTACTGCGCATGTGTAAGCCAATCATAAGCGTTAGCATCCAAACATAAGCCGAAAGCGAAAGTGTTTACATCCACGTTGTTGACATGTTACACGTCTAAGGGAGCTGGACATAGTATTCCTTCAACTCTTTCAAGTGATTAATTATTTCGAAACCCTGTGTGATGTCTCATAATTACTACCTAAGGCATTTCAGAAAGAAGTTACTCTACGCATTTTACAAGTAACGAACTGTTATCATCCTGTGGAATTACGCATTCAATTTGGATCAAAAACCATTTATTTTTTCAAAATGCCATTAGATTTTTTTGTTTGTAATGCTTCTCTGAAGCATATATTAGAAGGAATATAATGACTTCCCTTCCACCCTGTATTTGTCCTATTGATTTGTACAAGTTTACAGATGGAGGGAAGAAAGTATTTTATAAAGAAATAAATTCAGGCAAAGCAAAAATACTTCAGGAGAAGATAGAGAGTTTACTAAATATTGGAAAAATTGAGCAAGCTTTAGAATTAGCAGAACTTAGCTTAAAACATGTCGGTGGCAGAACGAAATTTGAGAGTTAAAAGTAAGAATACACTACCCATTATATATAAAACGAAATGTTAATTATGAGGGGAAGTTCTAAATAAACAACTCCATGAGAGGGAAATAAATTGAACTATTGGTAATTATCTAATTGTGAGAGATTAGAAATAAATATTTATTCACACAACGGCCCGACGACAATGTACGGGGTACGGTCAGAACAAAGATGCTTATCAGCACGGCAGAACAAGCGTTTTCAGATTATTTGAGAAACTTTCGACTGCGGAAGTATTTTCGAGGATTTTGGAAAAAGGTGTATCAGAGAATTTCCCGACATTTGGCCTAAACTATAAAATCGACAGAGCGAGCCAGCTTTTCAGAGTTGAGTATTTTTTAGTGATGAGTTAGTTCAGTCCTTAAGTGCTAAACGAGAGAGTTGTTTGCAGTTTTTAGTTATGCCTGTTTGAATGAGTGTGAATGTATCGTCAGGAACACTTTGTGAGACACAGAAAGAGAATATTAGTGAAGTGTGTGTCGAGGTTACAGTACAGTTGTGAGTTGCAAGGTAAAACGAATGGTAGACTTGTATTGATGATAAAGGAGGACTGCGGTTTTGTGATTCAACTTTAAGGGAAATAAAGCGACAGAAAAAGTAACTGAAAGCGTCATTTGTCACACTGGTATCAGAGGTGGGATTTGTTACATTCTCATTTGTCACCATATATTGTATTCACCATTTAAATATCTTAAGCATGTGGTAATATAAATAAACTGTTTAGAGCCATTTTTCAACAAGCAAAGGATAACGGTGGACGTAAACCTAATTTGTGGTGGGGAAACTTTTATGAAAATCTACACAACTTTGGATCCCATTATTATATAAGTAGTTGCGTATTTAACCAATTTTTCATTTTGATACGGTGTTCACACACACACACACACACACACACACACACACACACACACACACACACACACACACACACACACACTAAAAAGGCTTCTGTTATTAAGGAGAATCTGAAAACATTACTTCCAATGAAATATGAATATTTATTATTATTATTATTATTATTATTATTATTATTATTATTATTATTATTATTATTATTATTATTATTATTATTATTGTTGTTGTTGTTGTTGTTGTTGTTGTTATTATTATTATTATTATTAAGTAGAAGTAAACAAACAAAACAACATAAGTTGTGGCAAGAATGAATAGAGATTGCACAAACATAATTTGTCTTTCTGTCTTGTACCTCCACAAGAAATAAATTTAAATTCTGTGTTTAAATATTAAATTAAAAACATCATCTGGTTAACAGGTTTAAGCTAAGGTGTTTTACGATGTCTGGAAAGAAGTAGGGAGCTTGTGGCACACAAATTCTTAGCTTCGGTGCTGATCACGTTATCTGAGACAGGTCAGTCAAGTAATAGCAATTTTTTATTCCCCTCCCTTTTTCGTCCTCATAAAGAGGTATAATATTTCTTTCAAGTTGGCCTTTTCTTTCTAGTTTAGATGTCTGTTATTGTCTCCGGGATAAAACGGCGCCGTTAGAACAAAATCAAATATATACAGATTCAGGTGTTTGTCTTCTGGTCACGCAGTAAACACATTTAAAATATTGAAGCTGCCATTTGCTTCCAACTTTTTGTTGCCTGTTTTATCCATCGAAACTAGTTGGACAAGAAATGAGCCTCCTTAGCATTAAGACAGTGAATAAATACACGCCGTTATATTTCAAAATCATTTTAACAGGCACTTTATGCGCCTTAAACATTTCCTTTTTCAACATTGAAGCAATTTGTGACGTTGTAATCTCGACGTTAGAAGTTCCAAACTGCTGGAACTGCTCAATAGTTTCATCTCTGGGTGTCGTTTTTGATGGAGTGAGATTGGACTGGAATTTACGGATCCAGACGTTGATGTTTGCAACTTTGAAACACGTGTCAAAACCATATTGACATTGGCCTTCTATATATTTCTTATCCATGATTACTTTCTGCCTAATTTACGAGAAAAAATAATGCCTAGCTATTTATTTAACAGTGCAAATTCTAATTCTCTAATAGCATTATGCTTTTAAAATTGTAGTTCAGAGTTATAACTATATGCCTTACATAATATCTTCTGAGTAGAACCCTTTATGCAGGGTAAAATGAATTGTTAAGTTGTTGTAGGGTGCTTTTATTGAAAAAATCTCCATCATGAATTGGGGCAGAAAGTATGAAATGCAAGAACATGGGTATAGACATAATATTGTGCATCTGAAAATCATAAATCGTTGAGAACTGTGCCTTTTCAGCAACATCGGTCGCTAATGCTTGTTACGGAACTCTTGATAACCTTATCATCGCCCTTTAGTACTTCCAAGGTAATTATTGGAGAATCTTATTGCCATTTTCTCAACCATAAGTTGCCTAACTTATTGGAAATCAAGCCGTTCAGTGTGAGAAGAAAAATTTCATATCAGCAGGGCATGTTGCAATATGCACATGTAAACTTCTAAATGATAAATTTGGTGACAGGTGTATTGGACTGCTGGACCTATCATCTGGCCTCCTCGTTCACTCAACTTGACACCCTTGGACTACCTTTTATGGGGATACATAAAACAGAAATTCATGTTTAAAGGACCTATAACTAAAGAGAATATGAAATTTTGAATACGAGAAGCCCGTCAGGCTATTAGCCCCTGTATGTTGTTAACATTTAGAGAATTGGCAAATGTTCAAATGTTAATGGAGGCAACTTTGAGCATCTAACATAGTAATTTAAAGTAAGCACTGAATAATTAGTAACATTTATTTAGAACTATTTTCTACCAATTCATAGGCACTATAGCTGAACAATCCATTTAATAAAAGTTCCTTAGTTTGTTTTGGGGAATCAGAATATACCTGCAAAAACTTACCATAGCTTCATAGAAAATTCTGAGGTTGCCCCGCGGACTCCAAAAGGGGCCCCACGAAGATATTTTCCATATCACAGTCCTGAAGACCCATTGCTCATATAAGATTTGGCATTCTTGGCATTTGATTCTTTTCTATTCATTAAGAGATAATACTTTATATGGGTCACGCTGTATATTAGGCTTAGCTGTTAGTAGTACGCTTACGGGCTACATATTATAAGTAAGCTTCAGAAGCTGGGACCTTATGTCTAGGTGACCAGTATTCAATTTCAACAGGGGCCGTAGGACACATGGGGTCCCGATGCCGTGCCTTAGTTACTGTTCTTCTATTAACGCACACGCATAACAGCTTCAAGTTTCATTGTGAATCATCCGTTGTTCATAAACGGTTTACATTTCCTCTTGCATGTCACTCAATTAACTCTTCAGATGTAGTGCGTACACGAGACTTCCGGCCTCCTTCGATCATTCTTTACAAGGCATCGAACCGCAGAACTGAACGGATCAGAATCCTTATCATTTTCACTCTCGTGCAGTAGTTTGAGTTCTATATTCAAAACACTCTTGTCACTGCTTATTCCAGTTTGTCATGCGGTTGGGACAATCTACATACTCAGCAACAGAATGGCTTATTACTAGAGCTAGGACAAATATCCTTTTGCTTGCTATATGTGCGCGCTGGGGGTACGTATTGAAAGCGCGAGGACAGGAAGGAGATGACATAGGTAACCTGGAAGTGTAACCATCACAGTCAGGAATGTAACACCAATGTAACTAAACAGATAGACATTACAGATGCATGCTCGTAAATTGCCAAAAATAAACATTTACATGTTATATTCCCTTCTTATTCGTCTGTTCGTTTGTCAAACAGTTTAGTATATTTCCTAATGAATTTTTTTACCCAGTATAGTGTAGTTTGTAGAATGTTTATGTTAGTACCTATGTATCATCTTTTTACGTTTATCTTCAAAGAACTTCAATTGTGGTGGTGAACTTTCTTGTTCTGCCTTTTATTACCTGAGATGCAAGAAGTGATTTTTTTTAAAAAAAAAATTTAACGGTGTTTTAAGAATTTTCGCTTCTCTTTACAAATTGTATTTCTAAATGACACAAACTACATTGATGTTTTCTCTATTCACGGTGAAATTGTTTGTAACAAATTCTTCCAGTAACCTTTTTTAATGTGGTAGCACGTAATGATTCTGACATACTGATGATTTTTGTAACAAGCCTTCGTCGACATAGGTGTTTTATACATCTATTCGTCATACAGATACACAAAGAGATCTTCTTCTAGAAACTATTTTTTATTAAGGAAAAAGGCATATTTCCGGTGAAATTTCTGTACCACAGTTTTTAGTGAATGGTAATCTATTCTCTATCTACTAGGTTCTAACAAAATCTTTGTCCGATTTTCTATCGTCCTTTGAGGTGTCCATTTAACTATCACAAAGCGTAGCGGCATGGTAACAGCAATAAGGGAGCAAAGAGGAGAGGTTGATGTCCTTGCTTTTCCTGAAAGCGATGCGGTGATACATACTTAGAATCTCACACACACACACACACACACACACACACACACACACACAGACACATTATAATTGACTAATCATGCTAGATATATTTATGTATATGGTTTACATGAATATGACACATATTCTGGCGATATAATTGTGTTATATTTTTGTCTATATTCCTGCCGCGTTCCTCTGATCAGCAAGAGGTTAGCAAAGGTGATTTAACCAATTATGGTTTAATTAGAGAGAAGACATCTAATATTTATTTATTATTTAGTGGTTTCTTCTTCTACTCAGCAATAAGCATTGACAGCACCGTGAGAATACAGTTCCCTTTACTGTTTTTGTTACAAAGTGCTGCCTTACCATTCAAGCTTTAATTTGCATCCCCTACAAATCTTCTCGCACATACACATTATATATTTCGGTAATCTGGGAGCTCATCAGGTTTTCCCCTTAGGGTTTAACCCCTTGAAAGGCGTGGCTTGCACTAAGCTATAAGATATGACTACCAATGATGTTAAGAGGTCTGCATGACAATCGGAATGCATCTACTCTAGCAGAGCCTTTGTTGTGATTATTAGTGTAAATATTTAGCAAAAGGAGTGGCGCATCCTTGCACCATGGCTAAAAGCAACCAATGAAATGCCTTTGAATTTGTACTATAAATATGACATAGGGTTACAAAGGTCACTGTATCCTTATGTTCGGAGAGGTAGCATTCAGCTTTTCACCATCTAAGAACTCTGCAGGTCCAGTTATCTCTCATGGCCAACCTCTTGTAGCGGATATACAACCTGAATGCTTACTGAGGCCACATGCACTGAATATAAGTTTTACTACTAAATTCAAGCTAAATTAAAATGTGTTCTTCCTCTCCTGATTATATGCAGCCGAGGTTCTCGGAGATGAAGATATATCAAACTGACATCATAGAAGGAGCGAGGCTGTGAAGTTATTGCCTCTTATCCCGACCAACATATGAGCTTCAAAGCAGCGGGCTGAATTGGCAATCATTATGACAGCACTAAAATGAAAAGACTCTGATCGTAAATTATTTGGCTGAAAATATAAACACTCCGGGCGGGCCCTTAATGTCATCGAACGCCCATGACCACTTCTAAATTACGCAGATACTGTCGTTGTTTGACCATACGAAGAGGATTCGTGTTCCTAATCTTGATGGAATGGGCCTAGCGAGAGATTACCTCGTTCTGGTCATCTAGAATTTACCTACGTGCCTGATATGTGATATCAAATGACTTTCTCTATAGAGTGCGATTTACCTCTAAATACTTTTTGAAACTGTTTATTACTGTCTTGATCCTGTTCATAGAGAAGGTATTGGATTACACAAAAAATCGACACCGAGATTTCAATGGAAATAAGCTTTTGGGTGAATAATATCTCTAGAAAAGGTTGTGCGTCCTTGAACAGTACAACCAAAAAGAAAAGTCGGTGAATACCGAGTTTGGTACCTATTTATATTCAGGATACGACACGAAGAGTGAGTGAGTAGTGGGGTTTATGGGCCCGTGGACAACTGGGTCATTAGGGCCCGACGACACGAAGATTTTCAAAAAATCCCTCACTCTAAACTACCCTTTACGGCTTTTGAGAGTTTTTATTTTCTGAAAAATGTCTCTAACGACTTTGATTAAAATGTTGAAGATATTTTCATGAATTTTCTGGTAATAGTTTCTGAAGTGTTCTTCATTTTGGATGTATTTTGCAACCGGAAGAGATAGACAAAATCTTATTAAACAAACATGCAGATCTTCTTAAAAGGACATTTTATGCTACAGATATATTTTGAGTGGAAATAACCGTTTTCAAGATATTTCCGGTTATTTGTTTGAATTTTTAAATACTAAATCTGGCTTCCATGATCCAACATTTTTGTATCTAATTCAATTGCATACAAAAGAAGCGGTATGTGTCACACTATGTGCATTTTGGTCCAAAAATAAACGACAGTTCACGTAGCAAGCGGGAGAAATAGACATGGCGGACGCAAACACCAATATAGTGACTGCTATATTAAGTAGAGTTTTGGGATATATTGGCATTACTCTTTGTAAGGAGAAAATATGTAGCAGGAGTAAAAGATGTTGATCGTGGCCGAGTTGCGATATATTGGGCCTACTACAAAACGAATTGAGGTTAGAGGACCCAGAAAACTAATTACGAATTGACGAAGATTTATTTCTCTACTTCTTACATAGTTTTGAACACAAAATTAAGCGCAAAATAATACAGAACCACTACACCACAAAATCAATCTCTTACATACACAACAGCATGCATATTGCATGCCCAATCCGTCATACTGTTACGTCACTGTGCTGATTGGTTGTTTTCATGTTGATGGATAAAAAATTAGATCCAGCTCAACTGCATAGGATAGAAACAGGTTGGATAGAAAAAGTAGGATAGAATTTGTATCCAACAAAGTTTTACGCAATTTTCGACATCTCACGATGTACTTTAGTTGTACACAATGTCTTAACCAAAAAATTGGAGCAGTGACATCTGTTATATATACTCGTTAATCATAGTTTTATGGCCAGACCATGCAAGGAGAACAGAATGTCAAAGCTATTACTTAACCACCAGCTCTTAAAAGGTTTGACAATTCTGAAACCCCTAAACATGAAATAATGGGTCAGAAAATTCACCGTATTAGTATTCACCTATGTACTTGCGAACACTACAGAAAACCAAGGTCAGAGTGTTCGGTCCGGTGGAAACCGAATCCGGGACCTCCCAAATGGGAATCTCACACGTTATCAACTCGCTTGATTCTCATTCGATAGAAAGTTTTACCTGGTTGATTTATATGACATTGGTAAACAAACAATGCTCATGTAGTACTTAAGGTAAAGTAAGTATTACGGATGGGAACTTTGACTCCTCAGGTATGCGGCCCTTTTTTCCTTGCCCCACAAAGGGGCGCCCGGGAGCGATAAGGGGAGAAGAGACAGAGAGCGGCTGATTCAGGAGCTCAAACGCAGCATAGAGCAATGTCCCTGACAGTCCCCCCCCCCCCCCCCCCCAGCTGGAGGTAGAGTTGCGCCGGTTCAGCTTAGCTTGTCTTGAGGATCATAAAAGTGGAAGGTCAGTTCATCCAATTTAGGGCAGGGGGTAGAACATGTTTTGCCTGCAGAAACGCCGGATGGCCTCTTCAGTCCAGCACTGATTGGATAGAAGGAGTCGAATATGGCCCACCTTCCTCAACAATAGAGACAGAAGGGTGATTATCTGCGTTTGTTTTTAACATGCCTCTTTCACTTTCTTTAGGCATCAGATGAGTTAAACCAAATATCCTATAGTCACATCCCCTGAGTTGCTCAGAAATCGGAGACCACAGTCGGGAGATGGGGGTTACAAAAAGCACGTTTTCTCTGCCATGCAGCACCAGACACGCCTGTAAATGTGGGCCAACTGTGAAAAAATCAAGCGGATGAAGTGTAAAGTGAAATGATAGGTGATGTGAAATGCTGGCCAAGATGTTAGCGCTTGAGTCATCCAACTCAGTTACAATACTAATTACTCATTTAGCGGGATTCAGTGCAGTGCTTTGTCAACTGCTGCTGAACCTGCCTTTCACCCCGCCCCCTTTAAGATAACCAAGTACAGAGATACACCAATACGATTTTCGACTATGTTAAACAAACGTCTTCAGAAGAAACAAAATCTACAGAAAATCAACAGAGGAAAAAACAGGTAAAGGAATATTGGATGACCCCTAATGAATCAGACCTGCTGGGAAGAGGAGAGGGTAGATAAACGCCATGCCCTGAAGACAGGGTAAAATACCTCAGCATTTTACAAACCCTCGACCAACGTTAATTTCGGAGGCAGGGCATTCTATCTCTAATCATAAGACCAAGGTAAAAAACGAAGAAAGAATCTGTGTTGCATCCACATGATTTTCTCTAACTACTGTTCTTTATTCTTATATGCCTATCTCCCTCACGCTATTCAAACTTATTTTTCGTTTCATTTTATGTTAATCAAGATAAACCCTGGTATAAATACTTTAACTATCCATTCTCTTGAACGTACAAGAGAGAAACAAGCTCACAAGCTTTAAAAGCTAGTCGCTGTTTGTTGGCCTAGAAATATCGCACTCTTTTCGTAAAAACCAGCTGAACAGGGACAATCGTGAATAAAGCACAGTTTATTCCGAAAGTTTGTTTTTCCATCAATTTTGTTACACAAGATAAACATTTGCATAGTTTTATTATATGTTCAATGAATATGTTTAAGGAGTACAGATGAAACTAAATCGATAGAAAATGTTTATAAACGCGATCGCTGTATACTGGTTTACAAATCCCATCATTCCATCCCATCGTGAGAAACAAACTGATTAGCGAAGCATTTTAAAACTAAAATCCGATGTCTTGCATTTACATGAATTTCTCTGCTCTTGTGAGACTGTTCTTGCAGACGCTTACTTTTCTATATACCTCATATTAATCGAAATAAACATTTTTAGAAATTATCTTAATGCAAATTTATTTACGTGGTAGAAGAATAGGGAAATGCAGCAGTTTTAAGCAATAGTCAAATCTTTTAAAGCTCGTTACTGTATGATGACTTGGGAATTCTGTTCTCTTTGCATACCCCAAAATGCTTCACTTTATACAAGTCTTTTTTTTTAATATATTGCGCATTTTAACTATATCCACATCATTTGTGTACTCTGGTACTTTTGTATTAAGGTGGTACGTGGTGGTAGGTTTAGGTCATTCCCAGGCATTTGTCAATTAGATTTAGGAAACCCTGGAAAAAGCATTCTTCAAGGGTTCTTTCATATTTTAACAATACATGATGTAATAATACATGTAATAATAATAATGCATATTGAACATAACTTATCGGGATTTGAAACACGGACCTCCCAAATGCGAGCCTCACCAAGCCATCTCGTTCGGTGATTTGGGTGGGAAGGGGGGGATTTCTCGAAGATGTTTGTTTGTAGTGTTTAACGCCCGCTTTTACTACTACGGCACCGCAGGCGGTGACACTGATGATACATGGAATGAAGATGGGAGTACTGGTGGAATGAGATGGCGGGGGAAACCGGAGCACCCGGAGAAAACCCGCCCTGACGCCGCTTCGTCCACCACGAATACCACATGCGGATCCCTGGGATCGAACCCGGGCCACCTAGGTGGTAGGCGAGCGCGTTTCTCGAAGATGTTAGCGTTGCATCTTTGGAAGATGCAGAAACTAAGTAGGTACCTATAAATTTCGGTATTCATCAAATTGTTCGTTTTAGGGATATATTGCTCAATTTCTCTCTTTGCCTCTGTCTTCCCCCCCTCTCTCTCTTTGCCTCTCTCTTTCTCTCTCTATCTCTCCCTTTTTGTATCTCTCTCTGTCTCTCTCATACACATAAACGGTTCCTTTTCTGAAAAACTTTTGAAGATTCCACGGCAGAATGGAGGAAAGTCGCCATTTTGGAAAAACTGAGATTAGGGTGCATTATGATGGATAAAATGGAGTAGAATAGCATAACCTTCAATGTACTGCAAAATTAAAAAGCATTGTCTCTTGCAGGCAGAGTTTAAATATTATACTCCAACACAAAATGGCGGAATGTCGAAGAAATACAGTGCAGGAAATGGGAATGTTATGTTTTGTATTTTAAATTATTTTGTTATTTAACGACGCTGTCAATTGCCAGGATCACATCAGCGTCACCGGTGTGCCGGAATTTCGGCCCGCAGGAGTTCTTTTACATGCCAGTAAATCTACTGACATGGAGCTGTCGTTTCTAAGCACACTTAAAAACCATCGGCCTGGGGCGGGTTTGAACCCACGGCCTTGGGATCCGTAGGCCAACGTCTAACCAACTGAGCCACCCAGACCGACATGTTTTGTATTTGCTACACTGCTTTGGCAACAGCATTCCTTTGTTTTAGTTCCAGCGTATCACAATGTTGGCATCACTGCATTATAATTGACCATTTAATGTTTTTTTACATTAATGTTCTTCTACGTCATATGTCATATCGGATAATAAATGAATGAAATTGGTTAAATGGTGCTCCAATGAGGCCGAGGTCCATAGAGACAATTTCTTGTTAGAGTATTACCGCTTGTTTATCGTAATATATTATAATCATGGCTTCTTTTGTAAAAGCTATTAAAGTACTAACAATGGCATCTCTAGAAGAAGAAAAAGAAGACGTTTATTGCTGCAGTGTGAAACAAACTAACTCAGGTTCAAAGAAATGAAAACATTCGTTGAAGTAAAAATAACCTCCCAATGTTCTAAAGAAGAATGCATAGAATAAAGTATAAAGATACACTTTTTATATGGTGCAGAAACACCAAAAGTTCAACTTGTGTGTAACACAGACTTGACTTTATTTGACATACTATAGTATTGCATCTTCAGCTCCTGTATCTAAATGGGTTTTATTATGTGTATTATACAAATTTATAGGCAACAATAAGTTACTCAATATCATGTAATCTCCTTCTTGATGAGAAGGGATCATTATTGCTTGTATACGACTTGTATGTTGAATCGCCTATATTTAAGGGTTTAACTGAATCATTGCTATCAAGATTGTCATCATCTTGCACGCTAAATGGCACTAGGGGAGATGGTAATGACAAAATTTCGCCCTGAGGGGCCGCAAGATTAGTAATGGCAGAACGCCAGGAGTACGGATTTAGTTTTCCTAAGAGCCTGATGAATTGGTTCTTTGGGCCTTAATTTTCCTTTCAGATTTTGAGAACGACAAAAACACATAATTTTAATATACTCCAGAATAATTCAGATTTTATTTCTCTAGAACCTGCTTATAATGGAGAGCGGAGCTATTACATACCGTCCAACACATATTAGCAGAAATACGTGTTTTAAAGACCACTGAAGCTAAAATTATCCTTTTTCTGGCACCTACTTTCAGTAGGTAGAGAAAGTACTGTATTCCGCCTAAACGTTCTGTCGAAAATTTCCCCAAATATATGTTTTGAGGCTCACTGAATTGAAATAAAGCTCTTTTTGAAAACGTTCTGTCTGTTTAAGTTTTTTATGGCCGTACAGAAGTATTTTTATGACAAATGACCGATAGGTGCGCAGTGGTTTATGCTCGAGTTCAATTTTGTATTTATAAGACCTTAGGGGTTAGTGTCTCTCCAACTCCTGTGTAGTAAACATTGGAAACAATGTGTGATTAAGCAGTGTCCGCTCGCATTATCAGCAGTGTCTTGTTTATTTCAAGGAAGGAAATACAGACAGTAACCGCACCATCAATTTGCATGTCACTCGCGCAAATCCTAGCAAGATTATTCAATGTAACACATTCATTGGTAACTGCGCCACAAAATGAACAACGCCTGTCAGTATAGACTATCCGTTGTGCTTTATACCACAATACGTGACCTACTGCCCTACTGGCCTTTCAGAAAGCACTGGCACTCAAGCCCGATAAATTTTTTGCTGCACTGTCTGCCCACACTGCGTTACGCCTTCTGTGCCACGCCTACTTAGAGTTACTAACTGCCTGGATCACTTAGCAAGAAAGAAATACAACCCTTAGTTCAATTTAAATATATAATATTAACGTCACATTGTTTATTAAAAGAAACTTTAAAGCCCAATCAACATATACAGCTGATTTAATTTACATCTTAATTGCAACAGAATCGCATAACAGTAAACAAATCAAATGTTCTACCTGTAGAAGTTCTCTTACTCCAACTGCATCTATGTTGTGAATTATCGATGTATGCCAGACTGTCCAGTTTCATTTACTACGTATGCTATTTACGAGTGTTATAACGTAAAAGCCAATCTCTCTGCAGGCGAGAGATTTTGACCCTCATTAGTTCCATGGATGGACTAAATGTTCAGTTGGCTTTTTGCAACATTAATACGAAGAAATTCATCGCATTGTATTTCCAGTTACAGAATCCATAGATATGATTTATTTGTACTGTACATACGGGAATGTATAATGAATGTTGTAATTTAAACACTCACTATGACGAAGCATATTTTTAACATTCCCTTTCACAATAAAACAGAACTTATGAAACATAACCTGGATGCTAAGAATGCGCATGGATTTGTGATTCAGCGGAAATATTTAATAACCTGCTGCATGTACGTCAAAAAGAATGTATTTATTGGTTGTCATAAGAAAACTGCTGAGCAGGCATAGGAAGGAATTACTGAAGTTAAGTAGTTTACTATCTACACTCGAGGCATAGTCAATACCAGGAATGTAAACAACAGTGACCACTAGTCACTGACTAGCAGATAAACTCTGTTGGGTTGCTGCCTGCAAACGCCAACACACTCACTGTACGAGAGATGGGGACGGTTTGTAAACCTGAGACGTTACTACATTAAGTTCATTTCCTTTCGTTTTGGCTTCAGTTCTTAGAAATTTGCTATGCCTGGTGTTTAGAAACCAACTTTTTGAACAATGTCAGGAGAGATGAATAATGCTTAAAGACATTTCTTAAATTTTACAAGGACTATGCAGAGAATTCGTAAAACACATCAGTCTTTCCTCTGCCATTTCAGGGTACCCATTGTTGAAATTTGTAGGAAAATCCTTTAAAGCAGATATTTTGCTCTTAGGTAAACCTCCTACACTTAAAGAAATGTTAAATTAAGTGGAATAATTTAAATTAATTAGCATTACCTTTATTTTATTATAGCCTCTTTCTGTGCTTGCTGGAGCAATTACCTGCAGTTTACTCATAACTGATCAAAATTTTAATATATATTTCTTTCGAAGCTGTTGAAATGTTTCAAAAGTATTTCCAGAAATTGTTCTAGCACAATTACAAGTGTGTTCTAAACTTCATGCAGACATCTCTAATAGTTTTTGAGAAAAATATTATATCTTTCTCTTTTATGCAGATTTATCAGGTACTACAAATGATGCAGAAATAGTTTTGGAAAAACGAAAAATATTACCACATTATTTAAACAATATACTGTAAACTTGGTTTATCCCTTATGATTGTTGCAGTAAAAAAAGTAAAACCTTTAAATAGAACTTGTAATAATTGCAGGAACTACACATAAGTGCAGCGTAAAACATATACAGATTTTGAAGTGCATTCTCTTTTAATTTATGCTGTAAATTTGAACAAGTTTGGTTACATATTACTTCGTATGGATAATTTTTTATACACACACAAGTGTAACAAAATTTAAAGTTGAGTAAAAGCCATTGGAAGTAAATACAGATCAGCAGATCCTGAGCGAAGTGCATAGAACGCAAATGAAACTAGAGATTCAAAGAATTTTTGGACTTAAAATTAATTTCGGAATTTGAAAAAGTATAAACCACTTTCACATATACGTTTTCTTAAAGTAAATATTTTTATTGCTTCACTCTTAATATATTCTTAATGTCATCTTTCAGATCACCGGTAGCTACGAACATTAGAAATTTCCTTTCAGCCCTTTTAATTCTTGTTCTATCATTTCTACGGATGGTCTCCGCTTTATAAAATATTGTGACGCCGGGCGCGGTGAGTAACAAAGGACGATCAGGGCAAGCAAACAAAAGCGCAAACACGTGACTAATAACAATCAAGTTGCAACACAAAGGGTTTTCCAGAGCCTTCGAGAACTGCATGGTGGCGTACGATTTGTGGAAGTTCAGAAAGATCCGTATTAAATCATCCTCACTATATAAGGAGACGAGTAAAGAGCAGAAGAGTGAGTTACAGACGGGAGTCGTCAGTTTCTACTTTAAGGTTTAGTGTGCCTGCGTGTGCGTGTGCGTGTGCGTGTGTGTGTGTGTGTGTGTGTGTGTGCGTGTGTGTGTGTCAGCTGCCTATGAACCCACGTGTCGAAAGCAAGATGGCGAAGCAATTAATGAGTGTTGCGTGATTGTACCGTCAGAGTCAGCTTGTTTGAAAAATCGAGAAGGTGAAGAAAGAGATGAATGAGTTAAGTTTCTAGGAGAAAGCAGTAATGAGTGGTAATGTCATAAAGGGCTGAAGACTGTTGACATCAGAACAAGAGAATTGTGTATTTGTGCAAATGTTTTGGAAGAAAATAAACTCACAAAAAAGATATAATTGGACGGATTTTGTCATAATATAATGGACTCTGCATAATGTTATAAAACTTTAATATCGCCTCTCTTCTTGTTTGGTTTTCGATATTTGTGTCATAGTATTACATATGTATGTATTGAAATTTATATTATTCATATGAAACAACACAAAGGTAATTAAAATGTTTCTCTGCTTCTGGTGCTTTGTTTTTAGCATTCCTTCTGATCAATGAAGAACATGACCTTTTTAATTTAATGCTTGTTGTTTATACTTTCTTTTTCGGAGTCCAGTAATTAAAACAGGTTCTTAATTTGAGTACACACAAAATATTTTAGAGGCCAAGGCAAAGCCCTGTGACATGTTTAAGATTCCACGAACCTAAGGGAGTCATAATTCAGATTGTAGAAAACAAGAAGTTTGAACCTATTTTCGTGTAATAGCAGAAACGGCGTACAGCACGACACAGTTTATGACTGTTTTTCTCATTCCAAGGCAGCAGCTGCCACAACACAATGGAGTTTTCAGCTTCACGTTAGCATACGTATACTTCACGTGGTGTAATAGAAATATTCGTTGGCGGAGAGGAGAAGCGCATATGTCTGCCATTACACCACGCTTTCTAAATACAACCACTGATGATAAATACTTCCAACATTCTATTCCAGACACTGTCGCATGTTTTGGATATGATAAATCACTTTTAATAAACAAAGCAAAACCCAACCAGTCTGTGAGTGGAATTCAGATTAAGCTCTGTTCCATATAACTTTCCCTGTATCACTGAACTGTCACGTGACTAATCACCTCTCATTGAATGCATTCGGGAAAAGGTTTACTGAGACGCAAAATAGTTCTTTATTTGATGTGATCATTTATGCTGACTATTCCAATCAATCCGGATTTCAACGCTTGGTCGTGTTGTTATCGCTTTGGTTGTATCACCTCCTCCTTGCTGTTTCACCAACCTAAATATTATTAGGTTTCTGAACATCAGAAGAATCCATTTGCAGTAAAAACAACCAACGGTCATTCAAAGATGGCAGACAAAAGGTTTCACAAATATTCTACTGTGATTATTGGTATCTTAATTGAAGAGGCGAGTCAAAAAGAACGGAAAAGAGCAGGTCATTTGTATGGAATCAGTTTCAGATGTTTTGTAGCGAGAGATAATGAAATAGCAGTAGAAACACCGACTAAACAGATTGCTAATATCGTTAAATATGGGGCTGTAAACATGAAGAAATCAAATGGTGATGACTAAAGGCCGGAGGCGTGTGCGGTTTTCCATAGGTATACTGCACATGGGCTTCACTGTTATCGCTCGCGCATGTAAACAACTGCAGGTAGGTACAGCCTGACCATGAAAACCGCCTCACTGCAATCTACAAGCTTCATATGAACACTAAAGAACACTAGAAGGAACAAAACAGTCGCGTTATACTACACCTTAATCTTGCGTCTGCATACACTTGCAAGGCAATGCTTCACTAGCTTGCAGGGTACTATGTTACGCTGTTTTCGACTCTTGCTTCTAGTAGAAGTTGTTTGCACACTTCATGGCTGTGCTGTACTTTTAAAGTCATTTATATTCTACGTCCAGCTAACCTGTATCACATGGGAGCGCACATCCCTCCGGCCTTTACTGATAACTAGAAGGAATATACCGTGAAAGCAGCAAATATCTTCGCTTACTTTTGAAAATTTAACCTTGAACAACTGTAATTTTAAACAGAGCACTTTTACCTTTAATGAATAGCCTCCTAATGCATATTCACTCATTTATATTTATCAATATAACTAATTCCTCACTCGTTTGCATTAAATGCTAAAATTATTGTTATTGTTTCACAGTCTGCTGAATTAGTTGCACCTTGTGTGCAAATAAATCTTAATTAAAATGTAAGAATGTTATTGTACCTTGTAAATTGGTTTTAAATCATATCTATATTAAATAGTAGGTATCAAATAATTATTTCGTGGCATACTCTAAACAAATAACATTCACGCTTCGCGAACGCAAAATTATTGGCATATGAAATCCCCTAAGGTATTACTACAGACAATTACCAGATTTAATTTTAATAACGGTATGAATTAAATATATTTCGCAACGGAGTTAATACATTTGCAATGCACGGGAAATCTTATTACAAGTCTTTTGGTTTAAACCTTTCAGATAGTGCGTTTATATCGCACTTATTGCCTACACTTGCATTGCACAGGACTTGTTGGACATTTGAAGGCACACATTAGCCAATCATGGGAAAAGGAAAGGAAACGCAATGCGGAAGAATGCGTACCAGTGGGGACAATGTTATAAAAGACAGGGTTTAGCAGAAAAAAGTGTCATATGTTACACTGCTCTTCCTTAAAAACGGGTATTCTTATATCTACTTCTTTTTAATGGACATGGGTATTAGAAGAAGTTCTTATTGAAACCTCCTTTTCAATAGGATTGTGGAATTTAGTTTAATTTACTCACAATATTTTGGGTTATTTTCTTCACATTTTCTTCATATTTTGCCAGTCTCTAATTATAATATACAAACTTGAGCTTTTCACTTTGCTCTACTCTACTTGTCTACCAATCCTACGACTATGATAAGTCACAGACAATTGAAAATGAGTGCTATTTATGGAAGCTCTTTAACTGTTACGGTTCTCAGTCTCATTCTATCATGAGCGTGAAAAATTGCTAATTTTGCTCAAAGGCCTCTCTATCAGGCTTGAGATTCTTTTACGTACCGTAAATCTACCACACGGGACCACCGGCTTTCCTTCCTAAGGCAATCATGACCTCCGCCTGGTTTGAACCCGTGAGCATGGAAATCAGAGGCTAGCGTGCCACCTCTAGACCACGGAGGACATGATAATTCATGCTTAATTAAGACGGTCTAGATCATAAACACAAAATCGCAAAACAATCTCTGCTTACGCTTTATCACTGCAGTTATTATTGCGGTAACGTCTTAAAACAAATCAGGTAAAACAATAGAGATAACATTTTACGAGGACTGCTTCCTCACATTTCTGTGCACAATAGGCAGAATTCGGAGCACAGAAAGCTTTGCACATACTTATCTGCGAAATAGTCATGCACCAAACGAGATTACTCTCCGTAATGTTTATAACTCGCATTCGTAAAGTACGGAGATTGATTCCCATTAGCTCAACCTCACTGAACAATTTTTCAGTGGTTTTCCACCATTGTAGGTGAATTTTGGGATGGATTATAGGCACAGGGTGATAAGGATAAGAGTGTGCTGACCTTAACGGCGACTTCTTGACGTTATTAAACTGAAACATACTTAAAACATATGTAGGGGAAGTATTGTATTCCAACCAAACATTCGATGTCAAGATCTCACCGAAAATATATGAATCCAAAAAAGCATCTTTAGAAAAACGTCACGTGTGTGTGTGTGTGTGTGTGTGTGTGTGTGTGTGTGTGTGTGTGTGTGTGTGTGTGTGTGTGTGTGTGTGTATGTGTGTGTGTCAGTCTGTTGGCAGCCCGCTCAAAAACGAAAAGTCTGTTAAAAACCAAAGTTGGTTAATGTCTTTCGAGGATGCGACACGAAAGTTTTGAGGAAAATTTCTCCACACTAAACTACCACTTATAAGAAAACTTTTGGAACATTTTGATTTTCTCCAAAATGGCTCTATAGACTTTGACTAAAATGCCATATGTTTGAGATATTTTTATGGCAAATCAAATGTATTTTTTGAATTCTGTGGCTATAGCCCACGTAGTCCTGTTTACTCTTGATGACTTTTGCATAACTGATAAAACGTAAGAGATAGATCAAATCTTAAGATACAAACAGATCTCGTTAAAACACGTAATTTATATTCAAGTAATTTTTGTATGGAATGAATCATTTCGGAGTTATTCCTTGTTATTTGTAATACTTATACTTTCCACTGATGGAGATCATTATTAAGTTTTTTATATCTTAGTCCTGCATAGCTTTAAAACATGTGACTATCACTGAAAGTCTACTGTGTTCCCACATTCCCCTAGCACCTACAAGAAAATAAGCAGTAAAATCATTTCTACAAATGCTTATCTTGACTACTGTGAACATTGGGAAGTAAGAGTTTGTAAGAATCGTTTGTGTAAGAGTAGAGAAAGTCATGTGAGTGCAACACGTCAAATATTTCTCTATAGTGCACGGTTGAATCAATAAATACAATTACTCGAATGTTTAATTATCCATTTTTCACCATTCCTTTATCTTTTACTTTTGTTAATAGTGTTGAGAGGTAAAGCTTCGAAATAAGAGTTACTCATGTCTCCTTCAGTTGTCACTAAAATGGGCCTTTGGCCACAAAATCATATTACTTAATTAGATTCCAGCGTGTCTATTGAAATAAACTTATGAGCATAGCCTTCGAACATTGTGTGTGTAGAGTGGAAGGTCAGAAATGTTGATAGTAAGAGCTAACCTGAATATTGTTCGGAGAAGTTGAAAGAAAACTACGCCTACCCACGTTATCTGCAGTAGCTGATAATGAACACACGGACACGTGGCCCAACCAGTTTACGAGGCTGCTCAAGTTTGAACTTTCACTCTCATAAGTGTGAACGCATGGTTAGCAGCAAAAATCACATTTGTAAACAAAACATTCACCAGTTTTACTGCGTTACTAGACAATGCGGATACGTTTTCAGGAATGCTCAAGTATTTCCTTTGCCTTTAAGAATAGATGAATTTGTCATTGCACTTTTTATTCATTACATTGGAATCCCTTGAAATCTGCGGGCTCATACCCCTAACATCTTGCATAATACTGTTAATTTTTGTGCACTCCACTTCTTCCCAGTAAGGCGGGTTCTTCAGCTCTATGGTGCGAACACTATAAACCCCTAGTATCCGTTGTGCTTCTGACGTTTCTAGAACTACGCCGAGCCGAACGTCTGGGTCTGTCTGCCCCATGGATTGGGTTGGACTCGGTGGGGCAATGGTCCCTGAACGCATTGGAGATTGCGCATGTCTGGGCAATGATGCACAACGCGGTTGTGAGACATCATATACTCGAGCGATACCAATTTGGAGAGCTGGGGGGGGGGGGCATGCTCAATCACTGCATTATGCACTTCAGTGGGTGTTAGTGGGAGGGGGGGGATTAGACTCCAGGTATTGTTCTAAATAGAGAAACACGAAGAGGCCACTACTGCTCTCCGTGATGACCAAAGGGAACCTCAACTTCAAGTAGATCTCTTTGTTTGTAACCTATTTTTCTCATAATGTTTCAGGATGGAAGGATCAGGCGAGTGGACAGCGAGTGTAGCGTACTTGGTGGAGTTCACTTTATAGAACTGTCTGCGCTGCCGTTCAATGAGGGGCGTATTCTCAGAGAAATTTCTCCGTGGGAGAGGTAGACCTGTAGGAGGTCCGCCGGTATCTGAAGACGTCAAGGACACGGCCTGTGCCCTTCAATACAGCTCTTCCGTTTGGAAGCGGAGTGCTTTTTTAGGCTTCCTGATAGCCATCTAAGTAAGTCTTGCAGTTTAGGTGGTAGTAATTCATGGGACGCTGCAGAATGGATTTACAATTTTATCAGAACCTCGTCAATCAACTCCTATATGACCGTTGCCATAAAGCTATACCTGAATCATTCTTCTAGCCTTCACTTTACAATATTGTGCTGTCTTGTTATATCTAATCGGTTTACAGTTTTGAGTTATTTACGTTTCATATACTTAGTATGCAAGCACATAAACAAAGAGACAACGCAGGTACAGACAGCATGGAAAGAAATCAGCACTGCCTTCTTGCGGAAACTGATTCCTTACCGTTTGTAGGATGTCTTATTACGTCACACTATCAGTTTCTTAACTGATACTGCCACCTTGTATTCTACATCAAACCAATAGAGCACACCTATGCTGGTGTTGTCAACTTTTGGGCTAATTACGAATAGGTATAGCCTCCTCCCTCAACTGGGAGGAAGGTGTGGTAACGTGTCCCCTTTCAAACTGGTGGAGACCAATATCAGAAAAGCCCCTAAAGACTATCAGAAATTAGAGGTATATTACTATTTGTGCTCTGTGTACAACACCGCTCGACAGAGGAGACTAAGTCACTGAAACGGCGCTCGATATTAAAGCAATAGTAACATAGGTGTGCCAAGTTTAATCCATCTGCAAGGTCCGAGCCTTAGGCTCACTATCCCCTAAATTCTGTTTCTTACATATTTGACCCTTGACATGCCCTCTTACGCACCTGTTTCCTTTCCCTTTCACCTGATTGGCTAAGGTACATTTTGAATGGCGGTGTATGGTAAGACCTGTGCAGTACAGTTCAGTAATAAAAGTTATAAAACACTATCATGGTATATGCACATGCTTTCTAATCTTGAGAGACAGGAAGTATGAGGAGTAGAGAGCTAAAATATTTAGTACAATGTACACAGCACATAGTTGAACTTTCTGAACAACAACAATAACAATAATAATAACAACAACAACAATAATAACAACAATAACAATAATCACAATAACAATAATAACAATAACAATAACAATAATAATAATAGTAACAATAATAATGACAACAACAACAACAACAATAATAATAATAATAATAATAATAATAATAATAATAATAATAATAATAATAATAATAATAATAATAATAATAATAATAATAATAATAATAATAATAATAATAATAATAATAATAATAATAATAATAATAATAATAATAATAATAATAATAATAATAATAATAATAATAATAATAATAATAATAATAATAATAATAATAATAATAATAATAATAATAATAATAATAATAATAATAATAATAATAATAATAATAATAAATAGTAATAACAATTTTTAGCCCTACTATAACAATTTTTGTTATCTTCCTACAGATAACAAAACAATTAAGATTCAGAAGATAGCTGATTATACTAAGAGTAAACAGACAAAACTGTGATTTTGTATTGCAAACAGTTTCAGAGAAAAAGGGACATGGAATTAAATGTTTTCAGAGTAGATTTTATTCTTTTTCTATGGATGAAATAATTTTTATAGATTCGACCACATAAGTTACCAGTGCAATAACCACTTATAATTACTGTGATCTATAGAATAATTCATAAAAATTTCATGAGAAACCATTGAGAACTTTAAGAGGAATGGTAATTTAAACTCACTAAACTGTAATTTAGTCAAGCACCAGGTATAACAGTGAGGAAGAGGATGATATGAAATGCAGGTGAAATCAATGGTTTGTAGGGTGATAATGGGGCAGTTGGTGGACTGAGAGGCGGGGGAAACCGGAGAACCTGGAGAAAACCCGCCCTGATGCCGTTTCGTTCACCATTAATATCACATGTGGGTCCTGGTGGTAGGCGAACGCTCTAACTATTCGGTCACGGCACCGCCCTTTGCCCTTTTAACACGCAAATATCCCCGCTATAAAGGTTTTAATTAATTCCTCAAGATCACTGAAAGTATTAATATAGAACTCGGTACATTTTTCCGGTTATCACTGTCAGCACAACTTTTTTCTACAAATTCCAGTATATCATACAAGATTCTCCTATACTACCACCACAACTCTTCTGGGACTCGTATAGCATAATATCAGAACCTAGATGAATATCTAAAGAACCCAATTTTTCTAGAATAGTAGACGTTATGGGTTTTATCGGTGTTGAAACACATTTCTTCGCACTGTCTCTTGCATGAAACACGCAGAGTATGTTTACATAGCGCCCTTTCGTTTTTGAACAAAGCGATGTTCATTTTCCTTTATTTTATGATGGTTGTCTTTTCTGCTTCACTGCAAGTTGAATGTCTTCTTTCTCCGGCATCACAGAGAGGTACAGTCGAGTCCAAAATTACTGCGCAGTAACCCTTGACAAACATGTATACGACGGCTGGCCGAGTAGTATGGTTACCTAATACAATTGGAACCACCAATTAATTTCACACAAAAGAATGGAAGCTTCGCCGAAGTCTAGTATTTCTTTATCTTCGTATTTCCTTCCACTGCCGTGTTCAGAGGGAAGAAGTGCTGCATAGTATATTAGTACCCAATTTTCACATGATTGTAGAATATTTATGTGATACTTTAGGCATTTGTATCTTTTACTTAGTCTCATAGTTAATAATATAAAAGCTACATAGCTTTCACATAACACACAAGCTTTTAACATACAACCAAAGACAAAAGAAGGTGGTGCACAAACAGATTCCGCAATCCCAGGTCATTAAGTTAACGTCTTTGTGTTGTTGTTGTTGTTGTAGTCTTTAACGCCCGCTTTTACTACTACGGCACCGCAGGCGGTGACACTGATGATACATGGAATGAAGATGGAGCACCGGTGGAATGAGATGGCGGGGGAAACCGGAGCACCCGGAGAAATCCCGCACTGACGCCACTTCGTCCACCACGAATACCACATGCGGGTCCCTGGGATCGAACCCGGGCCGCCTAGGTGGTAGGCGAGCGCGCTAACCGCTCGGCCACGGCGCCGCCAACGTCTTTGGGAAATGTAATCGGAGAAAAACAATTTCTTCTGGGATGTGAATTATGAAATATCGATTGACTGATTTCAAGTGTTAGGTAGGCACAATTTTCTCTCTTTATACTATAATTTAATATAAATCAAATTTGATTAAAATGTTACTTGAAAGTTATTCATGTTAGCATGGGTATTTCTTGGCGCATATTCTATTTTCCTTTGATTTGCTTAACGGGAGCATCTACATATAAGAGATTGCTTGGAATGAAATAACCACGGAATTCATCTTATTTTACATGCATTTTGTGTGGAGTATTAACTCAAAGTAAAGCCTGGGTAAGCATGCTCTATTATAAGTCCAATGTGTTCATATTCAAATATAAGAGGTTGTAAATCCTCATTGATCTTTTATTCATTTACGAAGTAAAATTATGTTTTATAGACCACGATCGTCACAGAGAATTGGTCTTTTCAATGGTAAAATAACTATCAAACTTGCTTGAGTGAACACATAAACACACACACACGAATTTTTCTCTTTATATATAGCGTGTGTGTGTCCCAGAAAAATACCCAGAACGGTATCTTGTGCGGGATGGGAAGCTGATCGGTTTCCACCTTGGCGCCCTGTCCAGAAATGCACGGTTTCGACGCTAGAGAGCGTCGAAGTTTGAGAATGAACAGTTGTGACAATTTGTTAACATTCATTTTGGTTTCTTAATACGGAATGTATGCAACTATTTAGCCATCTGTGCATTAGGATGAAGGACCTGAGCATTATAATATTCCTACGATGCACTACATTCCTCAAAACGAGGCGTTAGGTGGGTGAAGAGCAACCGCTCAAAAACTTTTGAGACGGTTGGGAGAATACTGATGGAGCGGTAGTTGCTAAGGAAGACTGGATCCTTGCCGGGTTTCAAAATGCACACCACCCTCGCCTCCTTAAGCATGATGGAAAGTGGCGGAGACGTAGGCATGCATTGAAAATCCGCGTCAAGTGGAAGACAGCTCTTTTGGGTAGGTGCTGGAGCATGAGCACCGTGACTCCGTCATGTCCAGGGGATTTATTAGGGTTCGGTGATCACCGCTTTCGGGGTGATTATTGGGATTTGGATCTCCTCGTGGAGTTGCCGTGGTTCCTCATAGAGGTAATCCACGGCCGCTTTCACAAGTTCAGTAAAGTCTTTGTCTTGTGGGTCCTCCCGGGGTTCGAACTGTACCTCAAGGTGGTCCGCAAACACAGTGGCTTTCTCGTCTGGCTCGAACGCAAGCCGCCCACGAGGAATGCTGGTATTGGGCCTTGTCCTTCCTCAAGGCTCTTATAATCCGCCATGGTTTCTTTTCTTGAAGGTTTACATTCTAAAGAGTGTCTTCCCAGGCTGTTGCCCTATGCCCACGGAGCAGACGCCTTGCCAGGTTTTTAAACCTCTGGTATGCTGCTCCTATCCTGGGAAAGCGGAAGCGTTGCCATAGCTTCCGAACAGTTGCCTGGGCTTTTAGCAACTGCTGGAGTTCTATAGGTATGGTTCTCGAGTCAGGGCTATTGGTGGGAATACGGTGAGCGTGTGCTCGTACCACACTTAGGACATGGTGGGAAAAATCCGCCGCTGCCACTTCCAACGCTTCGAGATCATCGATGCGTGGTCGAGGGTCGACGGATTGGTTTAGTTCTAGGACTGCTGCATCACAGTCAATCTCACGTGTCCAGTCTGAGTTTAACAGAGCTGTGGAATTCACCACCACTGGGTAATGGTCGGAATCCAGCTCATTTACTGCCGAGAGGTCAAAGTGCAATAGCATATTTTTGGTGATCATGATATCTAAGATGTCAGGCCTGCCCCGGGCCGGATGGAATGTTGGACCTCTCGGCCCGTGCGGGACAAGGCTTGGGTCTCCGCTGATGAGGTGGTAGAGCCCGCGCCTCCTCTGGTTGCTAGTGCGACAGTACCAGAGCCCATGCTTCGCGTTAAGATCTCCAGCGATGCAGACTTCTGGGAGTAGGTTAAGGGGAGTGGTATAATCTGCTTCATAGAAGCTATGATCAGGTGGGTCATAAGTCGCAATGAACAAAGTGTCCATACCGCCATAGGCAAGCCTGATGGCAATAGCCTCCACGTGCTGAAGGGCAGGAAGAGGAAAAGGTGTGTGCGTGATAATCTTTTGATGAAGATAGCTGTACCACCACCCTGTCGGCCGACCCGATCACACCGATGGGCGACGTAACTTGGCAGCGAGAAGTTTATACCAGCATGCAGGTGTGTCTCGGTAGCCATGAGGATGTCGACCCCATAGGACTGTACAAACTCGAGAATGCCGGAGCGTTGTTCCCTTGCGCCATTAGCATTCCAGAACGCAGCAAGCAATGGCCTACGCACAATTCGGTAAGCCATTGCAGGGAGGATTTTGGGAACAGCTGCTCTAATGTCTCTAGGACTTAGTGTTTTACTAGGACAATGTTGTCGTCCGTGAGCTGCTGCATACACCTCCGCAGTACGGGAACTGTCTGCCTTATCATATCCCCGAACCAGTTGGACAGGGACCTAAATTCCTCCAGGTCTACCGAGGATATAGCACCTCCGAGTGAGGCTAATGGAGCCTTCGGAGTGATGCGTGCCGGTTGGTCATTTTGGGTTTGGGTAACTGTTGGATTTTTGACTAAATGTGCTCGCACAACCATCTCGCACTTCGATGCACTACGGCGTCCAAACCGTGCATTTCCGGAGTGTGGTTCCAATTTGAAAACTTATCAGTTTACCATCCCACACAACATACTAGGCTTTGTTGGTGTTATATTTTTTTTTTTTTTTTTTTTTTTTTTTTTGGAGGGGGGACACTACGTTTGTACATATATTATAGATGTTGAATTTAAAATCAAGAGGTCTTCGTAGAGTCTTCCCATAGATACAACATATACTTTTTATTTATCATTCAAGTATGTTAAACGTATGGCATTGTATAATCTTTGAGTTATGCTGTTCATAGATGGTCAGTCACACTCACATGCCCACACCTACACACCCATGCTAACCTTTTTGTGAAGAAGCCTTTATTGTTTCAGCAGATCTCAAAGCCTGTATTTCCGGTGAACTATTACTAGTAAATAGCACTTCCTCTACATGCTGTAGCTATGTGGTAAAGATGTTACCCATTCACGTTAAATGCGTTCCGTATGCACCTCTATGATCTTTGCCCAGTAGCGGATTCTGGACAAGGTTCTAATTGGTCTTCTATGTTGCAGGGCTGGACAATGTATTAAATTGCTTCTCTGGTGTAATGAACATATGAACAGCGCTTCTGACTGGCGTGCAGAAATACGAATTCGACTCTCTGACTGGAAAGGAGTTTTCAATGTGGAAAATTATGCCTTCCTGGACAGCAAATCACTCCCACTGATGCCTTAAAGAAGAGCACCGACCGTAATCAACACACCTCAACTGGCTGAATTGTTTAATACCCCTCGTTTCGCTGAGGCAGGTAAATGACCTAATCGCTAAAGTTTTGTGCTGTAATAAAAGAATAGTGTGTATTTTTGTCTTCAAAAAATGAAAAGGATCTGATGTTTCACTCTCATGACTTTCTCTACTGACTTACACGAGATATTCATAAAAAAGCTAAAGATTTGCAGAAATCGTCGTATTTGATATTTCCTTGTAGGTATAAGGGAATAAGAAAAGTCAATAGATAGGCTTAAGCAATAGTAATACATTTTAAGAGCTGTTCGAAACGTGACTGGCTTCAAAATTCCGTTCTCTTTATATAGACAAGAGATAAAACAAACGAATGGTGACTTCCTGTTTGAGAAAAATAGAAGTATTTAACATTCAAATCAACAGCAAGTAATATCTAAGACTGGTTTAGCTCCATAAAAATTATTTTGCATAATTTGTGTGCTTTAGTGACATCTACATTTTGTATCTATATGTATTCTGTCTCTTACGGTTTACCATCTATACACAAGTCATTCTTAATGACAAGATATTGATATTTATTTGTAATGAAAACATCTTAAATGCATGATATTTTAATTCACATTATGAGTGCCTTTTTGAGATAAAATCTTTAAACATTTTTCTAAGTAAAGGGTAGTTTGGGGTTGGGGAATATTGTTAAAAATTCCGATGTCGCATCCATGGAAGTTATATATAACTAGTTTGATGTTTCTCCATTGATTTTCCTTTCTTTTTCTAACTTCCTATTATACTCAACTTCAGCAATAAAGTATAAATATTTGTAGGTCTCATATTTTAAGAATATAAAACATTTCCAATGAAAATGTACATTTTTTAGGAACAAGAGTTCATGCAACTCATCAAAATGTAACCCCGTGAGCTTCCGGTTATTTTACTTGAGGTTTCCCCACCCTTTGCCAGAGGTACATCTGACTGTAGTTGCTGGGATTTGAATCTGGGACATCAGGTGACCAGTTAATTGCTTATCGCTCCATAGATCACCACCATTCGAGCCGCTTTGGCTGTACTGACCAAGAAAGGGATATGAAATCCAGAAAAAATGGAGGAAGGGCGAGACATCTAGCGAAATAATTTTAGCAATATGCTCTTACAGACACACAGACACACACACGTACACGCACACGCACCCACACACCCACACACCCACCCACACACACCCATACACCCACACACACACCGACACCCACACACACACCCACACACCCCCCCCCCACACACACACCCACACACACACCCACACAAACACACCCACACAAACACACCCACACCCACACACACACACACACACACACACACACACACACACACACACACAAGCATATACCTTGACCCGAAGTACGGCCATATCTAATGTACTTACATATAAATACTAATTAGCAGATTTTCTCTTTCACTTCTTTCGTTTTCAACTTCGCAGAGATTTCAAGCTCACAAAAGGAAAGAAATACACTGGGGAAGGACTTCAGCAGTATTGAAAGCTTTGCCCACTTGGTGCGTAAGTATCAAGTAAGCATGTAACAGTTCATTACTCAAGGTTCATGTAGGCTAATTGGTTTCATTATCTCTCCACTCTTGTAAATTTAACTGGAAACGTAATTGTTGATTCGAAAATGCATCACTGCAGCTTGAACTGAGATACTGCACGACACGTTACTGCAATGCAGGATATTGTGGTACACAAATAGAACCCTTTGATAAGGCGACATAATTAGAATAAGTGGTTTGTTCGGTGAGGTTGTTTTCCAGGAAATACTGTTCCAGTTGAAATTGCTATTGCCAACCCATGTGCTTTTAGATTACGTAAAACCGTTTATACAACCCAGAAAGGTCAGCCAACACTCTTTGTGTATATCAAACATTGCTTCTTTTTTCAATTTTATAAATATAAAGTAGTGTGTTACCAAAGCATTAAAAATTAATCGTTTTAAGTGTATCATATTTTCAGTTAGTCAAAGATAAAAGAAGCATTTTGACGGTAGATTATAAAGGAGAAAATTCTCTTCAGAGTGGTAACTCCAAAGTTCCCAACTTCGATTTTCTAGTATAAATGAGGATTGTTATCCAACAGGTTTGTATTGTTGACGTAATGGCGGATAATATGAATGCACTAATAAATGGAATCTGATGAACTAGTACCAGTTTCTGGTTTTTGATGCTAAGAATTCTTTAATACGCCATTTCAACTTCCTCAATGTTTTAAACATTTCTTCCACTTAGGAAAGAAGATTATTATATGGATCAAGACATATGATAGTCTAATGGTGCAGTATTAAAGCTATATGCTGGATGTGGTAGCAATTGGATTCCTTCCAATTCCTGAATTTTGTGCATAGTTCTTTGAAGTGTATGAGGTTTCGCATTGTCTTGTGGAAAAAGAACTGTTTATACTAACGCCGGATACCTCAATTTGAAAACGAACTCGATCCAGTTGAGAAAAATGAAGATCCGAATCGACTTTTCATTCATTTAGACAAACTCCCAATAAATCTTTATCTTCTTCTACCCTCCCCTTATGTAAGACTTACACCCACTTGGACTTACAAGCCAGTGCCTAGGGTCAGACGCCTGTCAGGGAGCACAGGAACCTCTGGACCGGACAGTGTGAAGACCTTGAAGCAGGTGGCCCAATAAATCACACCTTCAAAATTCCAACACACACACATTTAACATTATTTTGGAACCGAAGCTATTTTTTCGTAAACGATGTTTGCAGGCCACTGTTTCGAGCTGTAAGGGTTACAGTAATACACCCGAGTTTTTTCACGTAACAATTCTCCTGATAAACCCATCGTCTCAGGAATTAGCGATAAACTCACAACTGACATTCACTCTGCATTGAGCTTAATAATGTGGTGCCCATTCTTGTGGTAGAATTTCACAGTTTCCGAGCGATTTCAACTGGCTTAGTATGGTAATATGTTATATTTTAAAGCAAGTTTTTGTAACAACCTCCTAGTGCTTGTCTGTGGCTTTCCTTCCAAAATTCTGCGTGTATTCTCAATACTTAATAACTTGGGTCTTCTACAATTATAATTCTTCCATGTTTTCGTCTCTATTATTGAAATGCTGGAACAATCGTTGTCCTACTCACTCACTAACATATTAGCATATTCTTCGAGTCATTCAGAAGCTTTACGATCTTGTTTGCAGTAGTGCTAATCTCAAACTTTGTTGCCTCCATTTTAAAATCGTTTATTACCAACTGCTGGCACTACGAAACAACAACCATTAAATATGTCATTGACAAAAATGCGATCTAGACCCAATTAAAAGAACCCACGTTACTTATGACACAATCTACAGTCTGTCCACCAACTCGTATATACTCCATCCAGCCTTAGATCCGCCCCTTGTATCCCTCCGCAATAACGTGCGACTAATACAAAACAAAACAAACACCACGTGGATTCATGCCTCGTGTTTATGCTGCAACAGAACGATATTTACTCAGGAGTTTTAGGAATGTTGCTGCTACCGCATTACATTCAAGTAGTCTTTACTAGGGTTGTCATACATCTTGAAAACTCACAGATAATCGCCGATATTTAGGGTACTACATTTTATGGTGTGCTTTGATTTCGGCGTATCGCGGGTTAGCTGTTGACGGTTTGTGTTTACACCAAGTGCGGATTTAAGGGTGGAGCGATTGTAGGTAGACAGCGATATCTGAAGCTGCACATGTGCTTCTATTGCGTTTTCATTACGTGCAAACAGAAGCATGAGCCCACTTTCAGATAGCCCTGTGTACATAGGATTACTTACTGATGTACTGACTTGTAACATTCCTGCAAGGGACCTTGACTTGGTGGTTAGACTGTAATATTACCTCTTACGAGTATTTTAAGTACCTATTTTGCTATACCATCAACTCTTTTTTGTAGATGTGGTGCAGCTGAGTTTTACCGAGATTCCAACGCACTAAGGGGGAATAAAACCATTGGGAAAAGACCTCAGTGGTATTTAAAGAATTTAATTTAATGCACTATCGCAATTTAATTATGTTTATATGTTTGGGTGCGTACTTCGTGGTGATCGGAACTACATCTTACGGCACACCCTGTGTGTGAACGGATTATATGCACATCGCTAAACTGTGAAGATGAGAGGGAACGATTTAAAAGCGCAGGGTTTGCAACAAACAGCCCAGGATTTGGCTCTCGCCCGAATGTTGCGCTATCGACCCAACTGTCCGCGGCGGCAGCGGTGGCGGCGGCGTCTCCAATCCAGAGATTCTGCAGGGGAGGGGGTGCTAGATGTGCAGCTGGTGGGTGTGGGGTATTCCACACGCACCATGCACAGCTTAACTGCATATTAAACCTAGCTTCATATCTAAATGACGTCATGGGGATCATAACAACCTTCTCCCCTCAATTATTTTCATCATTGTGACATTCCTGACTGTGATAAAGGAGGGACCAAAAATTGGAAGCTTGATTTCCTGTGCTATTAACTGTTATACAGGGTGTTATAGATACAGACATTTTGATAAATGGTACCTGAATATGCAGCCACTTGGGTTCGTTAGATTTTTTCTCTCTTTGTCTAAGAGCTTTCCCGCAAACGTAATCTACTATTTGATGTTTTTTGCATGGTCGTAACTGCTCTGTGGAGTGAACAACGCCTGTCACTATAGACTACACGTTTTGCCTCCGCTTGTTCATACCTCAAAGAGTGACTCACTGACTTAGGTAATTTGAGGTTATTGGCATTCATCTTCTTCTCCTACTCTTCCTCCTGTTCTGTCCTCAACTTTCCACCTGGCTTTTGGTCGATGGTCATTTTATCTCCCTTGGAAATTGTAATCCAAAACGTATTTTGGTAGTCGTTCCTTGTTCGTTCTTCTTTGATACTTTGACCAACGAATTCTGCGTTTTTTATTTTATCTATAATTGGGAGTGTGTTTAGTACTTTCCTTATATCATCATGTCTGTATCTATCCAATCTTGTACTGCATCCTTTTACTCTTCTGAGCATTTTTCTTCAAGGTCCATACTTCACATCCACAGAGAAGAGTGCAGCCATTGTCTTACAGAGCTTTATTTGCGTTTCTTTCCTTGTGTTTTTCTTTAAGTTCTGGCAATTGTGCCACATATAGTGTTGTCTTTTAATATTCACATCATAATCGTAAGTGATATTGCAACAGGTATTTAAAATGCTGACTTGTTCTAGAACTGTATTTATTTATTATTATTTTACCTCTAACTCAGTGTTTTCCTCTGAAAGACACTACTTTTGTAATGAGATTTTTAAATTATATTTTGCACATGCTATTTATGTATGGCCTTTTGTAAGTTATTTTCACTACCCTGAATAATTATGCATCCGTCATCTGCGAATAAGAGTTAGAGCTCAGTTCCGATATACAAGCTAATATTCGTTATCGAAAGGCGTATCCAGTGAGCGTTACGCTCTGGTGGAACATAAACACGCATAGCTTGTGAGTGTCACGTTAATTAGAGCTACTAACCAGCATGAAAACATACTGCCTTTAATAAATAAAATTATACGTCTGAAAATTTAGTAAATGTTTATATAATATTGTTCATTACACTCTCCTCAACTTAAACCTACCCCGTATGTGAGTGTTTTGGCACCTGTAGTTTTGTTCATCACGCTGTTGTGTTTCTTTCCCTCCTTAATCTCTTTAACCCGCGGATTACTCTTTCCTTCATCCTCCCACATCTTTTCAGAGCCTCTTACTTCCATCTTCTTCAGTTTTTTCCTCCCCACACCGAAATGTTAAAACGTTTAGCAGCCTTGGCTAAGAGGGACAAAAGACGCTAGCTTCCGTTTTGTACAGTGCCATTCAAAAGTAGCTTGTACACTATAAGCACGGAGGATGTTAAATTCAAATAACTTTCTCTGCTCACTCTTTCACAAACCATTTTAAAAAAGCTTATTATTTTAACTGAGATCAACTTTCATTGCTCATTTACTTGCCCATTTTATTTTTGGTATAAGAACATAAATCAGAAGACTTTTAAAAATTGTGTGGTATACGTATGTATATAATGTTTTCATTCCTTTCTTAGTTTATAGATGTGCGTTGAAAACATCAGCGAAGTTTGCAGCTGGAATAGCTGCTAGAAGTAGTTTTTATGTAAAAGCCGAATATTTCGTCACAATTTTGCATACATATCTGCAATGACAAAATAGATTGGTATTCTTCTATTCTACAGCAATGGAACTTTACTTACTAGGCCTAAGAAGACAATACTATGCTGGTGGTCGGGGTCGTCAAGACCTGGACTCGTGAATCCGTAGTTCAAATATCCTCATACCCTAAACTTAGGCACCTTCCCAAATTCCTTTTCCCAATTATCATTCCATTTAACATAACTATACATCGCCAGTGATGCTATATTTAATAAAATCAGACGTTTTACACTATTAAAGAAGAAACAAAATGATAGACAGTTGTATTGTTTGTAAAAGTTTCGAGAAGTTTGAATCGCATCATATTGTACAAACATTATTTTTTCTTAAATACTTTTATGCAAAACTGCATTATTATACACTCTTTATAGCAACTATTTCACACTTGACAAGATACGAGTTATATACAAGATAAATTAGTTTTAATGTTACTCTAAACCTTTGTCAAAGCAGCAAATCATGAAGGAAAATTACACCACTACTTTATTCCAACATAACTGAAATCAGATGACCTGAAAAGTTTAAGTATTGAGAAACGTTTAGCACAGCAAAACTCACACAAACAATAGGGAATACTTAAAAAATGATTCACTTCACAAAAAATGCATTTGCACATAACTTATGTGTTTAAACGAGATCTGCATCCTTTGTACAGTAAGATTTGGTCTATTTCTTACGGTTTAGCAGTTATGCAAAAGTCATCAACAGTAAAAGAAAATTCAAAATATAAATTAAAATCTTTAGAGCCATTTTTGAGAACATCAACATTTTCAAAAAATATTCCGTGTAAAGGGTAGTTTAGGGTGGAGAAATTTTTTTCAAAATCTGGTGTCGCATCCTTGAAAGATATACTGAAATACCAACTTTGGCTCTTTACCAAGTTTTCGTGCGCACATACACACACGCGCGCGCGCGCGTGCACGCACACACACTCACACACACAGGACCTTATTGTATGCTTTTTTGCATTCAAGGGGCCTCAAAACATATATTTCCAGTGAAATTTCGACATCGAAATTTTGGATCGAATGCAATACATTCCCTGCGGAGTAGAGAAAGCAAAAATAGAAGAAATTGTTTTGGAGTGTGCTGTACAGCATTGCTTATGGACAGCACAGTACCACCACTGTGCACGCCGCAGGATGGCCGGGCTGGTGGAGACAATAGAGCTCATTATACAAACCAGCCAGGACTGTCCGGGCCGCGGGAGGCTCGAAATGGCCCAGGAGTTTCCCGCCCCGTGTGCAAGCCACCCTCTCCACCGCCCCTAATAACCGACGCACGAATGAGCGAGCGGTCGCACAGCTTCTAATAAGAAACGCAGGAGGGATATTCACAGTGTCTCACGACCTGCGGACATCCAGCCGACCGTTAAAGATATCACATGCTGTGGTGATAGCTGCGCCAAGTAAACCATATTTTTTTGAACATCTGTAGCAAGTTGCAGGTGGCCGAGGCTCTCAGTCTGTTTCGGCGCGTTCGAAGGACATTTAGGTCTCTGCAAGCCAAATAGCCATTGTAAAGATCTGATCTGGACACTAAAGGAGATAGATATTTCGAAGGAACTGTTAGATAGTGGTCCCCATTATACGTTCTTGTAGAATATAGGTTTGCTTTTCGAAGTTTTCGGTGTGACTCCGGTATCTGGTTACATCATTCGTCTTTCAGCATGGCGGCCAGAATTCGATCTTAGATTCTCCAGTCATTCATTTCACCAAGTGCTCCATTATCTCCTTTCCTTTTGATTTACATCAACATGTTACATCATCCCCTTCTTCGCCCTCATATCATGTACTGGGCTAATCACTCATTATTATCCTTCTCTCTGAAGTAGAGTGTCTGAGTAGACTTCAATAACCAGAGTTTTTGTACGACAAAATTGGTAGAACAGAAGATGAAGGTATGAATATACCTGAAGATCACTCCATTCTAGTCATTTAAAAAAATATGTTAAATTCGCATGTCTTTCTCTACCCACTCTTCAACAAAACATTAACACAGAAGCTCATTATTCTAACTGCTTATAGATATTAGTCAAGATAAAACACTTTCAGAAAAGATGTCCATTACACATTTTCTGGTAAGTACATGAAGTTTAGAAGAATACCTACAAAAAGCTTGACCCATAGTCAAAGAGTTTAAGAGCTAGTTGCTACGTGATAATGAAAACATAGACAATTTCCTCCTGAGAAAAGTGTAAGCATCTAAAAATTCAAACCAATGACAAAGAATATCACGAAAATTGTTAAGGTGACGCTAATTTTGATTCATAATTGTGAGCTCGAGATTGAAATTTTTTGTGTGGTAATATTCTCTCTATCTCTTACAGTTTATCAATTATGCAAAGTGTGTATAAAATCAGAATTCAGGCTATTATCAGAAAAGTTTGAAAATAATAAGCGAGAGGAGCCAAAACTTACAGTAAAAAGGAATAGATAATCGAACTACTTAAATAATATCTTTAAAAGGCTTGTTTTTTTCTAAGTTTTGTCAAGATTAAAATTCGAAGGATGATTTGTGGGTCATTTATATAGAGCTTAAATATCCAGAAAGGTAAAATGCTCCATGCTCCCTAAAACGATCTTGGATTCTTCTCTCCACTTTCAAGATAAGCAATGGAATTTTAAATGTGAGGTTTTCATTGGTTTGCCTTTCACATTCATACCAAGAACATGGATTTTGTCCATCGCGGTGTCCACGTCGTACTCCTGACACCAGAATGACAAACGTAAAGTCCCAGTTAATTTTATGTCACTTTATTTTCCTTAAAATCGAATAAAAATTCACTACTTATGACCTGGCAAGTTACAGTTCTATCGCAACCTTGACAAAAAAGCTCTGCTAAACTGTCCATAGCTCGCTTTGTCAAATCCATTCACTCATTTAAAATTGCTGATGATAAACTCACTAAAACTGCCTCCTCTATCCGCGTCGTCTCGCTTATATAGCCGGCAATAAGGTATTGACATTTTTTCTTCAGGAAATAGACGTTTCACGAAGCTCCTAGCAATAAGCCGGCAGCGGAAGCTTCTCGAAAGCAATGTATTGCCTAGCAACGTAGTGGTGCGAGGTAGGTGACCTTGATTCTTATTTGATGTGCGACCAGCGCGCAGCGCTTCAATACTTTAAAGATACAGGTGTCATGTCATAACTTCAAAATTAATTTTCCGTGAGATGCTCTTCTTTGTCAAAAGTCTTTTTCCTCACAATTAAAAAACTAGTTAAAGATCTTATATAACCTTTCTGTGATTGGTAGTGTTTACATAATATAAAGAATTGACCACAATTGTTTTCTCTGTTTCATACTTTCTCTAAAAGTTTCTTTATAGCTAGAAGCCCTAGAAAATCGGATGTTAAAACGTGTAGTGATTGTAGATAGAAATATTATTTTGGATATCTGTGTAAAACCCTTCAATTTCAACAAGAAAATGTAAATGTTTTTAAAAAATACATCTGTTATCAGGGAAAATGTTTATTTCAGCAGAGGAGCCGCCATTTTGAGTAATAAAAGTAGGTATTGTATTTCGTTGACTTATTTTGCTTCAGAAAAGCATTATAATGGCTTGTGAATATTAAGAAAAACACATTTTTTAGTCTCCTAAGTGTATCTGCTTCCTTTATACAGACCATATCTAAACATCGCTGACGTGCTTCTGCGTTTTCTCACCCATGTAACACTTAATACCCAAAACAGCCGCTAGGTTGCAGTAGATACTGACAGTTAATGTTGGGGATAACAAGGTAATATCTTCAACTCCATGTCTCCATAGTATTAGTAACACGATTAGTATGCTCACAATATACCAAGCATGTTTGTTAGTTCTGCATCGAATTAATGCAATGTACTTTTATTCGTCACATATTTATGAAAGGAGTTGTAGCATTTATCTTGTCCAATGTTATTAACGAAAGCAGAATAGGGTACGATAAAGATTCTACAATTACAACTGAAATAGACTTTATGTGATAAGTACTAGAAACTTTCAGAGTATAGAAAATGTACGCAGGTATCTCAAGTTGTGTAATATTAAATTTTATTCAACACACTTAATTGTAAAATCCTTAAAAATGCAGACACATACATAAATTCATTTTAATTGGAACGTTTAGTGCAGCACTTCTTAAAAAATATTTCACACTTCACTGCAACCAAACGCTTTCAATTCAAAGACTACGCTGCCATAATTTTTTACAAAATATAACTTAACTATAAGCGAAAGAGAATTATGTTATATTCAATGTCTTTCTCTACCTAGTACGTTTTACGTAACTTCTACGAATATTGTTATAAAAGATTCTCTTTCTTTTTCTATAGGATACCTACTTCGGAAAATAATTTGTGGATTTTTGAAAGTTTATACCTACTTTAGGTTAATTAAGGTTAGCATTTGTAGACACAGTTACATTACATATTTTATTGTAGATACAAGGAGGATAAGGTAAACCAAGTCAACAGTTCAGATGTTTCAAAGCAGCCCTTGAAAAATACAGGCCTTGAAATTTCATGTTCATTCCACGACTCACAAGAAATAACTGCATAGCCAGAGTAATTTTAAAATATGAGAAAGTAGTCAAAAATTTAAACCAATAATGATGGAAAAGTCAGAGATGGCTGATGCTGCAAAAAGGTTATTATGACAAATTGGTGTTTTCAAGTATTCTGCGTCCTTTCGTATTTTTATAGAAGTTTTTGTCCATCTCTTAAGGTTTATCTAGCTCTTATACAAAGCTATATAAGCTTCCTTCTGAATATGTAGTTAAAGTGCCGTTTCCAAAAATTTCCAGATGTAAGTTTCAAAGAATGTTTCATGCTAAGTCTAGTTTAAAATAGAGGAAACTTTTTTTCCAATATTTTTTTTTGCATCTTTAAAAGATACTGAACTTAAATACCAAGTGAGATATTTGTCATACTCTTGATTTTTTAGTTCATGGACACGTAGGTACGCGCACACACCTTTTTCCAAGAATGTTGCTTTTTTTATTACTCAGATCGCCTCAAAACCTGTATCTTCCATAAAATCACATTGAATTTTTGTGTAGAATAAAATAGGCAAATAGCTTTCTGGTACACGGACAAATGGCGCATACAAGGTATATCCCAATACGTGGTAGACAAAGTAAAAACTAAATACTCTGAAGGATGAGACGTTATTGACTTGTTAGAAACTGCAAATAATCACCTTTTCTGAAAGGTAGATAATAGTTTCTTTAGTTCCAGGAGTAATTTCAGTTGATTCATACAAAACCTTCAGCTGCAATGGTAAAAGTGTAATTCTTGAACTTAAATCCTATTGCATATTTTGTGTGAATCGAAATGTTATTTGTGAAACTAAGCTAAGCAAGTGTCTCTGGAGTAGGCTACAAAACAGAAGAAGGCAGCCAGCCTATGATCACTGCCGTATTGTCAAGTGATCAGTTCGGTATCTGAGAGGCTGATAAGGCTGATAATGAGGTACTGAAACTCAATATTTCTACACTCGCGCAGCAGTTAGACATTCCAAGTCAATTTTTCTCAGCATCTGATACCAATACGCTTAAGAGCGTATGTGTTATATTTAGCCGCTAATCGTGCATCTTTGACCTCAAATTATTTATACCTACAGGCTCAGAAATTATTTCATTTATTAATATCTGTATAGGAAAATATGGACCTCAAATATGCACTAAATCTACTGCACTCCGTCCTTAACTTAGAGCTATGGTGTTAGGGTGCCATCGTTCAGAGGGTTATTTATTCATTTGTGTGCATGATTTCCTTATAGAAAAAGAAGTATATTATTGCACTCACTGATATAATTCTGGAACAACGCCTGCACTTATCTCGTGCCATACTTTTGGTTTAGTACTTCTAGTATTTTTGTTTATCCAATGTTGTGTTCCACTTCAGACCTGATTGAGCCAATCTCTTATTGGTTTGCATGCAAGTCCACACATGCATTAGCCTATGAACAAAGGACAAAAGGGGAGAAACACGGTAACATTTCTCCTGAGTGGTTGGAAGACATGCTTCTCAACGGTGGTTTACATCATCTTGTAGACGAATCTGTCTCACATTGGTTTGATGTTGAAAATGAGGCACGCCATGAGATGGCTTGAAGAGCGGTACTGTCGTGTTGGCACGAAGAATGGTCAGCTCTCTGCGATAATAAACTTAAAGAAGTGAAAGATCTTGCGATAAACTGGTTAACTTCCTCTCGCATATCTCGTCCAGAAGGTTTTGGCTCGGTTACACCTTGACCATTGCAGTTTTACGCGTGCTTACCTTTCTAAACGGGGCCCTGCTCCCGTTTGACCGCTGTGTGAGGACCTTGTGTCGGTCCGTCACGTGCTGCTAAAGTGTGCTCAGAACTAGCGCACCTTCGAGACCGCATGTTAGATCTGCAGAGGTTCTGGTGGGTGATAAACAAGTGGTCGAAACAGTTTTGAAGTTTTTAGTGAAGATAACTCGACGATTTTAAGTATCGAAATTTCATACTTTTTCGACATAATGGCTTTTGCCTCTTTGTTCGGTATATTTATATTGAAATTTATCAGTGGCCGCGCCGTGGCCAAACATTTAGAGCGCTCGGCAACTCCTTAGGCGGCCCAGGTTCGATCCCAGGGAACCGCATGTGGTATGCGTGGTAGACCAAGCGGCGTTTGGACGGGTTTTCTCCGGATTCTCCAGTTTTTCTCGCCTCTCATTCCGCCAATTGTTCCATTATCATCTTTCCAATCATCGATTTTGCCTGCATTTCATATCATCCTCTTTCTCACTACCATACCTGTTGCTGTGCTGACCATCTGCTTCCAGGTGTTCACTCTGTCCGGCTCATAGGTTCCTGTGCTCCCCGACAGGCGTCTGACCTTAGGCATTGGCTTGTAAGTCCTACATAAGGGGAGGATAAATGAAATTTATCTCTGGGTTTTGCCATGATCCGTTTTATAAGAGCGCTGATGACCAAGTAGTTGAGTACCCTTAATCCTACAGCATCTGCTTCCAAGGAAGCAGAGGATGCTGTGAAATAGTGTGTACAGCAGCGCTAAAAGAACGATAATGGCCAGAGAAAATCATCAGATGTTAGATATAGTGTTTCTTTTTAGTACGTTCTATATTTATAGCAAAACGAAATACGAGTTTGAGACTGTAAATTTATAGACATATTTACCTATGAATGTAAAATGTTGTAATGAACCACTTCTTTTATGTATAGGTATATGGTGGCATGATTTGCTATAATAATACAATTCATTGCAGCTATAAACTGACAACACTGACCTGAAGGACGGACATTTCGAGAATGCTCACATCATTTTCATCATCAGTAAAAGAACCAAAACGTAGAAACTGCACATCACTACCAGGGTGCCACACTGTACCTGTTTTAATGCCTTTAGTTGCATCTAACTATAGCAAGTTACGATGAATGCGGATACATTCACTAAGCTTGTGTTCCAGGTAACAGCGCTGCCTGTCAAGTTATGCATCTGCGCTGCAATTAGAAGCTAAGACGGTCACCAGACATTTGATATGCATCTTCGGGAGAAAACAGGTTTGGTAAGGACGATTTATATCTTTCTTCAGAATCATGGTACTCAATTCCACTTTGACGTATTTACTTGTGACTTGTACTACCTCCTGAGTTTGTGGAAAATGGACCTTAAGGGACCCCGTGACTCAAATTTTAATGTTCTATATTCTTATAGTCAGTATGGAATCAATATTCTGCCACAGTTAACGATGTTTGTGTTATTAACTGCCATACAAAGTTCCAGCACAACCTGTTTTGTAGTTTTGAGGGGATTAATTATTCAATTTATCTATTCACAATACCTTAATATTCCAAATACTCTATGCGCATCATAAACTAAAATATCGCAATAGAGTTATTATTTTATAAACTCTAATTACCCAAAAAACACCATCAATCTCTGGCAGGAAGAAAAAATTATTAGATTTAAAATAATTTCTTTGCTGTGATGGACATTGAAAATATTTCTTTTTAACCTTTTTGTGAATTTAGTTTCTTTAAAGCTAAACATATGTTCAGATGGAGCACATATTGAAAAAGTTCTAGGACCATAGCACAAAATTTAATACCCATGGAGAAAAAAGTGTACTTAAAAATGTAAAGTTAAGAAAAAATAATTATTCTACACAAATGATCGTAAGTTAAATTACCTGTTTGGCCTAAAACTGTCCTGCTCAATATGTCACATCTCCTCTCTTTTGTCCAATAGTCTCTCTTCTCAGATTCATTGTTTAACTACTTCTTTTCGCTGATTTTGGTTATTTTTGTCCCATATTTTGTTCAGGTGCTCCCGAAAATTTAAGCAGAAAGGGGGCGTTTAAACTTAACGCACATCATTTAAAGCCTGTGCTGGCCCTTTAAAAGTTAACTAAACTCAAAAATGTTGCTTCGAACCGATGACTGAACGTTTGGGAAAGATTTATATGCACAAAACTAAAAACCGCCACTTTGATAATTTTTCGAGCGTTTTTCATTCCCAAAGCTCACTATGTTTAATAAACTTAAGCAGAATAATTTGGGAAACCGTTCACAACATTTTATGCACTGATATTCATGATTAAAATTATTTGATACTATATTATGGGTGAAAAAGACGTATATAACGCTGTGTTTTGGAAATATTAATATAAATATTTCTTTCATGCTTTGCCCAAAAATGTTCCATGGAATACAAAACTGTAAGTTCCAGAATTTGCTTCTAATATGATGACATGCTTACAAAAAGTGCAGCAGTTTCACAGAAATTTTGGTAGAAATTCAAGAGGTTCTAAAGCTTAACGTACGTAAAACACTACACGATGTTAGAAATCCAGATCCACCAACTTTTAAATACATATTCTAAAGATTCCTTCATTAAAATTGAGCAGAAATTCTCATCCATGGAGAATTTTATGTATCGGGAAATGCTGCAAATAATGAAGCGGTGAAATCGCTTTAAAAGTTTGCTAAATATTAAAAATACAATGTACCTGTGGCCTTTTAAGGATTTGTAAACCAGCACTTCTATGAGTAATGTTTAACATTCATATTATAAACACTGAAATAAGCTATACGGATAATATAATACCACACAAACAGTAAAGTGGCTCGGGTTCGATGCCAGGTGACCGCATGTGGGATTTGTGATAACAAAGCGGTGCAAGGGCAGGTTTCCTCCGGGTTGTCCAGTTTCCCTGCCATTTCATTCATCTATAATCAGTGCCAACGTCGGCGGTAAAAGCGGGCGTTAAACACTACCAAAAAGTGTGGGGGGGGGGGGGGGGAGGGGGTGAGAACATACAATATGTCGATTACATCGATGTAACTACTACTTTGGGAACATTAATGTGGCAGCATACTGCAGTTGTGTTCATTCAGTACTTGGAAACTTTTACAATTAATTTCATTATTGTTAACTATCTCAATAGCTTGTTCTCTAACGTGCAATCAAGCATGAATTGGGATTTATAGATTGAAGGTTAAGTAAATTAAATAAACTGTTCATAAAGTGGTTGCCATTTATTTCACAAAACTGAAGTCTGGATCATGATCATGCTTTTAAGGAGTTAAATTCTGTAGACTTTTTTAAAACTTCTTTTGCTACATAATAATAGCTGTGCAGCAAGTTTATACCTATATCACGTGACAGGAATATAGTTCTACCTGTAGTTTTGACACATTTAGTGACTAAATGTTTACTTTTTGAAAAGAGAAAGTCAAAGAATATGTGTCAATATATACTTCGTGTTCCTTCGATTACAAACTTTTCTTTTAAGTTAATGAACTTTCCTTGTCCTTTAAGCCATGAGATACTTCAGTTAACCTTGAACTGCATCCGAGTGTGAAGAGATCAGAAATTCACTATGTAAATAGTAAGTTGTTTGTGGCTATACCAAGCATAATTTGTACTTGTTTATGACAATCATCATATAAATTAATATCTACAGTCGATTGTAATGCCATATGCAGTTCAAGGTATCGAATCGTGCCCACGTAATGCACGAGGTGCTGTAAATATATTACCAAATACTGTACAAGCTCTGCGACGCCTATTCTCAGCCCCATGACAAGCTCTTAACTCGATTTAATTTATCTTACTTCTCCTTTCCTGGTGTATATAGTTACTGTTTGAGTGCCAGATATTTGTCAAAATAACATGGTCTCATCCATCGGCTGGCGTTGTGCAGCATGGCTTCCTGCCACGCAGGTGACATGTTTTCGTACTCCTCGACCTTTCGCCTGGCATTTGTTTGTAGGTTAATGCGTGTGTGTGCATCAGAGTTGAATTGAAGCCAGTAAGAGATTTGCTCATTCAGGCTGATATGAAAGACACATGATAACATTCTGCTAATATTAAATTGAGAAAAACGCCATCGGAACATGCAAAACCATCAGTAGATTTCCATGCACTACACTGTAAGTTCCTCCCTTTAGCAAGCTATGAGAACCGTTTGATGACTTATTCGCTAGGATGGTTTAACACTGCTTTCTTGAGCATTTAAATGAATCAATGAGTACTGATAAAATGAAAAAGTAACTAGACATCATGTAACAAAAATATTCAATTTTAAGAGTAAGGGTGTACAAAAAAAAAAAAAAAAAAAAAAAATCCGGTGTGATTCATTCATACAACTTTCTTTTTTCTAAAATATTCTTAGACAGAATATTTTACTATTTCATATTAATAGAGATAATCTTTTATTACAGGCTCACAGTTTTGGTTAGATACCAAAATAGTAGGCCACAGCAATAGGAACATTTTTAAAAGGCGAATCACTATGTCATGATCATGAGTTTCTCTTTTACAAATTATTCTTGTAAAATCGTATCATTCTATCAACTTCCTGTCAAACTAGAACTTTCAATAAGAACTTCATACATTTGTTGAAGGATAGGTAGGTATAGCTATAGTTGATGGATTTTGCAAAACAAACAACTCAGCGAGGAAAGTATGTGTATGAAAATTCGAAGAAAATAACAGAAATACCTCAAAAACTAGACAACAAGAATTTAATATAAATTGTGTGCTTTAATCAGATCCTCATTTCTTTATGTAGTAAATGTCTGCCTATACCTACCAAAAATAATTTAGAAGAGGACTTCACAGGCTGGAGTCAGAAAATTCAAGAAGTAGGTTATATTTGCTTTGCAAATATCTTAAACGTGTCATATTTGAATCAAAATTGTATAAGCCATTTTGTAGAAAATATACCTTTATTGTGACATTGGGGGAACTTTGTTTTGTACACCTGAATGTTTTAATTTAAAAACAAACTTTAACACTTAAGGCATTTTTCATTTTAGTCTTTTGCTGTTCACATATACAAAAATCAAAAATGAAAGCGCACTGCATCGTTGAACTTCGTTTTTGGACTAATATTTTAGTAAAGGTTTTCCCTGCGAATATTAAAGGGGAGATAAGAAAGTTGAAAATTCTGTAGCATAATGTGGTGATAATGAAATTCTAATGATTACATTTTTGCGTTCAATATTAGCTTTAGTATCAGTATGTAACAAGCAGGATTTTATTACAATTATGAATTTTATGACAAACTGGTATGTAAATATTGCTTCTATGAGATCCTCTTTAATGCAATATTATGAAACCATGACAATTCCCATTATACCTACACATTCTTTATACAGAGTGGCCTGTGTTATAGTACATCAGCTTTGTTTGTTCCCTTTGAGTCTCATGTTCAAAAAATGGGATAATAGAAGAATGACTTCCTTAACATTTAAGCAAAAATTAGGGGAAATATTTGCGTACACTCTGCTAATTATTAAGATTGTAAATAACACCAACTTATTCTATTTTGAATATATAATGGCAAAAGCTGAAAATGTAGCTACATATTATCTGTTTTGTTGTTTGCAGGAAAACATCTCTCATCTTTAATATCTAGGATAGGAGTTCTGAAGAAGTCATTTCCCTGTCAGCTAGTCAAGCACTGCTTTGTTTCCAGTCTTCGTTTAAGTAATAAGGTATGTTTAGCCTTTTTTACTAATCCATACCATCTGCAATACATGTTGCCAAACATATGTTGTGCCTCGATTACTATTTATAAAGTAATACCGCAAATCTTTATGCAAAATAATTACTTAGACATAATATCCATTTACCCTGGTACTAAATATCTCAGAATGTGTATGCAGAATTAATAATACCACTCAGTCAATGAATCAATCTGAAAGTTTGCTTCCTAAGAACGTATCCCACAGTGCAAACCCAGGCCTCTCCATTATTTCCTCCTTTCATATACAAACAAATTGTATTAATCTGTCTAGTACCTATATTCGCCAAACCATCTCCTCATTCTAAATTTTTTTTTCAGGAAATTTCTAGGCAAGGTGCTTCGTGCGAGCAATTTTCCCCCCCTCATTTCAGCATTCTCCTTCTTTGGTCACTACTAAAACAGTTTGGTATCTTTGTTCATGTTGTATTGTCCATTGGATATTTTGTTTCAATTCGTCACAACGTCCAAGCTTACATAGCTTAAAAGGCTACAAAACACATAAATACCTTCACTAGCTAAGGATCTCAGAAAATGTTTCACTTCGTGTTAAACACTTATTTTATAATTTTTGTTCTCTAATTAATTTACATTGAAGCTCTCAACTTACGCCAGTTCCCATGATATATGTAGTTTGCTGTTATAATTTCGGCACAAATTTCTTACTAACCAAATCGAACAAACTGTGAACCAAACGTGCAAGCACGAGCTGAAAACTGTGTTAACTCCACAGGAATAAAACGTCTTATCTTGTTAGGGGGAGGGGTTTATTTCTCCAGCACGCTCAACTCCAATAGTCATGTCGAAAACTCTGACACATTAATGGCGTCATTGATGATCATTTAGGCGTCATTTAGGTTAGGTTACTGTAGATTTTCGTCGTTTTTAACGTATTTGACTTCCTGAAGGGTAGGGAATAATCGTAATTATATTTTAAAAACCTTTTGCCGAGAATCGAACCAGGGATTTCCTGGCGAAAAGTCAGCAGGCGACCAACCGAATACGGGGCAGTCCTTTGCTTTCTTTTCTGTTCTTTTGTTTTTGTTTCGTTTTTTGTTTTGTTTGGATCAGCCATATCATATTTACTGAAAGGTGCAAAGGGATCAGTGAGAAATTAGCTTTTGGAATGCTTCACAAATCCAACTGTAAAGTGGAATCACAGTTAAAAATTAGAGTTTGCAAAATATTAAATTATTTGAATAAAAGGAAAAAAATGTTGTCTTTCCTTTTTCCTTTTTTTTTTTTTTTTTTTTTTTTTTTCTACGATACTGTCTCTTTCCAACAGCTGATTACAATGTCAGCAAAAGAGCAAGTTTAAAATACTATGTTCGTTACATTAGCTCCACCTTGATTTTGAAATCTGCCTTGAAGGTTTCGCACATTTGTATAAGACGGAGACTGTACCTGCAGCAGCAGATACGAGTATAAGAAGTAAGGGAGACCGCTTTGCTCTAAGTATCATAGACTGCGGTTAGGACAGCAAACGACATTTTTTTGGGCACAAAGGACATCCAGGAGGGGTTGAAAGAGGAGGGGGGTTTCTTCAGATGTCGCAAGGGAAGGGGAGTTGGGGGTCCAGGTTATAAAATGACTCTTTGCCCCCCTCTCCTCTTTCGTTCACTTATCTGAACTTTTTTGTCCTTTCTTTTTGCTCCATCACTCTTCAATCTCTATCTACAGAAACCATCTGCCCTAAAAACAACTATCACAAGAAAAGAAAATTGAGGAGTGTGCAGTAGGTGGGGCCAAAATCCGGGACCTCATTTCTATGTAGCTTCACGGTTCTTAACGTTGCATTTGCTTACAAGTGGTATTTTCTGTTTGTTTAGCTTAACCCGTTTTTCGCGAATTACACTTTTTTCCACTTCCTTTAATTTATAGCGTTCGGGCGAAAACGTGCATCCCTGAAGCAGTCAAGTGATGACGTAAGGCGAACACCAAGTGTTTACAAAACGGAAGGTGAGCTTAGTGTGTTTGTTAATGCATGGTACACAGTCAAGGTCACAGTTACTCTACACGTGTTATATCAGTATACAACGAGACTCACATTTTATATAATGGCAGTGACACAAAGGTACATATACAAATTCATGTTTTTTAACACTCCCTGAAAAGGAAAAGAAAATCAAAATAAAAAATATGTGTGAGAAAAATTTGGACAGTAGGTATGTTCCAAAAATTTGATACAAGTAATTTTAAGAAACTTCCTTCACGCTCCAAATTGCCCTTTTTGAAAGATTTTTCAAAATCTTCAATTTGCTCAAAATTGATCTAATGATTTGAATAAGCCAACATATGTTTAAGATATCTACATTAAAAACTTGAATTTCTTAGGAATAGCTGGTCCAGTTTCCAATCAGAAGTAATTTTCTATTCACCACATAAAAATTTAGATGTCTTCAAAATACGCTATTTATTTCAAATTACTTTTTTGTCACATTAGCCATTTCCATAGCAGTTTTATTAATCTTAATTTTCAGTGGGATATAAGATAATAAGCACATTCGACTTTTGGAGGTTCTTTGCCCTAACTTAATGCTTGAGGGGTTGTGAAGTGCAAAAGTATCAGTTCAAAATGGAGGAAAATAACAAGGAAGAATACTCAGCTCACACACATACGCGCGCGACCGCGCGCGCGCGCGCGCGCACACACACACACACACACCACATACAGATACCAAAATGGTATGAACCTATTGTATACCTTTATAAGTATTATTTCTTATTAATGTTGTTTTAGAACTGATTTCTACTTGTTACAAATAAAATAAGCAAAAGTATAGCTCTCTTCCTTAAATATTTTCGAATTGCCTAACAGGAAAACTCCTTAAAAAGGTGTCTCATGAAAAGGTTTTAGAAATACGTTTTGGTCATTTTTAAGTAAGTATATTCAGACATCAGTTCATCCACGAAAAAAAGAAAGAAAAAGAAAAAAAAATCTGACGTGTTGCACTCAGACTTTCTCTATTCTTGTACTGGTTATTCTTACAAACTCTTATTGTTGTATCTTTTTCGTGTTAGACTTGCAGAAATTATATTAATGCGTATTTCTTTGTAAGTGCAAGAGAAATATGGGAATACAGTAGGCTCTGGGTGATAGTCATATATTTTAAAGCTTCGAAATTCCGTTCTCTTTATAAAAGAATAACGATGTTCCATTTGACAAAAGTATAAGTTCTTCAAATCTCACACAAATGACAAGGAATATCTCCGAAATGGTTCACTCTACAAAAAAATGTATTCGGACATAAAGAGTGTATTTTAGCTAGATCTAGATTTTTGTATAGTACGATTTGGTCTATCTCATACGGTTTACTAGTTATTTAAAAGTAATCCAGGGTAAATACGACTACAGGGGGTGTAGCCAGAAAATTGAAGATATACAGTTTATGTGTCATAAAAAGATCTCAAACCAATAGCATTTTAATCAAAATCGTTAGAGCTATTTTCAAGAAAATCAAAATTTTCGAAACATTTTGCAGGTAAAGGTTAGTTTAGAGTGACGCAATTTTCTTCAAAATCCTCATGTCGCATCTTTGAAATACATCAAATTCAAATACCAACTTTGGTTTCTAACTGGCTTTTCGTTTTTGAGTTATGCTGTCTACAGTCTTACAGACACACAGACTTTTTTCTAAAAATGCTTTTTGGTTCAGGGGGCCTCAAAACCTATATTTTTGGTGAAATTTCGACATAGAAATTTTGTGTGGAATACAACACTACTATACTTAGTAAAATGAATAGTGGCAGCATTTTAAAATACATATGGACTCAAAAATTCGAACCAATAACATCACGCAACATGCCACTTATTTCGAATTAATTGCGTATTTTAAAAGGATCTACATTTTTTGTGAAGTAAGTTTTTGTCTATCTCTTTGACTTGCCCGTTGTACGAAAGATTTCAATATTTCCAATTACAATTCAGAAGCTATTCCCAGAAAATTAGATATACGTTTTCATGTCATATGAACATCTCTGGCGTATGGTACCTACCTTAAACAAAATACTTAGCATTATTATGAGAAAATAATGAAATGTCGGAAATTGTTCATGTAAACAATACTTTGGTGTCGGAATATTTTCTTGAAAATCTTCACATCGTATCTATGGAAAATGTTACTTGCTATAGCTGGGTTGTGGAGACAGTAATAACCTTTATAATGGCAGCCATGAATAAATATTTTGTGTTTATTTGTGAGTAGAATTGAGAGTTATGGTGTTGAACTACCACGATGATATTTTACACAAAACCTAATTCAGAAATATTCACACAAAAGTCCAAAGTGAAAAGCTGATTCGAAATGCCTAGGTAAATTGCATTGGAATTAGTGTACACATTGCAGAACTACATAGCAAACTTAAGAATCACAAAAATTAGAACTACAAAGATATCTATTCTATGCTATTCTATGCTAGACATTTTGTGATTAGCTAGTCATGAATATGGTACTATTTGAGAACCAGTGGTTTATTCTGCAATAAAATGAATGTTGAATAAATACAAAGATAAAATATCTGATGAGTAAAATTCATGATCTTCTCTATGCACTATAGTTTGCTTTTATATTTCGTGCAAAATATTCATGCAGTTTCATGAAAATTGGGATAAAATTTGTCATACATTGTTTGATTATACATTTTGGGTGGGTATAATGGAAAAATGGAGTTTGAAACGGGTCGCTAAATGTTGTCCTTGGTTGTTATGCAAAGAGTATAAAGAACAAAAGGATGATGATTTTTCACTTCGTTAAAAACTAAACAAAATCAGTGGAGAATACAAATGAATATCTGGAAAATGTTGAATCCCAGAATCAATTGATTTGATATAAATTGTGCTTTCCAAGAAAATATGTATTTTGAGTTGTCAGTTTATTTGAATGTTTATGATTTGCCAACACAGAAACAAATTCAGAATGAAGAATCACAGGTTACTGTATAAAATTTAAGACACACCTACCTGTTTTATCAGTCATACAGAATAACAAACTTATGATAATTTTATCAAAATGTTTTAAGCAGTTTTTAAAAATATAAAAAAATCTAGGAAAACATTTTCCATGTAAGTGCTGGGTGAAGGACTTTCTTGAAATTCTCTTGAATGATGCTGACGTTATACTCTTTATTTTGTTTTTGAATTTCACTGACACACCCGTAAATGTTTTTCTAAAATTCTCTTTTTTGGATCAATCAAGTTGAAGACATACACTTAAATGTTCTCTTAATATGTCAACAGAAAAATTTAATTATATTCCAAACTCTGCTAGACACAGTTACAAAGCTAGAATATTAAATCTAAATTTTAGAATATCTAAAGCGTTTAACAGTTGGGGAACTTTTAGCTTTAGATTGTTTAGTTTCATACCTGAAAATGTGTATAGTGCAACTTTAACTCTGTTCACAACAATTATTTTAATTTATATAATTAATATGGCTTATTATGATCTATGCGTATTTATTAAGCATCATTTTTTGTATTAGATTTAGTATGTATAGGCAATATATAATGAAGCCTGTTGTATTTATTTGTATCCCTATCTTCTTGTTGACAAGAAACAATCAACCAATTAAATGGTTACACAAATTTTTACCAAAAAATGTCCCAAAATACAAAGCGCATAAATGACATTTTGCACAAACAGTGAAGCTTTACCAGGTTTCTTTTTGACTAAAAGATAATATTGAGCTATTCAGCACTGGAATGAACATATTTAAGAGTCAATATAATTAAACTTTGAATATAACAGTTCTAATGCTTTTACACAGCAAGGAATCATTTCCAATATCTGAAAAACAGCTATAATATCTTGCTAGTATTCCATTCATAAATCTCAGCGTTCCGAAACAACTGGCAATCATGTCATTGAAAAGTCCCTTCCTTCAATCTTACCCTTGCAATCCAGAAGTCATCCGGCCTTGGGATGTTACATGCGTTTTAATGGGCATTCCATAATTGCATATTTTCTTCAGAAGAAAATCCGAAATACATTTCATTTGCCATAAAAATATCTTAAGCATATGGCATTTTAATCAAAATCGTTAGAGATGCTATTGAGAAAATCAAAACTTCCGAAAAAGTTTCTACGTAAAGGGTAGTTGGGGTTAGAGGAATGTTCTTCAAAATCTTCGTGTCGCATCCTTAAAAGATATTAAACTTAAATACCAACTTTAATTTTTAACCGACCTTTCGTTTTTCAGTTATGCCGTTCACAAACACACAAACACACAAACACACACACACACACACACACACACACACTCACACACACACCACACACACACTCACACACAGAGACATTTTCCAAAAACTCCTTTTTTTTTTTGGATTCAAGGGCCATAGCATATATTCCTGGGAAATTGGGACATCGAAATTTTGGAGCGGTTAGCGCGCTCGCCTACCACCTAGGCGGCCCGGGTTCGATCCCAGGGACCCGCATGTGGTATTCGTGGTGGACGAAGCGGCGTCAGGGCGGGTTTTCTCCGGGTGCTCCGGTTTCCCCCGCCATCTCATTCCACCGGTGCTCCATCTTCATGTATCATCAGTGTCACCGCCTGCGGTGCCGTAGTAGTGAAAGCGGGCGTTAAACACTACAACAACAACAATCGAAATTTTGGGCCGAATACAATACTTTCCCTGCTTACTGTACGTAGTAGAGAAAATGAGAAAGGAATCATTCTCAACATCTGAAGAAAACCTAACCTTAAAGATAAGCTGATGCTCCATTTACAAACCTTAGCTTTCCCAAACAACTGGCATTCCTATCACTGGCAGAACATTTCATTACAATTCACAAGTGTTCGGGCGTTCGGCTGTTGGGTGTGTTTTAATGGACACTTCATAATCGTGCATTTCCTTCTGAGGAAATTGAGACATTTTGTGACTGTCACAGAAGCAAAGCGTTAAAGAATAGTGTTGTGCTGCAGATACAAATAATACTGGCATATTGCACAACTATATCTCAATGTAGGCGAAGAGAGCAATGCTTGTTTCTTTCTAACCTCAAACATTGCTAAATTTTAATAAACTCAGATACCTTAGTATGAAATCCTAGGCCAAAAATACCCCTTTTGTGTGAACTACATTATGAATTCCTCTAGTTAAACTATAATACGCTTTCTGAGTTTGGTGTTTTCTGATTATACAAAACATATGATTCTAAGGGTAAAGAAGCCTTTGCAGTATCCATGTTTTGTAACAGATGATCTTACCAATGCAATGGCCAAATCACAATAGCCTCTCCACCACTGGAAATTGTTGTAATAATTACAGCTCACGTTGAATAAAACCGGAAGCTCTTTTCTGAAAATATTCATAATTACATGCAATGCACTATAAAAGTGGGACAATTACTGAGTTTATTACCAGTATTTTTCCTCTCCTATAGTAGCGATTTGCTCCGCTGGGAGCGCCTCTTGCTTAGAGTCCGAGATCTAATCTCTGATACCTATCCCTCCCTTTTTCTCCAGTCCCATCACAAATCTCCTTGGCATTCTTTAGTTCTATCTCTCCTCTCTCGGACACACAAATACCTACGATTCATGACATTCTCTCATTCCACATCGCTTTACATATTCCGTTTCATAATCTATCCCTTTCCCATCCCTTCGAATATAATCCTCTTTCTCTTTCTGGAAATCTCATAAACCAGTATCCGCATCGGGCAAGCCCGGCCCCCCGAGCCTCCACATTTTATACGTGGCCCCTCCTCTTTCAGTATGCTAAGAGAAAATCCTCCCCCTCTCCCCTGAAATCGGCCCTCTCATTCTCTCTCGCGCGGGACCTCATAGACAGTGGTTTTCACATTGCCCAGGGATGTAGCGAGCAAGAGAGAAACATAGGATCCTCGTGGGATAGAGGGAGAGAGAAAGTTTCCCCCCGCCCGACCCCCTCCTCGCCCATGTTGCAGTTCTCCCGCAGAGCGTCGGCGTCGTGGTGTGTGTATGTGTACTGCAGGGCTACTGTGTGAGCGTGTGGTGGTGTGTGTGTCTGTGTGCTCGCGCTGGCACGCAAGCGTCGGGACGCCTCTACCGTCTGCTGCCGCCGCGGTGTCAACTGACGCAGAAACACACCCGCGTCCGGCCGAAACAGACGTCGCCTAGCCGCCATCGCAGCCTTCTGCAACTCCAGCCAACTTTATTTTAAGCACCCACGCAATCTTCTTTTGTTTTTCACCCGCCGCCTTCCCTCTCCACAATGCTCTTTCTCCTTTCCTGCCTGACTTGTTTTTACAAAAAAATATAACGTCTAAAATAGCATGACAGTATTTTGACGTTAAGTTTTCCTTTATTTTTTCTTATGTTTATCTTTGTGCTCCCTTTTATTTCTAGTACTGCTTTTTCTGCATCCTTCAGAAGGACCACCATAACACGCAACATCTTCACATCTCTTCCGGGTAAGTATTAAATATAATATAATTCCTTGTAAGTGCATGCAATTGTTTAAACTTGTTTTAAAATGCATCTTAAATTGTATTATGTTCTTTAAGTGTTGTTCTTGTAGAGCTTCCCTCTAAATATTATGTACGAAATTAATTTACAGGACAGTATCCTCATTTTATATAATTAAGTAAGATGACTTCAAATTCACCTACTTTTCCTAAAACATTATTTGATCAGATTTAAATGTTTACTCATGTTACCTCTTACACCTCTACCTTATACAGATATATAATTTTTGAAAATGTGACTTTTGCCGAAATGACACTCTGGTTTAATATTTGGTAAAATATATTTTAATATTTACACAAAACAAAAGTATACTCTTACAGTGACTTATACACCCACATTTTTGTGTGCCTAATACATTTGTATCTACTTATTGTCATTTCCTTAAATATTTTCCAACCATTGCCACTGAAATATACCGGTTAAATGTCATATAATGTCACTTTGGCACCTAATGTGCAATAATATAAATACTTTTGCTTAAGTTGCTAATGTAAAGTATATTTGTTACTATGTACTTACGCTATATTTATTCAAAAGTGCATGAATTCATGAACAGCAAAAGATGGAATTCATGTAGTTGTTGAAAACATTACTATGAGTAAAGCAATATCTTAAAAGATCCTTTAAATCAAGTTCAAATAACTATAAATATACACAATCCCTAATAATAATGGTAAAGAAACAAAGTATAAAAAAGTAATTCAATTTTCTCTTGCACAAACAGTGTGTTGAAAACATTTCTTAAACCAGTGGTTGTTTTTATAATTTCCCTTCTGACTTGGAGGCAGACATCTATATCTAAACAAAGGAGAACATTGTTTAGCAATTGTTTAAATTGCAAACATTTTGTTTTCAGAGGTCCAAGAAGATTAAAAACAAAATATGGCAGGAACTTGCAATTTGTAAATAAAAGCAGGAAAAATGTTTTAAGGTATGTGTGTATTTCAATTTTTACTGTTTTGAAATTGCAATCTGAGCATGAAATATTTATTCTTATATTGTTTCCTAAAAAAAGCTAAAGCTGTTTAGATTTTCCCTCCAATCAATCTTTATTCTTATAATGTTTATTTTGGGATATTCAAATTCATTTTTTGCATGTTTATATAACAATTAAAACTGTTTTTAAAAGTCTTTCTTTAGACTAGATTTTTTTCTCTTTCTAGTATATAGGTTATTTTATTGGATTATTTTTTTTTTTTTTTTTAATTTATTTATTATTTGAAGTCGCTTCAACATAAAAGTCATATCGCGACTAAACATTGAGGAAAAAAAAAAAAAAAAAAAAGGAGGAAACATATCATTATTTTTTCTGGTATAAGTTTTCACTTATATTTTAAGCTGTATTTTGGAGTGAAAAACATCAATGTTGTGTAAAAATATCTATATAGCTAATAACCAGATCTCTTGGATGTTATGTGATTGCAGGTATTTACTAAAATAAAAGCAAATTACCGAATTAGAATTTTACTGTAATATTATTCTATCCAAATAGTTTGGTGATTGCAAATGTAGAACTATTTACTTTTAAATGAGAGTCCGAATAGTTTGTTTCTAAAACGTCTGCTCCAAATATGGCAAAAACTTACTTCGTTTGTTAATTTGAAAGAAAACTTAAACACTAAAATGAAAGTTGTGATTATTACGTGTAAATAAATGTACCTTTTTTACTTTTATTTCAAAATTGCTCCTGTCCAAAATTATATGAATAGTTACATATTGTAGATAAATAGTGCTTGCGTGATGTGAATTAACTTCATGGTATATATGACACAGTTAAATGTGCTTATTAAAAATTCAGCTGTAATCTTCTTAATTTGTGTATGTTTGCCTGGAGAAGGGAAGTTATGCAAATACATATTTAAGTGATAACGTTTTAATGCAGTTGCTTTTCTATAAAATCCGCTACATTTTACGCCATTGCATGGAAAGAAATATTTTAGATACGTAATTTTTAAGCATGTGGAGAAAGTGAAATGAAAATTTTGTGTAATTCGAATATCCTGCATGACTAAAAATATAATTAACTAACCTGATTCTCTCGTAGAGAAACTATAGTGTTCTGACTTAGGTATTCTTCCTCTTTTAGCTTTTTTGCGTCTGCATAATATATATGCATTTGTTCAGGGACCGGAAACCTAAAGCAGCCGTCTTACAGTGTTGCCAAGTCCACTTTTTCCTCTCTTTACACCCTCTCTTCGCAGTTGAAGATATTGGTTTCAGCAGTCCCTATTGAGGGATACGATAAACAATAGAAAACATTGCAAGAACTAGCTATCCTTTAAGGGAACGCCAGGCCCCTGACTGCAACCTTCGTAAATCACTTTTCTCAATAGGAAGAGCTCCCATTCTTTCTAGAACATCCCCTAGGGTGAATCTCGCCCCTGCTATTCTCTCTCACGTAGCACAATGCTGTCGGAGGGGTAGAGGAGGGGGAATGGAAATCCAGGGCGGATGAATTTAAAGCTCTCCTGTGAGCACGGCAATATGGCCGCCGCTTTTTCAACCTCCCTGCCTGAATAGAACCTCCCCACCCCGGGGTACTCGACCCCGCCCTTTGACCATAGGCATTACTCTACACAAGGTGTAATATTCCTAAATTAGACCTCTCTTGATCACATGCACGTTCAGTTTATTTGTTCATGCTGAACTTCTACTATTGTATTTTGTCTCATAATTAGAAATACAGCAAAATTGCTAAGATAGGGCTTGATTATTTTTTAAAACATTGCCTGATTACTACGTTTTTATACAACAGATTTCACAAGTGTGCATTCCCAAACAGGGAATCTAATAATCGAAACAAACCAATTGAATAATGCATTTATAAACTTTACACATATAAAGAGGTTACATCTACATCTTAATATTTCAGCCTTATTTATATTTCATCTTTTAAAGTAAAAGTTCCCTTAGGAATACATATGTTAGGCCTTTGCTGTGATGCAGTCCATTTGAAACTGCAAAGCCAATTAATAAGGCAGCCTAATTATTATGGCTGTTAAAGGAAGAAAATTTCAATGTTTCTCTGAAAATCAATTTGGTTTACACAACTTTCTTCATTGAGCTGCTCAACCGTTTTGAGATTTAATTACTTGTAGGTATAAAATGTATTTTGTGTACTTACAATATTTCTATGTATTAATAAAAAAATTATGAAGCATCTTCTTAAAGCAACCTCAAGTTTCAAAATAGTTTCGTGAATTTATTTGTCATTGGCGTATTACTTTTATCATAGGTTTTATGGACATTTGTTGTTACCTTTTTAACTCTTTGCACTGTAAAATGCAATCAAGTATTGTATTTGCGTTTTATCATACAGCACTAGTTATGTTTTTCATTTTTGCACTTCAAATATGTTTTCAAGTCAATATTTTTAATTTAAGTTTTCTGGAAAAATTATTTCCATTTACTTAAACACTCAGAAGTTTTATAAACCTAATTTTCTCCAAGTCCAGGTATCTATTTATTCTCCATGTGTTTACTAATAAGATTAAAATTCCCAATGATGTGTTTCAAAAGAGTTTTAAGAAAAATAATAAATATTTTAGCAAACTTGATAGCTAGGAAAACAGCGTACCAAAAGCTTTAAAATGATGCAGTCTTCTGAGATTAGGACATTAGATTTTATTGAATCTAAAATACCTCCGTAATACTAAGAATGTATCTTACACGTATCTAGAACTCAACTAAGAAATATTTTATGTTACTTCCAACTTTAAGTCTTTGCTAAAGTTGATTTAATCAGCGCCATTTAAACCATTCTGTAGTTCGGTATCTTTCTTCAAGGAAATCACGAACTGGGCGAGGGGACCATATTTTCAGAGTAAGGGCGTGTTCACACACTGTTTGAGTTATGGAATATTAACGTTCACGGAAGAACGTATTTCACATACTACATTTATATGCAAGTTCCTGGTTGGCATTCTTCTTCCCCCCCCCCCTCTCTCTCTCTCTCTCTCTCTCTCTCTCTCTCTCTCTCTCTCTCTTCAGTTCTTGCTGTTTTTCACCTACCATTTCTTTACCTCAGTTTCTGATGGGATTCTACATTGTTTTCAAAGTAATGAATTATTATACATACCTACTTACATCACCAGCGTATAATTATTATATGAAATAAATTAGAAAAATCCAATTTTAAACACAAAAATGTTTTAAAAATTAATTAATAAAGAGAAACCATTTATTCTTTTTAATTTTCCCAAGTACTGGAAGATTAAAGTTTTACCTCTCGTATACGGGGTACATAACTGGAATTTAATTATTTGAACCCTAAATGCAAATCAACTCCAAAATACATACTGCCTAATGTTTAACGTAGTTTCACACTTTATAAAGTTACTTCACAGAAATAAAGAAAAAAGCACCCTTACGTTGCTAGGGTTCATTTAGAATTATTTTAACAGCAGCTGTTAGTAATTCTTATGACAAGGGCTAAAAAAATATTTTGGGTTACAAAAATGATAAAATCCTTGTTGAGGAATATCCAAATGTATTATTTTGAAGTTCTTTGTGGGTCTGTTTTACTTCTTAATTCAAGCAATTTTAGTTGTAGACAAGTTCATTTATTAATTGCAAAGTTTCTTGCTAAGGAATATCGAAATGATAGCATTAGCAATGGACTCAAAGCCACTTGATTATTAAGTTTAAAACAAACACAATGACAGTGTTTATTAAAAGTGAGAGATGCCATTAGACAAATTATTGCAAAGGATCTATTCCTAGCATAATTAAAATCCGAAAAAAAGCTGTTTGGCTATAAAAATACTTGCTTCTGATACCTGTTTCTGGCACCAGCAATAATATATATCATGAAGGTTATAGAACTTTAGTAATAATCCGCTGGCATTTAATGGGCGATATAGCTCAAGCTATCCAATTTTCGTCACTCCTCACGCAGCTGTTAGCATTGCTGTTCAAGGACTTGAAGCGACAATTCGATTTGAATTATGAGTAGTTAAATAGGGCAGCGATGGGAGAAATAAAGATAAGGAGCATTAAGAGCGTGCATGTTACAAGAAGAATGTGAAAGGAAATGCCATGGCGCGCGTCATTTCTGACATCCTCTCATCAAGTGAGAGTAAAGCGTTTATGGCTTGTTCACCAACGTTTTATGAAACCGTAAAACCCTGTTATTTTGGCCGTGGTTTTAGTCTTGTCTTAGTGATACATAGAGCGCCATATTCTAGGTCAAGGTTTCCCAGGCAGCTGACTTTTGTTTTGAGCCGTTGCTACGGTTGTAAGAAATACCCTGGGTTACATCCATGTACGAAACTTATTATATCCACCTATTATTACTTACCAGGAAATTCAGCTTAAAATAATATCTGATAATAAATTACTTTTAATAATTATTAACTTAATTATCATACATAACATTCCTTTAAATTATTATTAAAACATATATCTCGATTTAAACAATCACCTTCCTTATGAGGACTTGATAATATTTTATATTTAAGTTCTTACGCTTATATTTAGACAACAAATAAATCGAAAACTTCAGGATTTTGCTACTTCTTTAAATATTAAATTTTTATAATAACTAAAAACAAATGCTAATGCAAACTCATTCAGGCTGATTTTTTAAAGTTCAACCCGTAATTCCATATTGTTGCCGAGATTTAAATATCCGTGTCAAATTTAGAACACTCTTCTATGCTCCAATTTTACTAATTACCACAACTCATAAAACGCTTTGAGCAGCTTACAACTCAGGTTTTACATTAAAATCACTTTTCTAAAATACTACATAAGCCCAATTGCGTCGATAGTGGTTTGATTATAATATATAACCCACAGATTGTATTTGGACTCTTTAAAATTGGAATTTTCCAAAACTGTTTGAAAGAATATAATTATTCATACTAGTATAATTCATATATTAAAGTTATATTCGCTGTATTCGAAGACGATTAGAAAGTGATTTTTATTTCAATAAAAACTATTGATACAGATTTCTCTTAACTAACGAAACAAAAGCACAAATTTAATCCTGAGGTTATAGTCCTATTTAACCTCTCAAGGCAATTAGTAATTATTATTGTTGTAAATGAAATGAATTTATCTTATGCATGCTATGCATTATCAACTTTAATTACTGCATTTTTTTAAAGCACAGCTTGCTTGTTTTCAGGTTTCTGCAATTCTGTTGAAGCTGAACTTCCTTAAGAATTCTCCAAATGCTGGTTTAAGGACTGGACTTCAAACAAATTAACTGTTATTTTCTCTAGTAGTATGACATAGGACTGGTTTATTTTAATAGTATTCTCTACCAAATAAGTTTTTAAAGAAACCATTTCAAAATGTAAACTATATGGGAGTTTTGATTCACCTAAAGTGAACTGTTCTCTTAAATCTAGCTTACATCTAGCTCTTTTTATTAATCTTAGGATATTCTTAGAGATAATAGTTGCTCAGTTATATTTCTTGGGCATAGGATAAACTCAAATATTGTCTTTACTGTACCATGTATTTACTTATGTTTACCCCAAGTCTGAAAATGATGAACTATTTTTCATAAATATATTATTTATTATTATTATTTATTATTATTATTATTATTATTATTATTTATTATTATTATTATTATTATTATTATTATTATTATTATTATTATTATTATTATTATTATTATTATTATTATTATTATTATTATTATTATTATTATTATTATTATTATTATTATTATTATTATTATTATTATTATTATTATTATTATTATTATTATTATTATTATTATTATTATTATTATTACTAAATAGATGTGGTAATAATCTATGGCCTATAAGGGACTTGATAAAATATTATTAGTTATATATTAATAGTTAAACTTCTGGGAAATTATTTTAACTTTAATGTTATAACCTATATCTTAATTAGGTGAATATGAAATTCTTTAGTTTTACACATTTGAATTTTATTTTACACCGTTATTCTACCAATAATACACTAAAATAAGCTCACTTTTCTTTATTTCCAGAATATGACTTGAGTAATATAAATATTGATAATTAAGGGTCATATTTAAACATTAACAAATAGCCGGTTGTTTCAATATCAATGGTTAATTTGCCTTTTAAAGTATTCATTTTCAGCAGCACATTAAACATTCAAAATTTAATTACCTAATGAGTAGGTAAACACTTAAAATAAATACAGGCAATTTATTGTTGCACATTTATATCCTGATTACTTCTTATATAATGATACATATTTTCTTCATAAACTAATCGTTGCAGATTATACAAAAGAAACCAATTAAGTAACAATGAACATTTTCAGTAACATCTGTAGCTATTCTAAATAAATAAGTTTTTGCTTTAGTACAATACAAAAGGCCTTGATATTATTCTCTTGACAAGTAACTTACACAAAATTATTTATTTTCATCTTCACTTTTGAATTGACATTTCTTCTTAAATTATTATTCTTAAACATGATATTATTCCAATTATATAAGGTGTTTATCCTGAAAAGAGTCGGCACTATAATTCAGTCTCAAAACAGTAAACATTTGTAACCTGTAACCTCCTGAGCACAGATTAAAGATGAAGCATTTCGTAACAGTGCTGATATTTCCAAATACAGAGAAAATGAATAAAGAAACCTCTTGGGAAGAGGTTTAAATATGTGTGGATTTAAGGAAATAACACTTTTAGAAGTTTAAAAACTGTCATACTGTTTTGGGCCAAATTTTATTGTCGACTCGTAAAATACTAACATTAAATACTAGGTAAAGGAAGACATCTGGTGCTAGAAGAAGGATAAGAGAAGAAGCTGGAGGTGTGAAGTCAATGTAAAACCCCCTGTACGTATACTGAATGTATCCTGAGTGTAGTCTTTTCCGGTATACCTTCAGTATACGTAACAGGAGGCCATACTGTGCTCTTCTGTGCGCTTCGATCTTCGCTTCGACATCAGTTGCAGCAGGCGGTGGTGGACATTTCTCATGTAATGGTAATTAATACTATTATAAGTTTAGTATTGCTAATTATAATTACTTTCACTCTAAACAAAAGGTAAAGTTAACACATCTGAGAAACTAAAGAATAATCTGTTCAATTGTGGCAAGGTTAAATTTCATTAAAATTTATTAACTCAAACAAAATAGTTGAAACTGTATTAAAAAATTCCTTCAAAATATCACAATAGCTTGCAAGTCGAATAAACACTTTATCTAGGCGTTTATCTGGATTTTTGAACAACGGTATTTTTATGCAATGGAACTTAAACAAATGTTGAATCCCGAAAGAAAATAACTCACAAGTTTACAAATAATCCGGTCTATTTTTTAATAATAAATTTTTCGTTTGCAAAATGGACATGCATTTAGGATAGGTAAACCGATCGATACGTTGTGTACACGCGAGCGCTTAGGATGAACGGCAGGTAGTGCTTGGGGAGGGGGAGGTAACAGTGAAACCCTGCGCGCAAGTAACCATTTTTCAGCCAAAGTGCAACGCAACACTAACCACGTCCGAAGCCCAACAGCGCCACATCCCTCTAGGGTCAAGGCCTACTGCCCGGCTACTACATCTCCTCCTCTGCCCACTACAGGCACATTGAATTGGTGTAGTACTGGGGGGTGGGGCCTGGTCAGCACTTCTTGGCCGGTTATGCGGTCTTTGCGACCAGGAGCCGCTACCTCTTAATCAAGCAGCTCCTCAATTGACCCCTCAGGGACCTAACGAGACTGAGTGTACCCCGGACCTAGTATATTCCAATTCTAGATATTCGTACATTAACAAAAATAATTTTAAAAATCATATTCTTCTGTGCCTTGATTCTAAACATATTTTGGATCAACTTAAAATGTTAGTAAATTTCCCGTGATACCTATATCGTTTAATGTGTGAAAACCGTCTACAAACAGTAAAGCAATCTCAATAAGCAGAGCAATTATCGGAATACTAATTAAATTACCCTAAAATTGTTAAAGTTTCATTACAAAAATAAAACAAAAAACTAAATTGTGTAACGTTATCAGTCAAAGGTATTATAACTTCTATGTTTGCAAGACTTGAGGTTATTGTGTCTTAGACAACAAACCTTTTGTATAGAGTAGAAAGGATATTACTGCATTATTTTTAATAGTAATTATTTTAGAGGTAGGTGAATAATTACATTTTCACCCAGTTGGTGTACAAATTTTAAGGACATTATTTTGGAGTAGAATAGTAAAGAACTATATACTATAACATTTGTATACATCAGATTTCTATATTAATTTATTAATTATAAGTAAGTCATTAAGAAACAATGAAAAAGGCTACAGGGATACATCCAATGTATTACATATTAGCCATGATATATTAAAACAATTTAAACTTGCATCTTTATTACTTTGATAGGTTTTCTTTATAGCATGCCTTATTACTGTTGCATGATGGGGATTTAAGATTACTCAAACTTATCCATAAATGAGATATAGGTAAACCTCAAACCTATTTTCTCCCCTTCTAATCGCTAGTTGCATTACACTTTTAGTACCCTAATACACTAGTATGTATTCAAACCTGTGTGCGTGAGAGCAAACATCTCCAGCATTTTTTTTCTCCAAAATAAATTAATATTCAAAATCAACATTTCTTGTAGATCCATTTCTTAACAGTATTGTAATGTGAACAATGCACTGAGCTGCACTAATTTTAATTCCCCTTAACGACTATGCCGTGAAATTTAAAATGGTTTTAAAAAGTGAAATATATAAGAATAAGGCAAAACATCATTAATTTTGCATGAAAGTTTCTTGTCACGTTTACACTAACTTGGAACAGGTATGAGGCTCATGTTTAAATCAACATAGCATATAGGACCTATGATACTGTAGACAAAATTTAATGGAGTAACTAATTTCCAAGGAGTATATTTTTAGCTCGAGTTATTATAATTTTCGTATACCTGTAGTCTCTTTAATATATTTTATTTACATTCTTACCAGCGCCAATAATGAATGAGAGATGGTGTTAGAAGTATTTTCTTCTTGCAACTAGCAAATTGCCTGAGATATATTATTGCAAGGTTTATTTCGATCCAAACCATAGGAGCGCATGGTTGCCCCAATAGCATTTCAATAATAATGATAATATCAATAAGAAAACTAATATTAGTAATAAGAATAATAATATCAATAAGAAAACTAATATTAGTAATAAGAATAATAATATCAATAAGAAAACTAATAATAATAATAATAATAATAATAATAATAATAATAATAATAATAGTAATAATAATAATAATAATAATAATAATAATAATAGTAATAATAATAATAATAATAATAATAATAATAATAATAATAATAATAATAATAATAATAATAATAATAATAATAATAATAATAATAATAATAATAATAATAATAATAATAATAATAATAATAATAAGCTGGTTTGAAATTCAAATAAAATTGAGAGTCTGTAAATACAAAATTGAAAAGTTTAAGCAATACCCTTTTTATCTGTTTTAAGAAATTAAAAATAAGTATATGCCTGTCCACTTCCCATATCTCTTAATTTCGTTTAAAGTATTGAAGAAAAATACTGAGACCGACAAAAGTATCTCATTCCTAAATAAATTCCTTAACATCTTCAATCTGCACCATATCAAATGCATCATTTATATTATTTTAATTGAGATGAAACATTGCCAGGAGTCCATCCTGTACGAAGAATCTTAATACTATCAAGAATATAGATTTGTTCTCATAACAAAAATTACCTTTATTATAATCCCAACCCACTTAACAAATTCAATTTTTTATCACAGTGCTCGTAATAATGCCTTAAAAGTGACATAGAAAATAGTGCAAAGAGGAGTTCCTAAATATGTTTATTGTATGATAATTACATAACATGGATAACAAATGTTTCCTATAAGATGCGATAAATATATAGCGCAAATTAACGGTAATTTCTTTGTCTGCCTGATTTTCCACACACAGAGAGATACCTAATAGTCTGTAACTGCCCTTCGTTTGTGCGTGACAAAATAACGAAATGAGTAAAAATAATATATTAATAAACATAGCATATGATGAAATGTAAAATCATGAAAAATGCGAACATACAAGGACTATTCAAGTACTCATTCTCATCCATGTGTAAAAAAAACGACTTTTCTTATACTCGATTCTTTAGAAAAAAACAAGTGATTGCAATTGAATCTTACTATATAACATTATGGTCTCATTTTGTTGCAGTGCTTAGTTTTGAGATAGGAATGAGTATTACAGTCTTGCAGCTTTACTTGTAATTTTAAATACCGATATAATCATTTCTAATTGTATTGAGAAAGGTATTTTATAACATTTATTTACAGACATTGCATTATAATTCTTAACACTCTCATTGAGCAGTGAAAACATAGTATGTGCTTCGTTCTTTGAAAATACCTTTAGATGCATAAAGCCACTTACGTATTTGTGTATTGCAAACACCATAATAAAGTTCTTATGTGCTGTAGCCATATGTTCTTATTTAAAAAGTAAATGTATAATAACTCTCCTTATGTTTAATAAAATCATTAATATTACTTTGTTGTTTTACTTGTGTTGCTCCCTTAACTTCTACACCAATACAGGGGATGCTTTGAGTTGAACAACAACTGATAATGTTAATACTCGTCGTATTGTAGGTCTTTATTCTTATTCACATTTACTACAATAAATATTTAGTTTGGTTAATAATGTTTCTCTTTTTCAGCAGTATATGGCGTGTTTCACCCAAAGCTTCATAATTTTATGTTAAATATTGCAACTGGAGTATTAATATAGTTTGAACTTAAAATGTCTTAGGTTTTATAATGAAATCCCACCATTACTATAATTATGGCAGACACAAAATTTAATGGTGACTGATAGTTGACTATCACTATTCTCTTTTCAGTTGTGCAAATAAATTTAGTAGCTGCAAATTTTATTTATATCACTGGATTTATAACGTGATTTCACAGCAAGATCTAGCAAGTCTCTGATAGGAAGTTGTGTTGAGCCACCCACTACTAAACTTTGTGTTGGCCATAATAAATGTCTCCCACATGAAAAGAGTGTTGTCAGAATTCTCTATACAAAGATGAGCAGATTGGACGTACTATCAGAAATAAGTCAATAGCTACTATAGAACAACATTTTATTGTAAGCTATTTGTGTGAAGTGCGTAAAGAAGCACTTACACAATAAATGTGATTTGCAAATTAAATATTATGTCAAGATACATAGTTGTAATTGAAATAACGTTCCTACTTTTCTCTGGAAATAACAGGAGTAACTCATTGAAATATCTTATGGATATTTTGATAAATTTGTAGCACTTTTATAGGCCAAGCGGCGACGGGTTCTTGAATATTTTAATTTATATAGATCATTCACAATACAATAAGCCAAAGTTCACCTCTACACAGTGCGAGACCAGTAGAGGTAAAACAAAACTAGGCCAAGGCTGCAAACCGAAGATATTTTCTAGTTATAAAACAATTGATTTTACTAACCTGCCTGAAAACATGCTATTTTATTCAGGTCAAGCTCAATATAGTGATATAAATGATATCAATAGCAAACAGGAATTTGTGTCTACATTCATTGTTTAAAGGTGGGATGTTATTGCAGTAACAGCCAGCATGTAGACTAAATCATACATTCTATTTATAATCTTTTATAATTATGAAATCGTACTAGAACCATGGATAATAATTGACTAATTGACTTAATTAAGCTTTCTTTGTGAGCTTATAAGTATCATGATTTAGTAATACGTTTTGTAGCTATAGGGATAAGTGAAGAATAGGCAATAACCAAATAATAGTTCTCAGACATACAAAAACTTTATATCGATTTATTTTACTTATTGTGCTATCCATTATGTTGCCTAGTATGCTCAAAAATAAAACATCAACGACATTAATACGCATTTAATAAATAAAATATTGGCAAAGCATTACTTTAAATAATTTGCATCGTAATCAGAATTTAAATCCTAAAACTTTTTCATATTTTTGGAATTGAACATTTAGGTCCAGAAATGCCCGTTATGATTACTGTAATAAAAAATTTCCTTGCAATGGAAGCACCATAATATTGCCGTAAGGTTTTTAGTTTATACAATATTAAAAATACAATTTTTAAATAAGTATAGCTTAATTTCATAATATATCAAAACATAAAACAATCAATACTATTTTTGTTAAGAAACTAAAAGTTAAAAAAATGTGTAAATACGATCTTTATTTCATATAATTTCAAATGTAGGCAATGATTATATTATTCAAGTTCCGATAAGAAGCTAGATCAAAACTATGCAAAGCTCTTCTTTATTTTAGTACCTTAAATGCTAAAAATATATTGGAAAATGTAGTTTGTTTATAAGTGTAGTAAAAACCTCTATTAAAGAGGTAACAGGTGTATTTGCCAAGCTCAGGTTTTTGCAATTTTTCTGGATTTCAACAAGGTCAACAGATGGTTTCCAAATAGATACACTTAAAGATAGGCACTAAAGATGCAGTCAATATAAACTTTTACGATATTAATACTTGATGTTTGTTAATAACAAAGACAGAAATAAGCCGTAAAGTTATCTCAACAAAAAGTTTCAGGCGAATTCGGTTTTTGGTGAAAATAATATGGCAGCACTCTTAAGATTTGTAGAATTAATCCTGCAAGTAGCAATTTCCTAAATCACAGTCTATGCGAATACGTTTGTACAGATTCCAGCAAATTAATTGCTTTACAAATGTCTTTCAGAATTATATACATAGGTACCTATTTTGGTCCATGTACACAAATTCCCTAAAAATGTACGCATTTTAGAAAGCTCTGTGCATAAGTTGCCCTTCATTTTGTATAGACTATAACATATTTTAAATGCATCGCTTCAAATTTGTTAATAAATTCCTGCTCTGTACGATAACATATACAGATGCGATGGTAATAACGAACCATAACTAACGAACGCTCCTAAAATGAAGTAAATGCGTATATGTCCTGTTTGATTTATTGTGATAGCTTTGTTTGAAAACACGTATTTATTTTATGCACTTTTCATATCATTGATAAGTCCCAAATATGCATACATTTGAACATATTTAACCTTCCTCATTTATGTTTGGAACTGCCATTTTCTATTGTTTTATCAGAAGGCTGTGACTTTATGACAAGTAAATTAAATAGCTATTCAATTACTGGAATCCCTCTCCTCTCTCTCTCTCTCTCTCTCTCTCTCTCTCTCTCTCTCTCTTTGTCACACTCTCTCACGGGAAACGTATTCACATGATTTAAAAATAAATCCCGTCTAAAAGACCAACGTATTTTTATTGGGCCAGATTAAAACTAATTTTAATACAATAAAATTATTTTTTTAGCAATCACTTAAAAGGGGACTGTATAACACTTTTCCTATTGCCCATTTAATTGGAATTTCCTTATTATCACTGGAAGAAGAATATTTATATCTAAAATATACTTATAAAATATTACTGAATCTGTGTTGAGTTTTGTAACAATTCACAGAAAAAAGTATTTTTCACACTTTGGAGTGGAGTAATGACTACTTAAAACCTATTATTTTAGTGAAAACTTTTCTCTCCCAATTTATGCTACCATCAAGTATGGTAGGCGTGTGTGCTCAAATCATGTAGTTTTTTTGTTTGCAAACGCCTGAGAGTTCGTTTTCTCTATTTTTGGCGTTAACACATTTTTCTGTAAATGACATCCTAGTATAAACGACCCATTTCCCGGAAACTGTTAGATATGATTAATTAAATTTTAGAATGAAAAAATCGACTTTTATGCGGAGCTGTGGATCTACTTTGGTGAAATTGATATGGTTAATTATTCAAAAATGTAGTTATTGATAAATTTTGGTAAAAAATTGTATGTAAGAAAATATTCGAACTTTTGCCACAGCTGGGATAGATAATTCCTATTTTACTTAAATAAACAACATCTAAGTATGTGTGTCAGTTAAGTTGGAAGTTAAATGGTGGGTTTATAGATATAAGAGATTGAACATTGACTAAATGATCTTTTAATCTTCCGTTAACATATTTAATTATGTAACTACTTGAAGCCATTTTGTTCTAGCGGAAGTAGGTAAATCATCTTTCGTATGAGGTCTTCAGCTTTCTAACTCAAATGCAAAGGACATGACAGACGTTGTGAAAAAGTTAGTAGGTCAGGCGGACCCTGACGAGTTTATTCACTTCAGGGTTTACAACCTTGTAAAGATCGCACGCAGAAGTTTTTATTGCCCCTTCCTTTCAACCCTTTTCCTATTTTGCTTCCTTCCTCCTTTTCTTCGCAGGTTTGAGGGTATAAAAAATACTTCACGGAAATTTACGTCAACAAAGGTATTATCACTGACTCTTGGGTCTCTTCAACCCTTTAATGCTGCAACTTTCTCTTTTTCCACTTTAGTTCCTGGAATCTAGCTTTAGTTCTGGGCTCAAAGGGTTGAAAATAAAGTGCCTGCAAGTTTTGGCGTCTTATAAAAGAGAAAGTTGGGTCCTGCACCTTCCGAAACCTGAGAAGGGAGAACAATGAAAGCCTTCTACAGATTTCTCTTCGAATGACCAATCGCTGAACAGGACCATTCTCAAAGAGGTGCTTCTTCCAATGATATTTCGTGTTCTTTTGGAAAGTTTGTCGTTGAAAATGCTGTGCAGAAATATATTTTAGTTGTTTCTGTAAAGTAGTGCTGAAGACTTGTCATGTTTACTTAGTGTAGCGAAGTTGTACATCGTAATAAATTGAATGTTAACTACTGAGTGTTAATTTATTGAGTGATATTCTGCAAGATATGGGTGAGTGTGGATATATTTTAATATATTGGTTAAGGAAAAAGAAACTAAATAATATTTTAGCTGGAATATTTGCAATAGAATCAAATATGTATATTTTTAATTGTCTCTCTTTAATCATTCTGAATTTTCCTCCTATTATAGGATAGCTGTTCTATTTCTAAATATTACAATGACCTTGTAGGTTTGTCGAATATCTTTACATTATACATGTTATACATGTTTTACCTGTTTTTATTATTGTTTAAATTTGTCTTTTTCAATAGATTTATTAGCAGGCTGTACCTTTATGACAATCCTTAAATAGAACGGCTATCCAACTACTGGATTTTCTCTATAAAAGGTCTTAATAAGAACTGTTAACTTAGCAACAGCAAATTAGATTCTCAAACAAAAGAACTTGTATCTCTTACTAAATGTTATTCGTTGTTAGTCATGAATACCTTTTTTTCTTATTTCTTATATTAAGCTAGTACACTTCATGTATTTTGAAATTAACACAAGCTGGTTCCTATTTATAAATTCTGATTTTGATAAATGAATTTTTATTGAAGTTTTAACATAAATGGCAAAAAATTCTGAGTTAATGTATAATGTTTACACGGTTTTGAGATATGTGATCTTTTATACACACTTATCAGAATGATTCCACATAATGTATAAATTATAAACAATATCTATTTGATAAAATAAAATACTTTTTTCAGGTAATCTTTAAAATTCTTTAAGTTTTATTTGTGAATAATAGTTCAACTTATGGTTCTTTTTTGGCAATTTTATTTCGCATATACAGTAAATTTTAAGTATTAAAAGAAAACATATTTATTAAACGCATTGTTGTAGTGTGAGCATAGGCTCACAGTGCACGACCCACAATTTGTACTTTTGTATTTAAGATTAATTTTCGTTGCATTGGTTTTAATCCTTTTATTGACAATGCATAGCTTGTCTCCCATTAATGTATGCTATCGGAGTGTTAATATTAATTTAACGTTTAATTAGCTTTCTTTACGAAGGTAATGTGGATATAATAGTGGACTATCTAATATATAGAAAAAATATTAATCCTGCAAGATATTAAATTACAAAAATAAAACTAAATGTATGAAACACATCCTAGAGCTTAACTCCCAAATGTCGTAAATGTCAACATTTTAATATTTGTTCACGCAATTATTAATAAAATGTAATTGTTATGCATATACAAAACAGAGACAAATAATGAAGTACCTAAAGAAAAAATATTAAATGCTGTGTCACTTCATCATATATCCTGATTAACTTATGTATTAGTACCAAATTATGAAATCCAAATTTGGAGATAAGTTATTAAATAACGCTTGAACCAGACAGCAGCGGAAACTGAGAAAATTTGAGAACCACTGTTTAAAAAGAGCTTTTGAAATTACATTAGAATTTTCCAGAAGCTGGAGGAAACATGTTTTGATCAAGTCTTACATTCCGGTTTTAAGTTCGAATTAGCTCTGGATTCCAGAATTTACTGGAATAAACATGAACAGCAAAGAGATAATCTATGGGAACTATTCTTCAAGCATGTTTAATTGGTTTGATGCAGGTGTAAAGCACAATTTTTAAAAATGACTACTTTTTAAATTATGATAATACCCTAATTTAAAAATTTCCAAAATTTATTGGGCAAACACATTTGTATGTAACTTAAAATAGGGTCATGCTGGTTGCTAGGCACTTCGAAGGACTTATGAATGTTTCAGGCTAAAAAATTTCAAAGTACGGTTATTGCAAGAAATAATTCCATTGTTACCTTGTCATTTAAATCCACCACTATCAAATAATTATATTTTCAAAATTCAGGAATGCCACTTTGTGTAATTATTTGTTTCTCTTAATGGGTCATTTAAAAGGAGAAAAAATACTTATAAAATTGCATATCTTGTATATTTTCAACGTTAAAATGAAGGTTTTGTAGAATATTACATTGTACATTTTAAGTTGGAAACTTGTTCGAAACATCTGAAATTTAGGTTAAAACATTTAAATTCACTAGACTCTATTTTGGAGGCTTCATTACTTCTGATTATGTAATTTTACTCTGAAAATGTTCTTTCACAGGATTGGAGTTTTGTAGCCTCTGTTACACACACGTAAAGTATGTGAAGTACTTTACTTCTATATTTGATTAGAAATATTGCTGGTGATTCTTAAAATAGACTAACAATTTTTGTTGTATATTGCAATAAGTTGGTCTAAAATAATTTTATTGCAAAATGATTTATGCGTGAAAAAAGTTCCATTTCTACTTCTGTACTTTATAATAATAGGTACATTGAGTGCCAAAGTTAATGTGGTGAAGATTGAAGATGCTCTCTGCTCTTAAACTGCGAACATAGCTTGTTAACACATTAAAACGGCCAACAAAAATGTTTTGTTACTCATAAAGTCGTCATAAACTGCGTTTGTCATAAAAGTAAGAAATTATGGTTAATCTTACAGCCTATTTGGGTACATAAAAGAGATCATAATACCTGTCATATGTTTATTTCTCAAAACAGATGCCCATATTGCTAGTTTTATTGCCGTTCATAATGCAAGGTATGTTAAAGTTTCTTTATTGTTAGCATTTAAGACTGTAAAAGTATTTATTGCTCAATTATTGCAACAAAATATACTTCTGAACTCTACACCACGGTGTATGCAAGATGATTCATACATTTGTTGGTATCCAAACTGCCTAAACAGGTGATTTCTGTCATGTTTTAATACTAACATAATTATGAATCAGCTTGCGTGCTGTACAATGTTGCTTTATTAAAACAAAACCCATGACTCCTATATCCGCTTTAAAACTCAGCAGCAGTGCACCTGCCTGCATTGTCCCCTCAAAATTCACTACCAGGTAAGGAAAAAAAATGTATGTTTTTGTTACTATGTAGCTGCAACTATAACATAAAGGTAACGTTGCAGTATTAGCTTATTAAATGTAGTCATTCACGTCGAGTCGAAATTTTTCAAGATGAAAGAGTAACAATGTAAATATTTTTCCACCAAGCTCTAATATTTTAACGCTGTACCGAAGAAATAAACGTAGTACATATATTATTTTTCTTTGAGACTGTTAATTTTGATGTGTAATTATTGATCTTAATAAATATTCCTCAATTCACACAGTTAAATCAATAGTTGATTTACGTATGCAAGCATTATTTCATGTGTAAATACAATATAGGTACAACCAGCCTAAATCACAGTAGAGCAGAAATTAATTTCATATTCAGGTTCCTATATTTACCATGGATTCCATAAACATATCAATACAATTATGAAACTGTATATGAAAATAAAAGCTTAAAGAAATACAGATACAATTCATCAGAAGACGAAGGAACTAACTACATATTTATGTATTAAATAAGGATGTACATCATTAAAAAATTACATACAATTATATTACGAGTAGTAAGCTCTTGAATCATCGAGACACACACGTAATTATAGAGTTATTTGTGCAATGAGCGTTCATTTGATTTTTACTATAAGAATTGAATATCAGTGTGATTTTGCTTCTGCGACATTTATGTATTTTGTCTGAAAGTAATATTAGAAAGCATTTCCTTTAGAATAGCATTGAGCAGTGAACTAATTGAAAAATTTTTCATACTGCTTTGCAATAATTTTACTTTTAATACTGTCCATATCAGGAAAAGACAGTAGTATTATATATCTTTTATAGTAGATTACAAGTTGAAGTTTTACATATTCAATATTTTTAATAATTATAGAATGCCTTTAGTAATATGAGTAACAATTTATATACTTCAAATCTTAAGATAATGGCTGTAAATTACGGATTGTCTTCACTATCCTCCATAAATACAGAAAAAAAAACTAGTTTCAATAATACCTACATTTATTTTACATTCATCCTACCAGAATAATAAAATTCTAGTCTAATGAGTTCTTAATACATAAGTGTGAAGGCTATGAATATGAAAGTCAATGTGTATCGGAAAATATTAAGCTTTAAACCTGATATTAAAATACAAAATATGTAAATCAGCAACAACAATCAGTCGCTTCTAAGTTCAGAGCCTGCAGTATGATAGGAATATTTAAGTACTACTATGAATGAAGGAATTTAACAGGCACTAAACATGACATTTTACTGATTTATGCTAAACAGTTTCCATTAATCAATATGCAATTTTTAGTCCATTATGATCGCATTATATAACCCTATATTACGAGGTTTCAATTGTGTATACACCTACTTGTTTTCTTATATATTAAAGTTTCCTTCTTTATTAAAAATCGTCCATGAATGAAATAAGTTTGCTTTCAATATTTATTTTGACTCTAAAACACAATTATAAATACAATCAGTCATCATTTATTAAAATTTGAATGAAGATATGTGGGAAAGAAAATGTCTTAATTAGTTTTTCTTTCTACTTTACGAACTAATGAAATATGTCAACATGTAAGTAAAAATCTCTGAGTGAAGGGTTCTTAAAATGACAGTTTTAATTCCACTGTACTACATTCATTTTCTGTATCATTGTACTGTTTATTTTTATGTAGTCTAAGACTCTTACCAATAAAGTATATTTTCCTAGTAAGGAGCCCTATAAGTTCCTAAATACCCTTTTCATGACGTAAGCAGACAGTGATCTAAAGAGGATTGAAAAATTATAAAATAAAAAAACTCGAAAATGACTCATACCAAAAAAAGGTTATTGCAAACAAATTGTGTTTCAAAAGAACCTTATTTTTATATACTACATCTTTGTGTATCTTCTGAATCAAGAAGCCGTAAGAAACTACTCCAAATTCAAGATTTGCATTCGTATTTAATCTAAATATCTTAAAATTATACTAGTTTAATCAAAATTGTTACAGCCATTTTTGAAAAAATAAATTTTAAAAAATGTTTGATGTGCTGTCGAATGTTTAGAACATCCTGAATTTAAATAGCAAGTTCGCTACGTATTGCATTTACGGGACTTTTTTTCATTTAAATAACTATAGCAATTTTGTTAAAATACAATTCTTCCCTTTCTTGTAATTACGAAGCAGAGAAAGTCAAAATTGGATTTGCTTTTATTTTATAGCAATTTCCATGCATGCACCGTTTTAATATTCGAGAACCCGTAGCCCAATAGAAGAAAATGTATCACCATATTCCAAAATTGATTGATACACTATAAGTAAGCAAGAAAACTAAATATCCTTGTGCTCGAATTTTGTGGGACAAAATCTCTCTTAGACAACCAAGCCTTAGGTTTTAAGCTGTCAAAATTTTCTCTGCGAAGATATTTATTATTGGTTAACTTACTCTGTATCACATAATTTGAAAACTACAGACCTCATACCAAACATAAAAGTAAGCTCCTAACTCGGCATTAATTTGGAGACTACACCTGCAACAAATACCAACACTGAGTATTAAATATATGTGCCAAAAAAGAAAGAAAAAAATTCTTCTGTCTTAGGTCGATGGTAGGTATTTGATTTTCTGCTCTCAGGTCACACAACAGATAGTCATTTGTTCTCTCTCTCACTCACACACTCTCTCTCTCTTTCTTTTCTTTCTTCCGTGTTTTTATTGTGCACATCCGAAAAAGTCATTTTAAAAGAAGTTTAAGACACAAGTTGATGAGACAACCAATACCATTCCGCATAAAGCTTTTCTACATAACCAAATTCCTTATAAACAAAATTTCTTCCGGACACGTAAAATTGTAAATAAATTAGCCTCTTGTGAATCAGGATGTCTTTAAATGATGCAATATTATTGCAGAGTAAAAATAGGAAGTATGCATATTTTGTAATGTTACTGTAATGTTATTCTTAGCGGCCCCAAGCCTGGATGGCATAACAACTTGCTTCTAAGATGTAGCTTAAGTTTAAAAATCACAGCTCTGCCATTTGCCTAAGTTGAATTCCTAAATTTAGATTCCACTCTTTCAACAACAATTTATTGTATTATGTTTAACTGTTTCATATATTTAATGTGGACATTCCACTACACAGTGGAACTAATTTTATGAAGCTAAATGTTCCCAAATTTTCATAATTTATATTGCGTTTTATTTTCTCAAGAAATATTCAGCTAGGAAGTTAAAGCTTGATGGATATACTCCTATTAAATAGCTATATGGCTATACAGTGTATTTATATATATTTTATTATCACACTCCTATAGGAAATACGTAGTTTAATACTGTAAAAAGTAATTTATAACAAATTTAAATTAACAAATAAAAGTCAAGGAATTAAGATATAGAGGGTAAATATTTGTCAATAACATTTTTATGAAATAAAACCAAAGTTTGGAAATTTACAAATATGGACATTAACTGGATGTCCACTTAAAATTATATTAAAGTGCACTTTACAATATCAATTCCTGCGATTTTAACTTTTTCTCTTTAGGATCTATCAGTTTACATTGGGACAGTTTAAAAATAAGAACTCATATGTAGAAGTAGGGGAAGTGTTGTACTAGACCGAAAATTTGATATCGTCGGAAACACACTCTTTGGAATTCCCTGAACCTAAAAAAATGATAGAAAAAGGCCGCGAGTGTTTATGTGTGTGTGTGTGTGTGTGTGTGTGTGTGTGTGTGTGTGTGTGTGTGTGTGTGTGTGTGTGCGCGCGCGCGTGCGTTTTTGAACAGTAAAGTATGTAACCTCAGCATCTTCCAAGTATGTAACACGAAGATTTTCAAAAAATGCTATATGTTTAAGATATTTTTATGACAAATTGGATTTTCAGGGAACATCCTCAGAAGTCCTCTTAGTTCTGGATGGCTTGCGTGCCTGGTAAACTGTAAGAAATAGACAAAACCTGACTTAAGAAAAAAATGTAGATTTCATTAAAGCACATAACTAATATCAAATCATTTTTGAGATATTCCTTCTCATTTGTCTGAATTTGGAATACTTGCACTTTTCTCAAATGGGGCGTAGTTATTATTTGTATCTCTTGGTCATGAAAAGGAGTAAAACTTCAAAGCTATCAGATAGCGACCAACATTTGACTAATGCTTAAACTCCACTGCATTCCCATATTCTCCTACCACCTAAAGGAAAATGGGCATTAAGCTAATTTATGAAAATGCTTATCTCGATTAACATAAAGTACACAGAAGAATAAGCGTTTGCAACAATAATTTGTACAGGAATAGAAAAAGTCATGCAGGTGTAAAAGACTAGATTTTCTTTAGCCCCAAGAGGGCATTTAGCTGATCACTCATCTACTGACGTATAAGTCCTTAGGGGTGTAACATTAAAAGTTACTCCACAAATTATCTTTATTGAGATATTTAGTATTCATAGTTGTCTCTCGCCTGGTGAGTTGTATTGAGTTTGTATTAAATCTTGGCTTCTGAAAAGAACACCAGAAGGAGATTGTCTTTCCTTCGTAATTGCCTACTGAAAAAACCCATTTGCATCAGCTACGGAATACTGGTGAAATTTATATTTAATATGCCTGTTAATGAGACAGAAAGTGAAATTTCCCGTGTGCAAACTTAATAGTGTCCCTTTAAAGTGCATTACTATAACAGTGCAGAGAAATAGGCATTTTAACCAGGAAACAAAGATTTCACTAAAACAGCATCGAGTATTAGATCCAGACCTGAATTAGCTGTGATTTTATTTCGATAACTGTTGCAATATTTTACTTTCATACCTTAACATAACTTTCTCTACCACATACACATAATAGGTGTACGATATCGATATTTCACCGGAAATATACGTTTTGAAACTTCCTGAATAAAAAAAAAAAAAAAAAAAGAAAAACATCAGTGTGTGTTGGTGTGCGTGGTCTGTTAACAGTGTAACTCCAAAAGGAATATTAGATTAGATACCACATTTGGTATTCAAGTTGAGCTTTTTCCAAGTATGCTACACAAAAATTTTCAAGATTATCTTCCATCCAAAACTAACTTTACATTCAAAATATTTTAAAAGTTTTAATTTTCTGAAAAATTACTAATAGTTTTGTTTAAATTACAATAAGTATATTAATATATTTTTCATTTCAAGTGAAATGCATGTTTCGATTTGTTTGAGAAATGTGCTATTAAATTATCTTAATCCTAGATAACTTCTACATAACTGGTAAAATATGTAGACAATATCTTACTGCACAAAAAAAGATACACATTTCTATAAAGCACCCAATTGCTCAAATAAACGTTTTTGTGAGGATAACCATTTTAGGGATATTCCTTGTTATTATTTTCAATTTTCAAACAATTATACTTTTATTAAATAGTAAGTCATTTGTTTATGTCTTGAACATGCAAAGAAAATGAATGTCAATGCCATCACAAAGCGGACAGTTCATAAAAGGACCTTTTATATTCCCTTATTCCATTTCCCGATTGACGGACATAGGTAACAGAATAAATGTTTGTAGGAATAGGTAGTTTGTGCAAGAACAGAAGTCATGCGACTGCAATACAGACGATTTTATGACTAATTTTCTCTAAATGTAGGAGCATTTAATATTGACTTGGCCATGGTTTCAGAAAAACATTAAGAAAGAAAACCTCACACAATATTAAATTATACTGCAAGATAAAGACAAAGCATTATTAATTATTAGAGTAGACCATATCATTATTTGTATCATAGCTAAGAAACAAATCTTCTAAATTATTTATGCAAAATCTTCGTTGACAATGCAATAGTTATATAAAATGGCAATATCTCTAAAGAGAACGGCACACTTGTCGCAATTTCAAGACCATTAAGATGCAGATTGGACCCTAAAATCCGCATTCCCATAATGAAAATAATTTCTTTTTGATTGCTAAAAGATAACATTATTTCAAAGTCATCGTGCACTTTTGTATATCACTTGAACATTCCACTAACAGCACGAATACGTGCAGAAGGGGTCGGCAAATCTGTACTGATGATGATATGATGTAACACCACAGTACTTTGCTCTGCTTCACCCTCTCTCCTCCAAACAACGCGCGTTCAAAAGTACACAAGCAGTGATGTAAACCGCATCTATACGACATGTCGTTTGAAACCAAGAAAACGCAAAGGAACCTGCTTAACTATTTATGTTGATATGCCAGCAAAGTTAAAAAGAGTCCTAACACAAAAGGTTTTATGATTTCAAAGCACTGAACCATGATTTTCAACTTTTCGCAAATCCTTTCACGTGGACATTCATATGATAAAACCATATTAGTGCTATGTTTAGCCCAACATATATGTGTGTGAGCAATTTTTTCTCTAAAATAAAGATTACAAAAGCTAAAAGCACATTGTGATTGATAAAACCCTACATGCTCTGTTGACGTCAGTATGTACTTGTGAATTAACCCTAAATATATGCGAAATTACAAAGCTCTAAAGAAAATGAATTAGATGAAAAATCCATGTTAGAGCCTTCTCAACATATAAATAAAACATATCTATACAAAATCTAACGTGCATTAGAGAAGCCACTGCAGCTTCCGAAACCCCTTGTTCGAACCGTGCATTACATACGTGTAAGCCGGGTTGCGTTCAGTGACGTCATCACTCCTGTAATCGCGATGACAAATTTGCCGATTCCTGACCTACAGCATGGGTAAACATGCTGAAAGAGAAAAAGAGGGAGAGGAAGAGAAAGGGAGGAAGAGAAAGGGAGGAAGAGAAAGGGAGGAAGAGAAAGGGAGGGAAAGGGAGAGAGAGCTTTTAATTTCCCAGATTCTGAAAACGACTTGATTTTTATTGTGCATAATTTTACTGTATACTTCGTAATTCATTCTTATCATATGATGGTACCAGTTATTCCTTTTTTTCTGTATTAATTCAGTTAAATTGAACTTATCTAATGTTGTCGTATACTTTCACTTCTCTGATGATTTAAATAGTGACACCAGCAACACTTCTTTGAAATTTCATTTCACTGCTTTCTATTTTCTTTTTAGTTGCTCAATTCATAGATAATTTTTCTGAAACATAGCTTAAGTGGTATGGCTAATATTTTATAAGATTTTAATTGTGTTGAACGTTGTGCCTTATTCCTTAAAATTCTTCTTATTGTTCGGCACATTTGCTGAAACTTTTGAGTAGATTTACATGTAAAAGAACTCCTGCGAGGCGAAATTCCTGATACCGATATGATCCTGACAATTGACAGCGTCATTAATATATAACGCCTTTTCTCTCTCTCTCTCTCTCTCTCTCTCTCTCTCTCTCTCTCTCTCTCTCTCTGTCTCTCTCTCTGTCTGTCTCTCTCACTCTCTCTCAGTTTTGCACGTTAGTAGTCAAGAACCATTTAGTCATGATGTCATATTTCTATTAAATTCTCTCTTTCTCTCTCTCTGTCACTCACTCGTATACATATTTACACTCTCATAGTTCTAGACTTCAAGGAGAATGGAGAACGATCCTCATTAAAGAAAACGTCTCATCTTACAGCCGGGAATCGAACCCGTGACCACTTGATTTGCAAGTTAGCATGCTACTGCCCGAACTAGAGGTCAGTCTCTCTCTCTCTCTGTTTTTTTTTTATTTTTTTTATTTGTCATTTCCACATTTAAAAATTGTGAATAAACCAGGTGCTTTTATTCGGCATCTGTTGAATTTAAATATACAGATAAAATGGAATAAATAGAAAGTTATAAAATTGTTCATTAATGTATCACAAACTGATAAATTTGTGATTTTGAATATTAAAATCGACAATTATCAATTACTGAGAGGGTTGGAGAGACCTGAGAGAGAAATAAAAGAAACAGAACACACACACACACACACACACACACACACACACACACACACACACACACACACACACACACACACACACACACACAGCGATAGATATTTGAAGTTCAGTTTATTAAAATTGTAGTCAAGCAGTGATGAATTCTCTCACGCTCACATACGCAAGGAGAGGTCACTCATAATCCAACCGATAATGGAGGAGATGGGATAAGTGGTTCCCCCAGCTGGAAAGTTGGTTTACTGGACTGAGTGAGTGAGTGAGTGAGTGAGTGAGTGAGTGAGTGAGTGAGTGAGTGAGTGAGTGAGCGAGCGAGTGGGTGAGTGAGTGAGGGGCTGTTCTGCAGGAACTGTTCAACATTGCCATTCAGCATCTGTACTTCAAAATCAATCCATTTGTATCAATCAGTTGAGCGGATAGAGCGTAGCAATTTTAGTTTTCAAACCGTAAACCGGAGACATTTCCTTAAAACGTCATGAACGTTTGTGTGAATACACCCCACGGATTGAGATATGGACAGTATAATACCGTTGAACTTTCCTTTAAATGTTTCATTCCTAGATTTATTTTCTTTTAACCACCATGACAGTTCATAACTGCACCATAACTTTACGGACGCACTGTATGTGTAATCAGAAAAATTTATACACCAATGAGTGAGTCGAACCCAGGTCCACTCACACCTCACAGGTAAGTACCAACTTAACGTGCAATCAAAGAGGTGCTTTGTTTTCACTTGTTGGGCTGTAGCAAATTACTCATTAAATCTTTCTATTTAATAATTGTCGAGTCTGGTATCTCAGATACATTTGACTACTAGGTATATTCAGAAATATATTTTATATCCTGCCTGAACATCCAAATCGGTGACAATGTAGTTCACTGGTTTTACTGTGATATTATACTTAGCTTCACTTTCTTGAGACGCCTTGGAGTTTTCTTTTTATAACGTTGAATTAACACATACATATTTTACTCTCTCATTCACACTCGCTGTAGAGGGAGGATGGAAAATTTTCCTAACTAAAGAAAAATTCCCATTCTCCAGCTTGGAATTGAACCCAGCACCTGGCGTACTAACCTTCAGACGCAGAGTCTGACATATAAAATATTTTACTTTTATCTCGTGAGTTGTAGAGGATTGGTGAAGTAATGAACTTTGAATTAATTTCTCCTGTGAACCTTTTTTTCCACGCCACACACATTGACGTTATGTACAGATTAGTTCTGAATCTAGCAACAATGTAACCTCGCGAAGGCTGTTCATTCGCGAGTCGGAGAGAGTGCAGCATCTGTTGACACGATTCTTACAATGAATGTTGGAGGCTGTATTTTCTTACCATTAATATGATCATTATTATATATTATTCTAGGTCGATTTCTTCCATCACATTTTATAACAAAGTTTTTATTGATATGAATGTTTAACTGGTTAAGATTTGGTAATCTAAAAGCTATTTTACGAATATAAATAGCGAATTCTATCAACTATCTACAGGAAAATAGATGATACCAGAGTTAAGTAGCTGAAAAGATTTCTGGGCACTGCTTCACAGCGAGGAAAAATAAAGCTTTTGTATGACCAATTTTTACCTAACCCTGAAAATGTATAGTAATGAGTAGGGGAAGTATTGTGCCTGTTACACACCAGAACCTTTTAATGTAATTGTCTGTCTCGATGGTCCTGGAATCAGTAACGATCTTTTCAAACAATCCTTTCTTTCATTTTAATGCTAACCATTAGAAAGTAATTTACCATTGGAGTTTTGGATCTGCGAGTATATAAAGAATTGTAAATGTAGGATGCCCTAAAACCCTTACAAATCTGGAGTGTATTCCTAACAGCGTCTATTATTTTTTCGTGCACTGGTATACTTTGCACAGCTAAAAATCTGAAGTTGTGCCTAGTTACTATGTGAAGGTTCTTTGCTTAAACTTCTAAGCAATGAGAATAGGGTTGGTTGTAAAGACGATTTAGTGTTAAACAGTTTTTCAAGTCCACGTTTGTCTTATACACCAAAACGTCCTTCTGTGTGCCGTTTTGGAAGCATGATTGACGATTTCACAAGCTTAAAAGACGATCGAAGTGAAAATAAAGCAAATGATGCATTCTAGAGTTTGAATCTCGATTAGCGTTATCTCGGTTATCCGACAAGGTTTTCTCCGGGATTCTCCCTTACTCTGAGAAGACAAATTTGGTAACTTTAAACTCATGTGGGCAACGCATTTCATCCAGTTGTCGGATATGACCTACGAGGTTAAAGGGCTTTAAACTTATAACATCTGATGTGTTGCACTCACATGACTTTCTCTACTCTTGTACTAACCATTCTTACAAACTCTTATTACTATATTTTCATGTTAGTTGAGATAAGCATTTGCAGAAATTAGCCTATTGTTTATCTTCTTGTAGATACAAGGAGAAAATAGGAATACAGTAGGCTCTGAGCGATAATCAAATTTTCAAAGCTTTCATATTCCCTTCTCTTTGCATGGTTAACATATAAAAGATGAATGGCGATATACCATTTGACAGAAGTATAAGTTCTCCAAAACTTACATAAACAACAAGCAATATCTCAGAAATGGTGCACTCTACAAAACAAAAATGTTTGCACATAAATTGTATGTTTTAACAAGATCTACATTTTTAAATAGTAAGATTTGGTCTATCTCTTACGGTTTACTAGTTGTACCAAAGTCTTCCAGAGTAAATAGGACTTCATGGGCTATAGCTGGAAAATTCAAGGTACACATTACATGTGTCGTAGCAATATCTCAAACACATTGCATTTTAATCAAAATCGTTAGTCACTTTCAAGAAAATCAAAATTTCGCGAAAAATTTGCCATGTTAAGGGTAGTTTAGTGTGCGGCTATTTTCTTCAAAATCTTTGTGTCGCGTCCTTGAAAGACATTAACCTTAAATACCATCTTTGGTTTGTAACCGGCTTTTCGTTTTTGAGTGTCTGTCCACAGACACAGAGATACACAGACACACACACACACAGACACACATACGGCTTTTTTTTTGGATTCAGAGGTGGTCAAAACATACATTTCCGGTGAAATCTCGACATCAATTTTTGGGTGGAATACAATACTTCCCCTACTTACCAGTAGAGAAAGTAAAAATGTAATGTGTTGCAAATGCTTGCTACAAATGCTTGTTTCTTAATCTAGCTCGATTTATTGGAAATAAACAATTGCAGAGTTATCTTGTACGTGCAAGGGAATAATATGACTAAGTGGATTTAAGCGATAGTAAAATCTTTAAAGAGCTAGTCGGTATGTAATAGCCTTGAAATTTTGTTCTTTTTATATAGCCAGAGATAAATAAAAAAGTGATTAAAACCTCCCGTTTGAGGAAAATACAGTGTGTTTGGAAAGTCGACGTTCACTTAAACTACGAATAAATATTACGTTGGAAGTTCAACCCTGCATTAGTTTTGTTTCTACGAAGAATCTTAGTGTCATTTAAATGTGTGACTATTTTTCACTTCTTCCATTGTTGCATAACATTTAACTGTGTAGTTAAATTATCAGCTGATAACCGCTAATCAAAAGTGATGTGCAGTGCTTACTATATTTTCAATTTAGTTTTAAATTATGATACTTTCCTGTTGACCATGTCTTTCGACAAAGCGATAAATGCACATGTTTATTGTACATAAGAAGCTTTTGCTAAAAACATTCCACAAGCAGCTGTATCTCATCCTAATGGAGTTCGGTGTTAGATGTCGAAAGATCTATAAGGTTTCCTTAACTAAACGCATTAGATATTAAACCTTCACTATTTGTACAAACCGTGATAACTCTACGTTAATGGTCCACTCCTTTGGCTAGCTAAATGAAGACGAAATCAACAAGTCAGGTTTCTACAAGATGACGCTTTGCACACACACTGACAACACTCTGTGACTTCTGGAAGACACTTATGGCGAACATGTCAATTCTAAATACTCATGGTCCTCTCGCTTACAGGACAATGCTCCACCAGATCTGTTTCTTGGGGAGCACCAAATTCTGTAGTGTATTACTGTCAACCACGATCGCCCTGTGACTTACAAACTGCGTACATATGAAGCATACCACAAACAAATGTGCAGAAACAAGTATTCAAATGCAATTACACGGATTCAGGTTTAGTATACATACTTATTGTCCAAACATATGCTGGAACTGAACAATGACTTTATGAGCACCCTGTATAGTTATTGGAAAATTCAACAAATAAAAAGGAATATCTCGGAAATGGTTCACTCACAAATAAATAAAAACAATATACTTTTTTGACATAAGTTGTGTTTTAATGCGATCTACATTTGTTGTGTGATAGGACGTTCTCCTTCTCTTACGTTACCAATTACCTATACAAGTCATCCAGAATGAAGAGCACTTTTGAGGACATTCCCCCCCCCCAAAAAAAAAAAAAAAAAAAACAGCGACAAATTGGTCGTTTTTAAAATTAAAACCCCTGTCCGAAAATGCACGGTTTGGACGCTGTAGCGCATCGAAGTGTGTGATGGGTGTACGTTCATACTTCGTCAATAAATCCAACATCGAGCTATCTATATTACAATCAGACTTCGAAGTGTGTAGCTCCTACGTCATTACAGTCATTACGTCATTATCGAGGGGTGGTGAGCCTCATGCACATGATCCAATATGTGCAGTTATCTTTTTCAATCGATCCGTGGACTGGAAACATGAAATACTCCACTGGCGTTATACCTATAAGTGCCATACACCATACTCTTCATACAACTCCATGGAAAATAGTCGAGATGTGCCAGATCTGGCAACCGTACTGGCCATGGAACTGGTCCACCTCTACCAATCTACCTCTACCAATTTGGATATGCGACATTGAGAAATTCCACACATTTACATTAAAGTGTTGTGGAGTCAAGTCGGCTTTTTCTGTAACTGTGTATTGGCACTGTTAAAAGACATTACTGTACTGGAAACTATGCAGGTAACGCAGTAGGACCTCACCAAGAATTCTATGTAGGAACATAGCGCATGCGCAGGAATGTTATTATGCTCAGGTCGTTCATCCCAAAGGTTTCCATACCTTCCGTATTAAGATACCAAAACGAATCTTAACAAATTGCCGCAACCGTTCGTTCTCAAACTTCGACACTCTCCAGTGTCCAAACCGTGCATTTCCGTTCAAGGGTTCCTATTTGAAAATCAATCAGTTTGCCCTCCCGCACAACATACTAACAGTTGTCGGTGTTCTTTTTTTTTGGGGGGGGGGGTCCCTCAATATATATAATGAATTTTTCATGAAAACATCTTAAACGTAGGGTATGTCCATCAAAATTGTTTCGAGAAAATAAATATTTTCGAGAAATATTTCACATACCTAAAGGTTAACCTGGGGAGGACTTTCTTGAAAATCTTGGTGTCATGTTCTTGGACGATGTTAAACTTAAATACCTAGTTTGATATCAACGACCTTTCGATTCCGAGGCAGCTGTTCACAGACACAGACTTTTTTTTAATTCAGGGACGTAAAATTGCGTATTTCTATTGAAATATCGGTACCAAATTTTTGGATGGAATAAAATATCTCCTCTAACTACTATGTACTATAAATAAGAAGTAAGAATAGTTATGTTTAGCAGCTAGATGGGACATTCTATTTTTTTAATACGAAAATATTTGTTTTCTACAAAATAGCGCTATGTAGCTTATTTTATCATAATTTTCAGAGCATCCAGTTAAGATTCCTAGCATGAGAGTTGTAGCATCCTATAGCAAGTAAACTTCTTCTTTTTCTTCCTCCTAACAAGATTCAGGCCAAACGCCTGTTCCGAGGCTAAATAAATTGGTCAGTCCATCTTTTCAATTGCCATCCAACATTTCTTCGTACAAAGGGTTAATAAAAGAAAGCTTGCCGTGGATATCTCGAAGGGGGCATCCTTAAAACATGGTCTTTCCACTCCTCCTAATAGTGTGTATGTCCTCAAGTATACAATCTACCATGAGTTGTGCTCTTATATCATATATCGATCTAATCTTGTTACTCTCAACAGTGATCGTAGAAATCTCATTTAAGCTACTTCTACTCTAGTCCTTTCCCTGGATCTCAGAACCCAAGTTTCGCAAACGGGCTTTAGTACTGGTTTTGACACGATGTTATGTACTCCTTATTTCATTTCTCTTATTATGTTTTTGCCGGAGTGTCTTTTTATACATCCATTTAATTTGTTGGTGTTGTTGTGCTCCTCAATATCCGATTTTGTATTCCATCGGACCTAATTATTTAAAAGTTCATACTTGTTCGATATCTTCCTCTATAACTATTTTAATTCTTTTTTTGTTTTCTTTGCACCATTACTATTGCTTTCGTTTTGTTTCCAGAAATTTTAGTATCGCATTCTTATCCTATTTCATTTAAATTTTTGACTGCCTTTTCTAATTTTATTTCATTCTCAGCGAGTAAACCATTAAAATTAGAACACCTTTCTAAACCTCTAAAATTGACCGAATTGTATATCTAAGTTTCTAATTAATATTCCGCAAAACTCAAATATAGGATATTGCTTAAAAGTTGCTAAAAATGAATTCATGAATGCCTTTACCGAATCTTTGTATACTCTGTCTATCTTATACCTACCAGGATTAATCTTGTTTTCTGCTAGTCGAAGATCAGATTCGCCATGTTCCTCTCTAGAAAATCTTTCAGTGATAATGTACCATGGTTCTATCCAAGGCAGCTCCTATATATTAATAAAGTGCCCTCCATTCTTCACTGGTTCCGGTTTTTATTTGCATCAGCGCATATAGTTGAATTACCTTAATATTGCGTAGTAATGTTAAGGTCAAGGTATCTTCTTCGTCTTTTTTGTCTCTAGCTTTTTAATCTCTTTACTATATTAATTTATTTACCTGGTAGGAGCTAAGCTTACAAGGCCACCTATTCCAAAGATAATTGATTACAAAACAACATAAAAACGTAAGCACACAAAGCACTAAGAAGGATATTAAAATGAAAAGATGAAAACTTTCTAACCAAAATGCCTTTAAGTGTAATACTCATTTAGGTGAAAACAATTACTATAAATTATTTAATATTGAAAGTTCGATACTTATTTGTTAGAGCACAAAAATTGATAACAGTAATAAAAATGAATGTTGTGAGGCACTTATCAGAGGAAGTATTGAATACCAACCAAGGCTGCTATACTGAGATATACCAGAAATACACGTTTTGAGACTCTTTGAATTGGAAAAAGCACTTTTATAGTAAGGGCCATATGTGTCTGTCTCTGTCTATGAACAACATACATATAAAACAAAAGTGGATTGAACATCAAACCTGGTACCTATTTGGTGCTCTTCAAGGTACGTAGATTTTCAAGAAAATAACCCACTCCGAATTACCCTTTACTGGAAGTAGGTATTTCCTTATTTTTTATTTTCTCAAAATGTTTAACAATTTTTATTTAAATTCACATGTTTAAGAATATACCTACATATGACAAAGAAAATGCGCAACTTGAACTTTCCGCGAATGAGCTTATTCAGAAAGAATTTTATATAAGTGGTAAACCGTAAGTGAAAGCCAAAGCAAAACACACACAAATGTACGTCTAATTAAAGCACATAATTGGGACAAATATTAGGTACATTTTGCATGGAGTTTACCTTTTTCAAGATGTTGTTTGATTTTGGTTTTCATTGTAAAATAGTATTCTTTTTTCTCGTAGTCGTCCAAATGATGTGAATTTTAATTACCGACACGAGATGCCACTGGAAATACATGGTGTGAGGACCCTTGAATTCAAAAGTGGCATTTTTAGAAAAGATTCCTCTGTCTGTCTCTCTCTCTCTCTCTCTCTCTCTGTGTTTGTGTGTGTGTGTGTGTGTGTGTGTGTGTGTGTGTGTGTGTGTGTGTGTGTGTGTGTGTGTGTGTTTTGTGAACAAAATAACTCGAAAACGAAAAGTCAGCGTCTTCCAAGGATGCGGCACAAAGATTTTCAACAAAATTCCCTTTGCCCAAACTACTCAAAATGGCTTTAACAACTTTAATTAAAATTCCATGTATTTAAAATATTTTTGTCATAAATGAAATATATATCTTGAATTTCTTGAGAATAGTCTCTGTGGTTCTCTTCATTCGGGGTGACTTTTGCATAACCAATAAGCTGTAAAAGATAGACAAAGTCTTACTACAAAAATTATAAATATCGTTAAAGCACTCAATTTATGTGAAATACATTTTTTCCCTTGCATGGAGAAAAAATTTTGGATGTATTTCTTGTTTAAATTTCCCAATACTTATATCTACTTCAAATAGTTACTTGGAACACCTCGTTATTTGTTTTCGTCTTTGCGACAAAGAGAATGAGATGTCCAAACCATTACATAACAAACATCTCTAAAAAGATTTTACTTTTACTTAATTCTACTGTATTTCCCTATTCCCATTGTACCTATTTCTAAGAACGTTTATTCCGACAAATATGAAGTAAAGAACAAGCGTTCTTAAATAGTATGCACAAGAGTGAGTAGAGAAAGTTATGTGAGTGCACACATAAGAATGATTTCCTTTAAATTGTGAAATGCCAATTTTTTTACACTTCCTAGTCTATTAAAAACATCAAGCAGGCGAGTATTTCCTGAAAACTGAAAATGGAGAACTTTGAATTTGCAGCAGATTCTGTGACCGTTGCTTCCGCATGTAGACAAATGGGAAGCATTGTACTATTGATTTTCTATCCGCCATGTTTTGGGAACTGGCCAGGACACCCACCGGCAGTGAAATGTCGCCTGTCGAACGCGCAGTAATTGCTCGCACGAAACATTGTTCCAAAAATGAACGGAATGAGGATTGTTTTCTAATTTTCTAGTTCGTACCTGCTCGTTTGTACAGCAGTAGTTTTGAATATATAAGAAAGGTGGCAACTGGATTCCATACAACTGGCTCCATTGGTTACTGTGAGAGTTACCATGGTAACGGAAAGGCAGGGCGTAGGGACCATATTTCTTCCATAACAGAAAGGGGAGGGTTGATGCCAGGGCCAGATAATGGGAACCCGCCATGTTGCCACGGAAAGGGAGGATTTTGTCCCCGCCATCATGGAAACCTTTCAGTACACACCACGTTGAACCTCTGGATAGAATAACTCTGAGACCCTGATGCCTTAAACACCGTCAGTAGAGGATTGTTTTAAACTGCGAGTTCAGTAAACATAACAGTAGGTAATTGTGTGAAACAGTTAAACTTTGCATGAGAAAAATGTAGCATTTGCTTGTCAGTCGTTAAAACAAAGTAAGCATGAATATAATGGCAAGCTTCAAATTTATCAATTGAAAAAATAAAGGTTAAAAGCTCAGTTCACCTCTAGAATGTATCTGTGAATTAAAAGGTAGCTGTAACTTTATTGACTATAAAAATCCTTAATTTATCTTATGCAATTTGAATGGAAAGTTATTAGTAAGCACTGAAAATATAACTGATATTTCCTGAACTTTCACTGAGCGTAATGAAGGTATAAAACAGCGGTGCTATATACAATTAGCATTACACATAAAAATAATGCCTATTTTCTTCTCAACGCCGTAGTTTGAAAGTAAAACACGCCCTTCACCTAGTACCTATTGTAGTGAAAATAACTGCTAGAGCAAATTGCTAATGTTTTATGCACGAAACAAGCAAAGAAGGCGTCGCAGAATTAATTTTCAAGTACAGACAGAAAATCTGTATTCAATGCCCAGAACAATGATCACTTACAAATCTAACAGCGATTTATTCGTTAACTAAGAGAGTGCAATAATGCTTTTGCTTTGCTCTGCTCAAAAACAATCTATTTTGTTGAATAATGATTACTAATTCTATGTCAGTTTATGATCTTAAATGCTGTGAAAACAGCTGGTCATTAAAATGTAAAATATAGGAAATTGAGGTGGGAGCTTTTAAAGGCTTATGTTACCTATTAAGGCATTATTTTACGCATTTATTTTTCTTTCACTTTGTATATTGTACTACCTCGATTTCCGTCTTATTCTACACCTGTTATTCCTTCCTGCATTATTGTATGTTCTCTTTATTGTTTATACCTTATACATTCTTGTCTGACACAACCCAAAGAAATTCCAATCTTGCTATTATAAAGAACAGTAGGAAGTCAAAATCGTATCAAACTAAATTTCTAGGGGTCCTCTGTATTCTATTTAATGTAGCACATTTTAAGCTCCAATAGAATATAAAGATTCAGAATTATTTTGAGATAACTATTCCCTTTGTTAGTAAGTTAGTAAAAATAAAATAATTAATCTGAGATAAAAAAATTAATTGTTTGAAATACATCTTTAATTTAAAACAAAACACTTTCCTTTGTTTTTCTTAATTGATGTACTAGATAATTCAATCACGGTGTTTGACATAATCCAGAAGCTACAATTTACCTATATCTCTAACAACAATAATAAGTCACAACACAAACAATATTTTTATTGAGACCTCTGTATATAGAATGAAATTACATGAGCAGAAAAGGAAATACAGAGGAAAACAATTTAAATTCGATAAATTGTAATGTTTTGGTGCAAATTTATTTCACTTGAATCTAAGAGAGTTTTCAAGAAGTAATCTTATAACCAACCATCTTGGTATACGAAATCTGTCCATTTATTCATGTAAACTAATTACTTTAGGTAATTCTTCTCACTTAAGAGTAGTACTATTTAGCATACATTATGAACACTAGGTGGCCCATCTGCAGCTGACAACTAGATTTTCGCCATGCAGCCTATAATAAACAGTTAGCGAATTTAATTTACATTAAATTATTATTAATTAGTATTCCTTGTGGGTTTTCTTTTTAATTGGGGCAGTCTCATTGCTTTTATTCCTTGAGCATAAAAATGTCTTCGGGTTTTATTCTTTTTAAGTAGGGGATGCAATTCCATGTAGGAAGAAAAATAAAAATATTTAATTTAGGTCTTTACTTCCTCCATAACATGCACTAGTTACTATATTTACAACAAAAAGCAGAAAAAGACAAACAAAAACAAAAGCAGAACAAAAGGGAGGCTCAATGAGACTTCGGTTCTAATGATGAGGGTTGTGTAAGTACCTACTGACTTTCTCCTTTGAGAGAAACTTTCTCTAAACACCCCTGTGCAGGAAAATCCAGTTCTGCAAATCTCCTACGTTTTTAAGAGTTTCTTTGTTGATTTCATTCATTTCTTGAGTACTGTCTTCCTCTCTTCAAGATGGATATGGATGTATTCCTTTCTCTTGAAGGCGTGATTTTTCTCCTTTGTCCTAAGTGGCAAGAAAAATCCCAGAAACCATGCAGATTACGCTGTCTAAATGGAGATGTGTGATTATTTATTGTGCTCTAGTGCGAATCATTATGTGAAGATCAATTGGGTAAAGGCTTCTTTGTCTGTAATTTTTACTTTCTCTACTGGTAAGTAGAGTACTGGTAAGTTTAATATCTTTCAAGGAAGCTGCATAAAGATTTTGAAGTAAATAGCCCTACCCTAAACTACCCTTCACATAGAAACTTTTTCGAACATTTTTCGATTTTGATTAAAATTACATATGTTTAAGCTATTTGTATGACAAATGAAATATATATTTTGAATTTTCTGGCCATAGCCTATGTAGTCTTGTTTACTCTGGATGACTTTGGGATAACTCGTAAACCGTAGGAGATAGACAAAATCATACTGTACAAAAAATGTAGATCTCGCTAAAAACAAAATTTACATCTAAATACATTTTTTTTGTTTGTTTGTAGAATGAACCATTTTGGAGACATTCCTTTTTATTTGTTTCGGAAACGTGAAATGGAGCATCGCTGTTCATTTTCTTATATATTAAGCATGCAAAGAGAACGGAACCTCAAAGCTTTAAAACTTTTGACTATCGCTCAAAGCCTACTGTATTCTTTGCTTTTCTAATGAGCGTCCTCCAACGTAATGCCATATAGGACGGCTACTGTATTCTAATATTCCTTGCACCAACAAGGAAATAAGCAATAAGATAATTTGTACAAAAGTTTATCCCAACTAACACGAAGAAGTTGTAGGAATAAGAGTTTGTAAGAATGATTAGTACAAGAGTAGAGAAAGAGTAGATTTTTTGAATAGCTGTAGTACCATACAACAATTGATGTTCATAAGCTATTCTAGAATTACGACCTTACTGCAGTAAACAGTAACACATATTACGCTGGAATAAAGCCAAGGAAGATCTTAGTTTAGTAGGAGAAAAGCAAAATTCTGAGATAATTTACAGTCCTCAGAGCAGAAGTCCCTTTAGAAGGAAGACGGACAGGCGACAAATGAAGTCCGTGAATGTTCATTTTATTAGTGCATTGTATTGTAAGAGAGGGTCTTGAAGAGACAACCACTGGTGCTACACTAAGATAATGCAAGATACACTATCAGTGAGGATACATTGACTGATAGCAATTAGGAAACATTTCCTCTCTCAGTCTAAATACTAGTTCCCCTGAATGTAGCATGCTAAAATTCATAACGTGAGCGATTTCCATTCTTGGCGAATCATCCAAGAGTTCAACCTCATTAGAGAATTAACATGCTTCCAGGATTTACCACAAAATTAGGAGGCAGTCATTTAACTCTAAGGGGAAGCACTCAGATGCAAGTGGATTTTAACCAAAACTTTCCTGCCATATAAAGCTACACCATATAGTATTTGTGGGATCACCGTCGTATTCATGATCTCCTTATTTTATGTATTTATTACTTGTTCCTTTATATTAGAAGTCTCCCATAGCTAGATGAGGAATATACATAGTGACATGGAAAAAAGTGGCCCATCCTCCCATATCCCAAAGGAGGGTAATGGACTATTTTTGCACCTCGGTATGCATTTACCTTAATATCCAATTATTCACCTTAGAGCTGTTTATGTGACCAGAAAACACCTTTTAAGCTTCTTCAGATGTCCTTGACGCATCTTTGCTTCCTTTGATAGCACCTTACTGCATATTTCCTGATTAAACTTAGCTTAGCGTCATGTGCCTTGTAATACTTTACTTGGAAATAAACATCTGTCGAAATTAAAACAAAACATCTAAAAATTAATGTTTAACCTTATATTTTAAAACACACATTCCTTGGTCACTTTAAACCAGTAGCTATACTCCCCCATTTATACTTTTCTGTGTTGTCAGCTTAGAATTCATATTAATATTCTAACCAGCTGTGTTAAAGTATAGGATTTATTTTTATATCTCAAATAGTATTTTACATTTCATTTAGGTATGATTGTAGACAGGCCCGAATTTAGGACCTCTGACGCCCCTGGGCAAAAAGCATTTGCTACCCCCCCCCCCCCCCAACTTGCAATACATATATTACTTCAATTTTCACAACATAGAGAATGGTTTCACTAGTTTGGATACTTAAGTATGAGTGGTAAACACCATAAGTGAGGTTATTAAAATTTAAGTAGGAACATCTTAATAGAAAGAACTTATACCAAAGAGGCATCACCCCATATTAGAATTCAAAACATATAATGTTTAAATAACAAGAGGCTTCCTCCTTGCCCTGTCATTTGCAAACAAGTTTATGAGTTCGTCATAGTCCATTTTCACTGGTAAGTCAGATTCAATTGCAAGAACACCAAGATAACTAAGACGATCCTTCACTTGTGATGTTCTTATTTATGCGTCTTAGAGCAGAAAATGATTTCTCAGTTGAGCAGTTGAAGCAGGAGTGCTCAAGTATATTTGTGGAGCTATGTTTAATTTTGGGTAAACATTACCTTACAGCTGTGTAGGAGAGTGCGTCACATTTTCATTCTTTTCTATGTAGCTTCTGAAGTGTAACCATTCAAGTACAAATGCTGAATCTTCAAGATCTGAACTGTAGACTTTCTGAAGTCTGGATGATGCTTCCTGAATTTCAAGTGGACTAAGCATCTTCAGATTTGTCAAAAACATAAATGGTTCACTGAATTCCTTGCAGGAAGAAACTCTGTTGTGCAGTTCTCCAATCAATTTATCCAGAATCAAAAGGAACTTGATGTTTCATGTCTATGCTTTTTTTTTTTTTTTTTTTTTTTTTTTTGGTGCAGCTTTCCAGTAATTTTGCCGCCCCCTAAAATGTGCCGCCCTGGGCAGTTGCCCGGTTTGCCCTTACGTAAATACGGCCCTGGTTGTAGATAAAATTTAATACCAAATTCCACTCATCTTTCCCTCATTCTGTTGGAATCGAAAACATTTTGTGGTCCTAAATCAAAGAAAAGTACTTTAAAATTAATTATATTGAGTGCACGTGTTGATTAACAGTGTAAATAAAAGACAAAGTTTTATAAATAAGAAATTTCTTAAGACTAAAACATCCACAAAAACGCTACGTATGTAAACATTTTTTATTTTTGTGTTATTTTCTGTAAAGTGCTTTCAATCATATTAGAAAAATATAATTTTTGTTTTAATGTATTTTAACGGCAGCTATGAACTCTTCATTGAATTTTATGCAACTGGGAAAATATAACAGAGCAAACATCAACCCCAAGATTTATAGAATTAATTAAAGTGTTTTAAAATTTATTTTAAATAACTACTATGAAATTAAAGATTTCAAAAATGCTCGGCTTATATGTTTAAATTTCCCGTGCAAATGTGATTGACTATGTATTGAAATTTAAAAATTAGTTCTTCTATCTCCCCCCCTCTCTCTCTCTCTCTCTCTCTCTCTCTCTTTCCCTCTCTCTCTCTCTCTCTCTCTCTCTCTCTCTCTCTCTCTCTCTCTCTTCCTTTTTATTCCTATTCTGCGTCACCATAAAATCGGAAACTGATATCCCAGTAAAATTTGATAATTTCTCTGAAAATATCACAAAATATCTTAAATACCTGGCATTCTCCATGGTTGGACGATTTGTACCCACAACATTTAGCCTTGGATTGTTCTTGCCCAGCAACCTTGTCTTTCTTCCGAGGCATTTAAAAAAATATTACACAAGAAACTTAAACAGTTAACTCCGTGTTAAAGCAGCTGAGCGACTTTCATATTATCCATTTGAGCTATCTCGTCGCTATAACTAGGTTAATTCTCAGTAACCAACACAGAAAACTAAGAAAAAACAAGAATGTCAAAACAAAGGAAAGACAATATTTGACTGTTATTGCTGCATGATCTCTGAATTGTGTCAAAGGTTATCTGTGCCAGGTTTGGTCGAAATTGGTGCAACAGTATAGAAGCCTATAAGGAACATATACACTGACTGACTTTCCTCTTCTTCTTTTTCCTTCCTCTGCAACCCGCTTTAGGCCATCTAGTCTGTTTCGACTCCAAAGTCTTTCTCCTTCTATGTTTTCATCGGTCGTTCTGGTTTTCTTTGTCCTTGCGATTAGTAAGTACGAGTATATGCAAGTTTTGTAGTTCTATTTTCTGTCATGTTTAGATGTTGTTTTCAGTTTCTTCTGTATTCTGTTATTGTTTTATATGACACTTCTATTTTTAATTGCTGTTCTATTTTGTTGTTTTCTTTATCTAATCTGGTACAGCATGCTTTGGATGCTTCTTTTGTGTTTTACTGTCATTTTCCATGTTTCTAAACCACATGTTATAAGTGGGATCGCCAATGTTTATAGATATAGTTTTATTACTGAATCTTTTCTTGCTTTGTTCTTTAAATCAAGATAAAAGTAGATAGACAACAGAATGGTCCCTGCATTACTGAGGCATAACTGTATACATGGGCGTATTATGTAACTACATTTATTAAATTTTTTATTAATATCTGTTGTTACTCCATATGTTGCTATCCAGGCATGGGGATGAGGGGTAACAGCATTGCAATCGAGTATTTATCCTCTCCACTTACTGACACAATTGGAAGGACTGAAGGGTTCTCGGAGGTAGGCACACAATAGTGGGAGGTGTGGCCTGGTAGCTAATCGCTGTGAGGTAGTGGAAGGGGTTAAACTACTATGAAGGGAAATTTACACAATGTGCTGTTTCTCCCCATCTATGATCTATAGATATTTCCAGGTTGAACATTTTGTTCTTTGATATAGCTTATATGTCATTCTTTTAAAGTTCGGTCTCGCTTTTGGCTATTAGGATTTGATCATCACGAAAACCATTGTTTTTAATATGTTATCTCTAAATTAATTCTTCCTATCGTTTCTTGCAAGATTGTCTACCTATAAATTAAAAGAAGTGATTGACATTGGAAACCCTTGTATGACCCATTTGACAATCAGTAACAGTTCTCGTTTATTTATCCTAATTTTCGTTTCAGCATTTAGGCTTTTAATTACATTTATTAGATATTACGATATTCCTTTCCCCTTTAATACAATAGCATCTTTTACAATGATGTAAGAGATAGAAAGAGCTTTTTCTGTAAACTTCTCGGTACTGCTACATATTAGAAGACACTGATGAATTTCTTTTGAAAGAAAGTACGTTTTTAAACTTGCAGTCCTCAGTTATTTGCGAATTATTGTGCCGCACTAATTAAAATAAGTAGAATCTTGAGCCAGGCTGCTAAACGGAGCTGCACAGGACTTAATTCAGCTTCTTACTCGTGGATATTAGCTTAATATCTGCTGCTGCAAGGGACAAGTAAACACACCTGCTGAAAACCGCCAAGGGGTAGTTCTGAAGAAAGTTTCATCTAATTTATGTAAACCGCCGTCACCATTATACCGTTAGCCTCACAGCTGCTGCATGATATGTTTCGTATAATGGCTGTGGCTTAATTAACTATGTTGGAGAGACATTGGCTGCAGACGTCGTCAACCACGACTTCAGGACAGGGCCTCAGCCTCCGTCTTAATTTAATATAAGCCCACAGAGAAACGCTTATGCTTCTGCAAAATGATGGGCAGTCCAATGCAAAAGTCTGCAAGGAATGGGGAGACAACGGCGCCATTTATTTAATAAAGCATGGAAACTATGAACATAAACAGTTACACCTCATTTATACGCCTCATTTAGTCTTTTGCAGAAAACGTTAAACATTTTAGGCACCGAAATTCATAAGTTAATATTTAGCTCAAAGGCACGCATTTGCTTACAAGTTTTCTTATTAATAGTAATATTTTTCTGACCCCTATGAACGAAAAAAAAAAAAAACACCGACAGTGCTTAGTAGCTATGGTGTGCGTGACGGCAAACTGATCGCTTTTCAAATGGAAACCCCTATTCGGAAATCCACGGTCTGGACGCTGTACTGCAACGAAGTGTGAGAGGGTATACGTTCACATTTCGCCAATAAACCCAACATTGTGCTGTCTAGATTACAAACGGGTTTAGAACTGTGCACCTTCCTACGTCATTGCAGAACCTATATCGGCGGAGGTGAGCCTCATCCCAAAAAGTAGGTGTGTGCGGTCTTTGAAAATTTTCAATCGCTCCGCGTACTCGAGCCATAAGGTTCTCCGCTGACGTTACAGGAGCGCCATACACCATACATACTCTTCATGCAACTCCACAGAAAATGGTCGAGATGTGTCAGATCCGTCGACGGTGGTGGCCACTTCTACCAATCGATATATTTGAATACGCGACGTTGAGGTGATTCCGTACATTTACATCAAAGTGTGCTGGAACTCAGGTCGGCCATTTTAGCAGCTGTATACTGGTAAGTCTCATACTGCTGTTAAAAGATGTTACTGTACTGGAAACTACACAAGTAACGCAGTAGGATGCGCGCCAAGGACTCTGTGGGGGAATTTAGCGCATGCGTAGGAATGTTAAGGTGCTCAGATTGTTCATATCAGCATACAGATGGCTAAAGGGTTGCATACATTCCGCATTAAGATACCAAAACAAATGTTAACAAATTGCCCCAACTGTGCGTTCTCAAACCTCGACGCTAAATCCTGTATTTCCAGTCAGGGATTCCTATTTGAAAACCGATCAGTTTGCCATCCCGCACAACATATTAAGCGTTGTCGGTGTTTTTGCGGACATCCAATATATACATTGAATCATCTAGGTCTTTTTATGCTTAGAGAAGAAACTCCAAACGGATTATGTGGCTAATAGGCGTTCACAGTAGCGTATGCATCTAAAATGGACGTTTGCATTTCAGTAGCTTTTTCATTCTACAATCTCTTAGTATAAACCAGGAGATATCCAGCATTAAATATTTTACATTAAAATGTTTCATTCCAAGATAACTATGAGAATATTTGTATATGATGCATACTGTGTTCGTTCTTAGCTATTGTATATGTGTAACTATTTGAGCAAAGAAAACGTTTATTGTAAAATGTTTCGTTTAACGTCACTTAATAGTTAGAACAGTCACAGAAACAGAATAGCACCAGGTTCAGGTGTTCACCGTGTAATCAACAATGTTTATCTGCCCTTTAACAGTGATGTAAATATCTAATCGATATAGTTGACATCTACATACATTCTTCTTCACAGATAGTTCCATACTTCTAAGTAATAAACATTTCGTTCGTAAGCTCATCACCTTTTTGAAGCTGTGTATTTGAGGGTTGATATAAATGATCTCCAAATTTTAGATAGTTTCTTTAAATGTTCAGTAAATACCACAGAAGAGACGCACGATTTCAAACGTACATGAAATACAATGCTTATCATGCCTTTTTCGTGTTGTTTGATTTAAATTCACTCCGAGATTCCTTTCTAATGTGTATGTTTGCCCGTGCATTACCTTCCTTTTGACGGGCGTCATAAAAAGATAATTTATATGCTAAGCAGAATTAGATTGTTTATCAACTGATCGTTTATTGATCTTTCTTCTATGAATTTTCAAGCAAGCAGGAAGTTGGCAAGCTGAGGGAACCCCGAGGTGTGTGATTCATGTACGTGCCCAGGAAATGATGGGAAGTGGTGTTTGCAGGATGGCGGATGTAATTGAGGTTGCGGCAATGATAGAAGGTAGCAAGATTTGCTCCTCAACGGCTGCTGGTCAGGTCGCAATGGTGCTTATGCACCACAGGTGTAATCCGTATCCAAGTAATTATGGGATCAACTTTTAAATTTTGAAACCCGTGTATCTCTTGTTAGGAGTTTCTATTAACTAAATTAGAATGTATTTATCTGACATGGTGTTTTAAATATTAGTTTAAAACCATGCATTCCGAAAATAAAACGTGGAAAAGTATAGCTAAAGAGACAAAGCTACATAATGCCCCTGCATTTCTGAGATATGGGTCTTTACGTAAACCACTAGGCCTTTTGTGTCATTACTGTCACTCCCACGAAAGGAGAATGGAAAGAAAGCCCCGTAGCATGATCCGGGAGCAAATATGTACGGGGTCCCTAACGGTTACTGTACGAACGCATCTGACACCGCCTTGCTCGACCCTTACAAGTTCGAGCTACTGATTTCGAGATTGCGTTCAAACCCGGCGCAGATCCATGTCAGTAGATTTACTGGCATGTAACATAATTCCTGTGGGGCGAAATTCCAGTACACTGGTGGTTTTGATACCTGGCAAAGAAATAAGATGAGCATTTATTCTCTCACAAACCTCGATGGTCCCCAGCAAAATACCACTGCGGAGGTGGTCCTGACTGGGCAGGCTTATGAATATTAAACATTAAACCCACCGATACCAATTGGTTTTAATTACTCACGCAGTCTTTTTTTTGGTGGGGGAGGGTGGGGGAGGTTTACAATAAACATTACTTATGGTCTATTAAAGTTTAACTTATTTTGTTTTCCGATTTATGTTTTGTTTCACACATATTTCGAAATTCTTTAGGGCTAACAGTTATAGGTACAGAAAATTACAGAGAATTTTTTAAGAGGAGGTGTTACACTCTATCTTTGCAATGTTAAAATATGTTATTTTCATGTTACTTTTACTATAAAACTAACAATGCTATAGTGGTGAACATTGATATAGAACATTAATAATACTTTACTATAGGCACGTAGTAAAGAAAGGAAAAATCCATATCTTAACACACCATCTCCCCTTAGATCTTTTAGCAAGAACTTCCAACAGTTATAAAATGGACGCTTTGCGCCTTACAAAAGATGCTTCACTCATCCGCTTAACCAATATCTTCTATTCCTGCACTGGTGAATGGGTTTTTCAAAAGCAGTGTATGACACATACCTGATTCGTCACATATGCAGGTACGTAAATAAACTGCAGTACACATACCTGAGAGTCCGGGATGCCAGGTAGTAAATCAAGATTAGCAGGCAGGAAGCCTCTACGTGGCTACCATGATAAGTACCTCCGGCGCCTTTTGTTATGACTTATGATGCTCTTATGTCTTAGAAGGGACTTCAAACCGATTTATCCTAATGGCATCAGCCATCATTTAAATCTTTTGTGTCCAAGCGCAAAGAGCTTGACGGACTTACTTCTTATAGGTAATCAAGTTTTATAGAACACCTAAGAAGACTTATTAAATAATAATAATAATCCCTAAGGGGTCTCCTCTATGCAGAGGTTAACCTCATCGCCTGGCCGCTGCCTCCTCCAGCCGCAGCCAAGGAGGAGTGCAGGTTGGGAGTGGCGGGGGCCAGCACGCCGACTCCCCCGACCGTAAGGTAACTACTTGACCTTTTAGGGACGCGACCTATCAGGATAGCTCCTCAATTGGCCCCTCAGGGACCTAGCGAGACTGAGTGCACCCCGGCGGGGCAAAAATTCCATGTCGGTACCGGGGATCGAACACGGGTCCTCTGCGTCAGAGGCATACAAATAGTCCTTATCAAATAGCTGTAGCGATGGAAATATTCAATTTTCTGGAGAAATAAGATGGTGGTGAATAGTTTTGGCTCATTTACTATTTCTCACCATAATACTACAAACAAAAATTCAGAACACTGATGAAAATTTAAACGTAAACACTAGTTATTACAAGCTACAGCCGACACGAAATTTGATGGCGAATGGTAGAAGGACCTGGTCAACACAACATTCACTCAGAGACTTTCCAGACCTTGCGGTGCTGTATAGTTAAACATGCTGTGATGACGTAGTATGGTTGCTAACCAGATGTTTCATTTGTTTCAACACTTAAAGAGGAAAATGGAAAATAATATAACTATTGAAAATATGGATTGTAATGCGCTTGACATTTTGAACGACATTTTGCCGAGAGTTTATTAAATCCAAAAAATGAAAATGTGTTTACGAAAAAGAATATAAATAGTTGTGTGAAAGGAGAAACGAAGAATGACGATATCGGTTTTTTCTTACAGCCACATTGGTGAAAATTTTATTATGGCGGTAATCACGTCGTTGCTGTCTTGTTGCCATGGTAATTACGTCATACATTTTCTGATACTGATGCCAGAAAGGGGGTAATTTCGCACGATTTATGATCTCATAGTAAGCTGCCTTAATGCTAGGATTGCATTATATTTATTTGTGTATAAAACAGGAAAGAGAATAACAGTGGTCAGGTATCAGCTGCCATTAAATGTTATGTCTGCCATAGTATAATTTGTTTATCCTCCTCTTCTCCTTTACTACATTGAATTGCTGGGTACTCTGGGACTCAACAGACCAAAACTCTGTGGTGGCTGAGCTATCGGATCCTGTTTATAGCTTAAATATAATACCTACGATTATTAACTTTCTTCTTCACCTTGCTCGCCATTCTATTTTTCGTTCTCAGTATGTTTTTGTCTATATTTTGCACTCTTACGGTATTATTACCGTTTCCCTTAATTTCTTTCTATTACTTGCTGAGTATTTTAGTTTTCGAACACTCCATAATCATATGCCAATTATTGTCCTTCAGATACGAAAAGGGCATATCCCCTAACCACTTCCTATTTTTTCACCTTTCAGTTTCACCACCTGCCCATTGCTGCTTCTTCGCATACAATAGCACAGTTTTTTCTACTCGAAACAACCTTGGTTTTTCCGTATACCTACCCATTTCCATGGACTTTTCAAATTGAAAACTTGCAAATATTTCTGTATTTCAATATCCTACAGTCTTCGGGTGAGGTGCTTCAGTTCTGGTAAAAACAAGAGAAGGTTATTTTCTATATTCTTGGTAAAGCTTGTAAGATGTAAAATAAGAATATGAGGTTAAAAATTTTGTCTGAGCAATAATTGACCCTCAATTGTCATTTTATATACATGGGTGTTGATTTTCAGCCACACACCCTGCGAATATTTTTAATCTTTACCTTAACTTTTATACTAGTGCTCACAGATTTGTAAACTACACGTTGCTTTGAAAGGGAATTTCCAAGATTTATTTTAACTGTTGGTACCACTGCCAGTCTTCAACCATCACGTATGTCTGGTAGCAAACAGCACACAATTTTATGAAGCGCCAAGATGAATAATAAATGTGTAAACCATTAACACCATTTTCTTCATTTTTACTTTTTTATATTCTGGTGCAATTTAATGAAAAATATTCATCCTAAAGTGATAAAAAATTGTTGTGCATTAACTATAATCATGTTATTAAAAATAGGAAATGATTTTGCTGTTTTGACGACCTTTAGACAAAAAATGTTGAAAATTGAAAACCTTATATCTTAATTTGCATTGAAATTGTATAAATAATAATAGGCATAATTATGCATAAAGGTCGTAAAAAGAGGACTAAAGTTTCCTTTGAATAACCATAACACTTTTTTCTAATGTGCACCTACAGTTTATGAATTTAACATGCCGAGATATGTATAATAATAATAATAATAATAATAATAATAATAATAATAATAATAATAATAATAATAATAATAATAATAATAATAATAATAATAATAATAATAATAATAATAATAATAATGATGATGATGATGATGATATTGATGATGATATTGATGATGATGATGATGATGATGATGATGATGATGATGATGATGATGATGATGATGATGATGATGATGATGATGATGATGATGATGATGATGATGATGATGATGATGATGATGATGATGATGATGATGATGATGATGATGATAGTAAAAAGTTCTAGCGGAGACAAAATATTTGGATTTTTAATGTGATAAAACAGTCAGTGAGATCCACCGTTTACAATATTTTTTATTTCGCTACCTTTATAGTTTCCTTTTTTGAAAATTGCAGCCATTTTTACGTTTTTGTTTTTAGATTTCATAAATTTAGATTATGTAGTAGAACACGTTTCTGAAATTTGGTTAAGTGGATTCTGGTGTGACAGGAGAAGTAAATTGTGGAAGTCAAGAATTATTAACGCTTTTATTAAACTAACGCCTCATTAAATCATACATCAAGTATCAGTGCCACTTGTTTTGTTAGAAAACATTACTCTAAGTGTATTGTAACATCATCTTTTTTTTTTTTTTGGCATTTCGCTTAATTTTTACCGCTACTCTGATACCTACTTTAACTTTCGCTGAGAGTTGAATTAGCCCACTCTGTCACTTGGTGAACTACTTCCAGCGTTCACCGTCACTTCACCTTGTTCCACTATAACATACGCCCGACGAAGCTTCTTCTTCCGGAAGGTTCATTGGTGGGGGTCTTCCTAACTCTCAAACAGCACAAGACTGACTCCTCGCGAATGCGCTCACTATATGGGTATAACATAGGAACTTTCCAGAACATTCGAGAGGCCGAAACACCCAGAAGACTCTAGCTCTTGAGTACGCTGGGCGAGCGCAAGTCGTATCTTGTTTACTGTTCCGACTGCCCGGCGCTCTACTTCCGATAACCTTTCACAATTACCGCTGTGTCACTTCATATACCTAACAGCAGCTGTATTGTGATATAAATGCGGTAAATGCATCTTTGTGGACTGAGGACGAAGTTCGAAAACACGAGAAAAACTGTATTTTCAGCTGCAAGATGCATTACTATTTCGCAATGCTTAATATTTGTATTCAAAATGTACGTGTTGTTCCTGGAGCTATGAAGTATGTATCATATAATAATAAATTTCCAGTTTATAACACTATATAAATATCTAAAAATCTTATCCTTTTGTCATATAGTTACTCCTTAACAAAGCTAATTTAATTTGACTCTTCTACCAGTCCTCCGTTTTTTAAACAATATATGATTGTAGTCCACAAGGGGCGTTTCGGTCTACATCTTACATCTTAGGGTATCCATCTTGCATTAGCAGAGTCTTTGTGTGTTTACTGTGCCATATAATTTGTTGCCGTTTCCGTTCTTTTCCTCCCCTTTCCGACAGATAATGTGCTCATGTTTATGGCCGTGCAGTTAACTTTGGCATGTGAGGAGCCCACGTGATGATGCGTTGCAATAATGCCATGCCAAAACGCTCCCTACGTCACAGCAGTAAAGCTCCTGACCTACGTTAACCTGCAGACGAAGACAGTCGTCCATACGAATATGGCTTTCTTTATGGGGACAAATGAATGCCTCATCCTGGGACATTTCCTTCCCTTAGCGTGTTGCGGCTTGCTATGCAGTGGCGGAATGGTACCTACCTATCTCCAAGTTGCACTACCACGTCACCACTGGAGACAAATGTCCGTTAAAATGTGTGATTTGCACAAGATAGCAGCCTGGGAGTATAGGTTAAACTAGTAATATGTTCATAAATATTTTTGTTTGTTTTGAATAATGGATGTATTCTTCATTGTCAAGTGCCATTGATTATCCTCTTTGTACATATATACATTTTTGTTCCTTTTTGATTGTCAAACGACGCTTCTTATATTCTGAAATTAATTTACTTGCCATAAACATAGTAACTCTATAATCTTGTGTCAATGTCACTTGGTCATCCACAATATATATTTATAATTGTAGCAACATTTGACATTGCGATTAATATAAATGGATAAACCCACTTTGAAGCTACTTACTATTTACTTTCAATTGTTTCTGTCCATCTAAGTGGTGTGGGCATAGCATAGACAAAGTAAACAACACCTATTATATAGCCTATGCATTTTGCTTTACCCTTCAATGCCTACTGGTCTAGGTATTGTGAGGTCATTAGCCTTAACAAAGAATGGGAACTCCATTCCGGTGCCACACTTCTCTTAATAAGCAAAATTATAAGTTCACAAATAACACAAATACTGATGTAATTTGTTCATTACTCTATCGTCAAAGATCTGCACTTATACCCCTATCAGCCTGTATTTGTTGACATGCCTTAACGTACTTCCTCCTTGTGGGCACGTGTTATTTGCTAGCAGTAGACTGGTTAGCTTTCGTTCCAGGTGTAAAAATCCTTAAGGAGTGATCAAAGAGACATTAGACTCTTCAAAGGAACACAGAAAGGAAAACCTCTGTTTATGTGTGTACAACCTTAGTTCTTAAGCTATCTAGACAACATCTGTTTCTGCACATGTTCGAATCAAACTAAATGTAATCGAATGATAAGTTACATAAAATCACTGATAATTATTTAGGTCAGAGGGGTGAAAATATGACTCTTGATTTCCCTTTGTTCTGTGCGTAAAATAATGTGACGAAATATGTAAGATTTATGTTGGTGACGAAACAGCAAACCACTTCTGCTATGGCTAGCCCCACTTGCCTTACGTGGTTCTATCACTCCACTCACTGCATTTAATATTTCTCTGAGTGCCACCTCTTTTTATTTTATTCCTCTTTTTGTCATTGTATCTAACACTATGCCCGATAGAGGCATACAATTTACTTGTATAAATTAAGAATTCATATCATTGCTTACATTTTTATGGCATTACGCTGTCAGTGTTCCACGTCTAAAAAGGAAATAAATAAATTTAATTAAGTCATGTTTGATTAATACAGTAGAATGTATTGGCGTGTGTCCATAACTTTCAAAATTTGTTCCTTTAACGAATTAAATGAAATATATGTACGTTTATTGAGTAGGTATGTTATATTCTCATGCTTACAATTGTTCAAAATCAATATTGTTAAAGAAACACACAAATGATCAAGTGTTGATTTCATTATAATCATTAATAGACTAATGTGTAACGGTTTTAACTTCCGTCTTGCATATGCTAGTTTCCTTCGATCCTGAGTTTGTCCGACTTTCGTTCATTGGTTTGAGTGTAAACTTTTTTTTACTTCAAACCAGTATCTACTAGTTGGACACATCCAGAGGCTGGTGTGGATAGCCTTGCCAAAACTTGCTTTCCAGTCAATCATGTGAAATGTTGAGAAACTTTTCATTTCACTCGACTGCACATGCTGCCATGGTGATCATGGGTGTCTAGAAGATAACGAATTTTCACAAGAGAGATTGCTCAGGCGGCAGCGTTTGAGGCTCGCATTCAGGAAGTCTTAATATGAATTCCTATTGAACCAGCCTTCTTGAAATTGAGTTTTTCTCGTGGTTTTTCCAGATTGGCATTGGAATACTGGAGAGGTTATGTTGCACTACCACGGATTTCTTTTTCCCTGCTTTATTCTCATTTACATTCCTTTCATCCTTTAGGACTGCAGGGCCTGCAATGCACGGTGACGTGCAGCATATGCGGTGAGTATACTGACACGGAACCTTCTGCCGAACCTATTCATGCGGGTAGAAGAGGAACTGTACAGGCCGCACTTCATATTCTCGTTTCATCCCTTGCAAAACACCTTGCTTTCCTCGCCTAACCCTTAACTTCGGTATTTTCGCTACGTCTGTTCTAGGAGATTGAATGAATACTTCCTATTTTACTACTGTCGACTGAAGAGAGCATTAAAACACAACCTAAAATAATTATGGAGATGCAAACGAGGTTTTTCTCCTATCTGCCCCTTCTTTCTGGCTCCCATAGTGAGATGCGGAATAATACATTGAAAACGTAACTGCTTTCAAACATTTTCATTTGACAGGTTATGATGCTTAATAAAGGTATATAATTACGCATTTTTGTCTTCTCGCTTTTCCTTTCCAATTCTTATACCTTATTTTTTAAACCTGATATGTGCATTTATTAAGCAACATTCAGTAAATTTTATACACATTTATATCTTAAAGCAGAACATACTTGTAACTTCGAAATCAATAGAGAGCAACTTCCTAATTACATCGGGATTTAACATCGTTAATTAATCATCCAATTAACTTAGTTGATAATTTGATACTTTTTCTGTAAATTGAAGAAGTCAACACACGATAATTTATTGCCAATGCATTTAAACCAATAAAATACAACGTCCAACAAGCAAGCTTTTGCTTCCCTAAACTAACTAGTCACAGCTGGTTTCTTATCTCCTTGTCCGTTAGTGGGACAAAAAACGAATTGTCTACGTCTCTTGGGTGAAATGAAAGTCTTCACTATACCTCTGAAAATTTGAGGATGGTTGTTAGAGATAACAACCCTTACTGTAAAAAAGTAGCTGAATATTCCTACAACTGCCACTTTTCGCAAATAAAAGGGGTTTCTACAACTTGGAATATATAATGAAATTTTCATTTAGCGAGATATCCAAATTTTTAGAGTAGTATTTAAACGTAATGACTGAATGCCTATTTAATGCATCTAATGGTTACTCTCTGTGTAAAAGTGACATGGAAAGAATACACACAATGATCCGGTTTGATATATATATCGAACACTAAAAAATTTATCTTTGTAAGTTACTTGAGTACTCTTTAATCTCTTGTATATTAATGTGTAATTCTTCTATTTTATTTTCTGGTTTTATCAATTTTACCGTACTTTAATCATCTATGTTTACGCTTATTTTACCAAATTTTATTCTTACATATCAAAGTTATATTCTTTATATCTGTACATTATATGCTTTGTTTTAACATACGTAACTCTTCCTTAATTTTTTTTTTTCAAATGGGTCTATTATTCCATATACCTAAGACATGTACATATTTTAAACCTTCCATGATTATTGGAATTTTATTTTTCTTAATAGCAAAATCATTCCACAGATTGGATCCTGAAATTTCTAGTTTCTTTTATTATGCAAACAATCATGAATTTTTTTTCGGAAGATAAATTCTTTGCCGAGTTTTAAAAATACTATTATGGAAGTTCTGAGCTTTAATTTGTTGTGTTCTTCCTTTTCTATTAACACCAATCCAATGCTCAGGTTTTCTTTTAAAGTTCATTATCAATCAAAGTTAAGTCATTTTCAAGTGAATATCAAAATACCCCACCCAGAATCAAACCGAGGACCTCTGGGTTGAGAAGCCATAGCGCTGACCACGATCAACCAGAGAGGCAGTATTTACTTCAACTTGTAAGTACATTCTAAAAGATGGGAGCTTTGTTTAGATTAAATTTCAATTACTCGGCTCAGTTCATACACGAAATAATTCCTGTCTTTTTTTAATATTTGAAGTCTAAGGTTTCCAAACACTGTAAAAGTTGTTTTTCTGAGAACCTGAATATCCACGTATGAACGTTGTGTGCCAAAGTCTGAAGACGAAATCGTATGACGTGATATCTGTAGACTTTGAAGGCCGTATAACTTGTAGTACCACATCTAAATTATCTTTTCTTTGCATATTTACCATATTAAAAATTGCTTGGGTGTTAAGAAACCTTTTTGTTTCTTATTGTTACTGAGAAAGCAAAAACTATCAAAGGTCTATTTATACTATATTATTCAACTTTATATTCCTCTACTTAAAGAGATATTTGAGGAGGTTATGCAGGAACTAGGTAATTTTCGAAATGCATTTATTTGAAAAATAACTTGATGCACACATTAACGAAAGTGTCATCGACATTTTATATAATTCTAGCATTATAGATACCTGTTGCAGCACGAAGTGCCTTTAAGTAATAAAACCTGATAATAAATATTTCAGTAATTACCAAAAGTAAGAGCTAATACTAATAACTATCCTTCAGACGTAATGCAGTAAAATATATTTAACCACCGAGAAACTACAAATCTGACAAGTAAAAAATTAATTTTATGATGTTATTTGTTTAAGAAGATAAATCAGTAGTTAAGAGTAAGTCAACAAACTGTAATGAAAACCATAACTATATAACCTGGTATAAAAATAAAGAACTGTTGTTACTGTATAAATACAGTAACCTTTATTTTTCAGACTATTCGAGTTCAAATTAGCCTTCTAGCATATTTTCCAATCTTTCTTTTGTTTCCTCCATTTACTAACTACTAGGGTCATTGCTTTCACAAGTATATTCTCTCTCTCCCCCCCCCCCCTCTCTCTCTCTCTCTACGAAACACACATCACATAATTGAAACATGTAACATGGTTTGTAGAATTAGTCGATTAAGAGATATTCCCACTAAATTAAGCAATTTTAGATCCATTCCTTTATTTCTCATCAGCTCTTTAAGGGAAAATGGAAAAATCAGGGTTTTGTATTAGAGTTACGAGGGTCCATTGACACTCTGGCGACGCAGATTGAACTGAGAATTTCATAATGAAAATGCATCGAAAATAAAATCTGTCTTAGTTTTTTTACACAGAAGAAAGTATTATAACGTTTTAATTGTAATTGCTGACTTAAGTATGTCTTCCATTCGATGATCAGGACGGACTAAATATAACTGTTAATTAAACCAAGGGTGCACGTGGCAAAGAGAAAGTCGGCCACACATGCGATTCACTTTTTTCCTCAGTGATGAGTACCCTCAAGAAAGAAAGAGAAAATATATCTGATCAGCCTTAAGCGATAGTCAAATATTTTAAGAGCTGTTTGCTCTAACTTTGACACTCCATTGTCTTTGCGTGGTAAAGGCATAATAAAGATAATATTTGAGAAAAGTATAGGTATGTGTTTGAAAATGTAAAGCAATATCAAAGAACATCTCGAAAATGGTTATCTCCATAGCTGAATAAATTGTGTGTTTTAAAGGAATCCACATTTTTTATGTAGTAAGATCTTGTCTGTTATACTGTTTACCAGATATACAATCATCTCCAGAGTGAAGAAAACTTAACATATTATTTCAAGAAAATGTAACATATGTCTTTCATCTTTCATAAAAATTGCTTTGAAGTCCGACAGCTTAATCAAAATCGTTATAGCTATTTTTTTAAAAAATCAAAATTTTCGAAATTTTGTTAATGTAAAGGGCAGTTTGGTGCGGGAGATTTTCTTCAAAATCCTCGTGTCGCATCCTTGTAACATGCTGAGCTTAAAATCAAATTCTTTAGATTCAGGGGCAGCCAAAACGCATGTTTTCAATTAAATCTGGATAGTGAATTTTTCGTTGGAATGCAATATTTTCCCCACATACCTTACTACTACTATGCTACTGTATTATAACATTTACTGAAGAGATAGAAATTGCGCATTTTTTCAAAATCTCTCGTTTAAAATTTTCATAAACCGATGTTTCGGGAATTAAAAGTAGGTATTAATGGATCATTCTAATTCGTAAATACATTTCCTCTTGTCTAACTTGGGCCTATGGGAAAGAAAATTTGGATATGGGATTTTTATTTTCGATCTTTCACTAAAAGGAAATCTCAGTTTGATCTGTAACATCAATATGACATTGTTAGTTTTTAGTGGTAAATATATAGAGATACCAAACTGCACGTATTAATCATAATAGTGAAAACATTTTGAGCGAATATCCATTGTGGATAACGGAAAGAAAATAGTTAGATAAACTTTCCTGTGATCACACTGTAGAGCGATTATGAACATAAGTAACTGAGGAAAAAGCCGTTTGACTGCTACACGTCAGAATTGTTTTCTTTTTCTTAAGTACAATCTCGCATTGAAAAACTAAATCTCGCAAGGCACTGCAAGTTATTGCTTATCTTATCTACTGCGTAAAACAAAAATGCAGTGGATTTTCTCTTAATCTTCTAATTGAAATACCGAAGCCAGAGCTAAAATGTTGCAACATAGTGGATTTTATTTCGTCTTGTCTTCTTAAATTCAAGTATGCGGAAATAATTGACTTTTTCTTTGCTGTCACATGCTTATCATTTGAAATGCTAAAACATCAGCAATCCTAACAAGATCACTGCCAACTGCTAAATATTATTTATTTTCAATTGGAACATCCACACAAAACCAGTGCACCCTTGAACAGTAGTTGTAATGTTACTCTTTAGTATATAATTCAATGCAGTTGAAAGTACAGCCTGTTTGTACAGAGTAAGTGGATGAAAAAGCTAAATAAATCTTAAGGAATGTGATTCTATTGAATATATATAACAACTTCATAAATATTATGGTGATAACTTTAACAAACTGGTCATGGAAGCTAGGATAGTGGAAGAGAGAAAAATGTAGAGATTTAGATACATCCCAATAAGGCTTTAAAAACCGATGCATGCAAATCATCCACAATAGTCGGTAATAATCTCTTTCCATACTTAAATCAGTCTTATTCTGGTAATCTTTCTTATAATATGGTTATGTAAATATTCTGAGTTTAATTTAGAAGATCAGAATTTAATGTATTTTTGTCATTATCCAAATTATGAAACAAATACTGTATTATTTTGTCACATTTAAGCATATTTTGTCTACCACCTTGTTCCAAACATAAATACATTCTTTGGATTTAGTAACATGGCTATTATTATTATTCAATTCATTAAAATTGCTGTATAATGTGGTTGTCTAAGGTTGTATCCTTATTGGCAACTTTCCTTTAAATGACATCACCTAAATTAAAGGTTTAGTACAAAAAATAACAAATTTTGTGAGTGATTGAGGTTGAATATCTATTTAGCTATGAATAAAGTTGAAAAACTTTGTAAACAGATCATTTGGAAAATGCTAGGGAAATAAATGACCAAACGAAACGTAATATTGAATTATAAACTGGGAGAACTTTTAGTATTTGGAAGGCCATGTTAAGGATGACTCCCTCGATAAGGGTTTAATAAGCCTTATTGCTAAATCTTAAATGAATAACACGTTTAAGATAAATAGATAAACAAATATATAAATGAGTAAATATTATATACTTCACGGAAGATAACATTAGGCTCCATGAAACACAGTCGAATAAGGAAAAAGGAAGTAAATAGTCATCTAGCTTTGAGTTGCAAGATGGCGATATTATTATGGCATAGATGCAGGAACACCCTGGAATTTAATTGTCTTTGCCGCCAGACTGACTCAAATGGCACTGCTGCTCTTATTTTAGACGTTAAAAATGAATGAAAACCATGCAAGAAGCAGTTATACATCATATGCATTTGTTATTCAGATATAAGAAACATTTTGTGAGGGTGGGAAGTAAGTGATTCATTTTGGAGATCGACTTAGTTATTTATGCTGATGCCATGGGTACATATAGAAGCCAATATAAAGATATCAGATATTTAAAATACAGAAACAACATGTAAAATCAGTTGTACAACCAATCGTCTAATAGTACCAGTAAACTCCACACAATTATCCCAAATACTAAGATAAAAATTTCTCTTGAACATTTATAACAGTATAGATAGTCATCCACAGAGTAAGAATTGATCACCGTAAACTCACACAGGCTTTCCTGTTCTCGAAAGCTACAGTTGTAATGTGTGAAAGATGTCAAAGTCAACTGACCATTACCCACATCATATCAAGTTTTCATCTACTCCATAAATGGAGATTGAGGAACAAAATCCCAAGAGAGGGTCTCACAGTTCTCAGCGAAGATACCAATTTTTTGGAAGATGCTTTTTGTATAGTCTCTTAAAATTATTGAACTTTTGAAATTGTTAATCTACGACATTGCTTTCTTTTTAAATATACCGCTGGTATGTTACTATCCAATGTTTGCATCATATATTTTAAAACGATCCAAGTTTGACTTCTTATTCTGTTAAATCACCTGATTTATCTCTGGTACATTATTAATTTGTTAACAAATATGAACGAATTAGAATGACATGTAGGTATAAGTTGCTAAAATATCTTGCAGTTAGGCGATAAGTAAATTTTATTAAAAAATTAAACGCAGTAATCTTTCATAGATCATAAAGATCAAGACGATTTTATAAATTTAGTGCTCATATCTATAAAGTAGGTATAATTTTAATATAAAATTTTCTTTTCATACAATAAGGTAGCTTTATAACGCGGAAGCACATTTTAATAAGTTATTTTTTTCTTTCTGTTTATGTTTTTGGTTCTCACGAGGCAACCTATCAGTATGATGCACCATTCAGTAGCCATGACCAGCACGGTTTGTGCACATAAATCGTATTTTAGCTCTCAGCATAACCATGTCCTTTAACACGAACTATAAAATACCTACACTATGCCAGTTCGACACTGTATTCTGTAGTCTTGAAGAGTCGAGGGAAGAGAACTAGGTTATCTGAACACCACAATCTCGCCACTCAACCTAAAGATCATCTTCTGGAGTCGTCCATTCATCACTTCGGGGACACACGCTTGGGTGGACGGGAATATCAAACTTCCATCACACGAAAAACGCGCAAACATGTGCTCGGATAAACACCCTTTTCTTATGGCATCTAGAAGCAAAAACCACCCAAGTCTTCTTCGCCATCCATTCGGTTTCTTGGTCATTCGTTTTCATATTTGCGCTGCATTGTTCACCATCTTCCTACGGAATTACAAGAATGACTGTGTTTGAGAGATTACATTTTCTATACTGTGAAGAGTTACTGCCATTGTAATCCCCAAAACAACACTTAACTACCTCCTTTAACAATATTGTTCAACAATCGTCTTGAATTTTAATCATTACTTCCCAAAGAGAAGGTAGTTTTCGGAAGACATTTAATTCTGCGTTGAAGCTTAACTCTCGAATATTCGATCGCATCGGTATTCAGGTCCTTTAAAGCCGTAAAACACTGACACAGAAGTGGACTTTCCAGTTTGGTGAAAAGGTCATATTCAGGCGCACTGTTGGGAGTCAATGAATTATCATGGAGAAGTAATTATCTTTCTCTCTTGAAGATGCCCTGCTACAAGGTCATGTAACGTGATATCCGTGGTCTTTGTACTCTCCAGTCATTTTCCAAATATTGGCAACAATGGCCTTTGCAGAACAGTCGAATTGATTCAAAATTTTGGGATTTTGGTTATCCTCTATATACAATAATACGAATTAGTAATAATAATATTATAGTAATCCGGGATTCTACAGACATTTGTAAATTGCTGTCGGTGCACTTTAACTTGGAGGTTTCAGTTTTACTGAAATATCTTTCATTTAAAACGTCAGTATCGCCTTATTTGTTTCTATTGTCCATTGAAATAACTTGAAGACAAAGAAGTTTTTAAGCAATTATTCCATCATAATGACGGAAGAACTTAGCGTGCAAACAAATTTGGTCTTGTGAACGAAAACTGTATAATCAAACTAGTGTACTCAGAATTATTTCATAGATTATAATAAAACATATCTGACAGGTCATGAACTTTCTCCGCACCATGATGGTGCCTACTGCTCGAGATACGTTAGTCCTTGATTTTCGCTACTTCTACCGTTCACTGACCGCTTTTATTGCTTCCAGCACGTTTATCGCACGTGATCGCTGAATATCATTAGGTGACTTGTTATTGTGATACGATTATTGACGGCACTGACGTGTGTATAAGATGACACAGTGACATTCTACAGAAGAAGAATGAGCGCTGCCACCGGAATTCCAATCTTTGGAAGAGCTGCGGAGCGATTTCTCGACGACCCGTTATTTCTGCACACTTTAGTTAAAATGTTAAATTGCATTAACATTCATCAAAAGCACTTAAAATGCGGTAATAAACGTGGGTCTCAAAAGTATTAGTATTTTGAGAGATATGTTTGAGTTACTTGAAAGTGAAACTGTAATAATAGAATAAAAGACTGTTGCTTTATTATTATTATTATTATTATTATTATTATTATTATTATTATTATTATTATTATTATTATTATTATTATTATTATTATTATTATTATTATTATTATTATTATTATTATTATTATTATTATTATTATTATTATTATTATTATTATTATTATTATTATTATTATTTCATATCGTTGTTTTATGAGTTTTCAATCAAATAGCTCCTTAATTGGCCCCTCAGGGACCTAATGAGGCTAAGTGCATCACGGACCAAGTCTTCCAGTGGGAGAAAGTCCTCACGGCGGTACCGGGAATCGAACCCGGTCTCTCACATTTGAAGCAGCAGTGCTACCACCGTGCTAAAGAGACCACCCGAATATGCCTTTACAGTTAAGCTTTCGACAAAATTCTGCCTTGTTTATTTTATCTTGCTATCAGAAAAACACCAACATATTCTTGTAATGAAGAATCCTCCATTTCTAAATTAAAATCCGCTATTTGGTTTAAACATAAATTACGCACCCTGCGTAAAAACAAAATTGTCTGTATAAACCTGTTTCAATAAGGCTCTTGAATGAGCTCATTAAAAAGAATAACGAACTTTACGCAGGTGTCCATGTTATCTCTGATTGTAACCACAAATTGCACTTATGCTGAAATCAAGTTTTAGAACTATCCAGTTAATTACTTAGCTCAGAGTTTAAATATCCTCTCTTCAGCACTTGTCCGTATAGATAAGCGGGGCTTAATTTATTTAGCTTAAGATATAGATTAAGCAAGAGCGATTTCCTTATTTATTAATACTTGTATACTCAAAACCACGAACATTTTGACAACCCTATATGTAAAACAGAATACCTAATATGCATTTGTTGCAACAAAAATGAGTAATTTTTTAAGAAATTATCTAATCTATGTCTTTGTGCATGGTCATGTTAACAGAGTGTCTAAGAATAGAAAAGTCGAATTTACTGAGTGTTGTACTTAAGTTCAAATTTTTTAGGTGCATGTACCACCTACATTTTATTTGCACAAAAATTGGCCTATCTGGTTTTGATTAAATTGTTACATAGATGCAGCTATCTTGAAATTGTGCGACTGTTCTTTCCCTCTTTTGCTACAATAAATGAAATTATGTTATTGGTTCTATCAACTAGAGCTGCTTCATTGTAACTGGACTCCAAAAAATTAAATATTTGATAATTATAACACGAAGATATCTGCCACTTGGCATGAGATAATGGAAACATTCATGTGTTGTTATCGCATGAAATTACTTGCTGATCGCTATTTTACAACTGATATACCCAGTCTATGTACAATCTGGACTGCAGTACGGCATTACTTGTTGGGAGTGTACAGTAGTGCTAAAAAATCAGTGTTGCACTCACATGACTTTCTCTACTCTTGTACCAACCATTCATATAAACTCTTATTCCTATGTCTTCTTCATGTTAGTTGAGATAAGCATTTGCAGAAATTATGTATCTTATTGCTTATTTCCTTGTAGGCGCAAGGAGAATATAGGAATACAGTAGGCTTTGAGCGATAGACAAATGTTTTAAAGTTCTCAAATTCCGTTCTCTTTGCACGGCTAACATATAAAAAAAATGAACAACGATCTTGTCTTTGGCGAAAGTTTGTTTTTTAAAGGAATAACAAGAAATACCTTCGAAATGGTTCACTCTACAAATATGTACATACGGACATAAGTTGTGTGTTTCAGCAAGATGTACATTGTCTGTACAGTAAGATTTGGTCTCTCTCTTACGGTTTACCAGTTATGCAAAAATCATCCGGAGTAAATAGACTACATGGGCTTTAGCCAGAAAATTCAAGATAAACATTTCATTTCACTTCAATATCTTAAACATACATCATTTTAATCAAAATCGTTAGAGTCATTTTAATCGAAATTTTGGAAAAATGTTCTATGTGAAGGGTAGTTTATTGTGGATAAATTTTCTTAAAATTCTCCGTGTCGCATTTTTAAAAGACGTTAAACTTAATTGCCAACTTCGGTGTTTAACCGAATTTTTGTTTTTGAGCTATGCTGCCCACAGACTGACACACACATGATCTGAAAACATCTTTCCGGTGAAATTTCGACATTGAATTTTTGGGTGGAATGCAATACTTCCTCTACTTACTATACGTAGTAGAGAAAATAATAAAATAAGAAAGGCCAGACTTAATAGTTACCCGATTTATTTCTCTGACTCCTGGTAATCTGAATGTTAAATACTTTACAACGCTTTGTTGAAGTCTGTAAGTAATAAATTTGTGTTCCACAAATATGAAACCAAAAACACAGACGGCATGGATAACTGTTGCTTTTAATCACACTAGGCATTTGTATCCAAGACTTTTTAACCATCTCAGAGCTTAAATTTCCAAACGTCAGTTGCTTTAGAAATTCAATCAGCACTATTAGAAAGTCCAATATATTTTATTTTGTATCGTTTTGTGATGCTTTCTGAATGCGAGTTTCTTCTTCGTTATTTAAATACCTATTATTACCGTTATCATCATCATAATGGGATAAGGCATTAGCAGTGGATACAAAATTACAAATCTACAAATCTATAATAAGAAGCACTATAACTTATGGAGCGGAAACATGGCACCTAAACACAAACCTGAAATTAAAATTGCTTTCTACTGAAATGGATTGTTTTAGAAGATCCACTAGGCATTCTAAATTAGAGAACATTAGAAATACAACTATTAGACAAAAAATGAATGTTAATGATACATTATTAGATTTTGTAAAATACAAACAATTGGAATGATATGGTCATACACGTAGAATGACGGAAACAAGATTGCCGAGACAAGTTTTGGAATGGATTCCACCAGGGAGAGGAAAGAGGGGAAGACCGCGGAAAACCTGGATAGATGATATAAGGAGTAGTATGAAGGAGAAGAATTTAGAAGAGCGGGATTGGGAAATAAGAGAAGAATGGAGGAAGAGAATACGTACTTAAACACTTTGGATACAGGAAGATGTGATCTCACATTATAAACCTGTTGATAAATAAATAAATCATCGTCGTCATCGTCATCGTCATCGTCATCATCATTTCTATTATCATTATTATTATCATCATCATTATTATCATCATTATTATTTCTATTATCGTCATCATCATTATTACCATCATCATCATTACCATCATCATCATCATTATCATGATCATTATCATTATTATTATATTATTATTATATTATTATTATCATTATTATCATTATTATTATTATTATTATTATTATTATTATTATTATTATTATTATTATTATTATTATTATTATTATTATTATTATTATTATTATTATTATTATTATTATTATTATTATTATTATTATTGTTGTTGTTATTACTGGAAACAATTCTATGACTTCATGGCACGCAGTCAGTGGTGAACGCTACAGTCAAGCAATTATTTGCTATCAGTGCAGTCTATTAGGTTTGATTGCACAGAGACGCCATACCTCACCTTGAAGAGAAAGTGCCAGTTCTCTGTCCTGATAAGCTTCAAGATGATATAGATTTTGTTTCACTCCTCTTGCCCCAACCCCTTGCTGTGAACAGTTAACCTACTGTTATGGACCATTAAATTCCCCACAGACGTTATCGCTGTCTGTGCCGTCACACATTCCAAGAGGCAATTCGTCTTCCTCCACCATTTTCGAGTCCACACCTCCTTCTGCGACCTTGAACCACAAAAAGATTGCATAGGCTTAGTTTTCGTAAACATTTGAGCAATTCGGCGTATAGCACTCCTGACTCACGTACCCTTAGTTCAGAGACTAAGGAAATATTGACAGAGTAAATTTGAACGAACTTCGTGTCATTTATAGCAACAATATTGCTCAAATTTCAGCACTGGAATTTAGAACCCAACGACGCACTATCTTGTTTTCTATTAACTACTCCTTGTGCAATGTGGCCATGCCCGACGTAATTCTGCAGTTTATTATACATTAATTTCAAAGTTACGTGGCTTCTTATATAATTGCAGGAGTCCTATACTATCAGCGTTGTGAGTTACATTTATCTAATTAAGAGACAGCACCAGTGAAGCTGGATGAAAAACTAGAAAAAATGCAAAAATTGAAATTCTTTTGTTTTTACTGTGACACCAACGCTCGTGAATGAGACGCTCAAGGTAAAGCTACCTCACACCACTGCGTGTAAATACGCGACCGGGTGACAATGGAGTGGTCAGAACAAGGACGACAATGAGCGCAGCAGAACAAAGCGTCTCCACCCACTTTGTGAAACCGTTCGCTTGTTTACGAAAAGGCAGATTTCGAGAAAAATTTCGGCTATGTAAGCGAATGTAGCATTGAGAGAAAAGTGTTAAACAAGACAGTTGTCACCAGTTTTTACTTAAGTGAGTGTAAATGTATTGTCGGAAGCAGTTTCTAAGACAGAGAGAGAGAGGGGGGGGGGAAAGAGAGAGAAAGAGAGACAAAGAGAGAGAGAGAGAGAGAGAGAGAGAGAGAGAGAGAGAGAGAGAGAAAGAGAAATACTATTGAAGTGTGTTAGTTATGATCACACAGAACATCTGAGTTTTAAGATCATGACGAATTGTAGATTGCCTTAACAATAAAAAAGAAAGCCGTTTTTTATTACATTTTAAAGGAAATAAAGTGGCAGAAAAATTATCTGGACTTTTCATTGGTCACAATATTGTCATTTAGTGCATTTGATTGAGTACTAATGTCGGGAATATTTATCATTCTGTGCGACTTTTAACCTGAACAATATTATAATGTACATTGCTATTTTAAATTTTGTACATATCCTCATACTCATAAAATCGAAAAATGTCAAAATATAAAGGACTTTTCTAGTAATGTTTCATCTGAATTTTTTAAAACAGATATGTAGTTTTTAAAACGGTCTGTCATGGTGAAAATAGAATCCTTAGTAGGATGTAGAAATCCATTTGACCCGTGGGGAATTTTTAATAAACACAAATTAATTACATCTAGTATCTAAACATTAGCGTATTTGATTGACATTTTGTGTGTGATTATTGTATTACATTAGCACACTATGATTAAAAACCTCAGGTAATTCAAATGGATTTATGAGCTCTGATTGTGCGAGGTGTCCCCCTCTGGATTTTCCTAACTTAACCCTACCTGGAAGCAACATATCGATAGAATGGAAGATTATCATATCCCAAAATTACAACTAAATTATAAACCTATACAAAATAGAAGATTGTCAGGCCTAACAAAAGATGAACCCAGGAAACATTTAGTTTGAGATTCACATCCTGATTTATGTCATTATATCTTCTCCAAAATATTTTTCCGGACACGCCCTTTTCGTGAGTGGCAGATAATCTGGAAAATCTCGGCAATAAGAGAAGAAAATTAAACTTTCTTTGCTTGCGTAACTACTTTCTTCTAGAAGTTTACCAGATGTTACAAAGCTTAATTCTGTCCTCTCTTCCCCCGCAGGTGTTTTCACGTGTTTCCGGTCCATAGACACACACAAAAAAAAAAGACTTGTTCTCTCTCATTCAGGCTGTTAGTTAAACTGTTGAACACTTTTTTTCCGGCGAGCTATATTCTGACGACATAATCCATACATTTTCTTCTCTTTTGCCTGGTATTGGCCCTAGCCATTCACCTGACCATACACAGAGCCATAACAATTACAAAACTTCCAAAAGTCAAACTGTTCTGTTCACTGACCACTCCCATATGATTCTTACAGTCTATATACATTTTCAAACAGTTCTTAGTTCCAACTGGTCTTTAAAAATTGTTTTCACTGATTAGTTTATATTTATATTTAACTGTTTTCTACAAATCAGCTGTTTCCCCCGATAGTCTGTACCTGAACATTCTGATAATAAATCAAACTCATTTTTCCTACTATTACATATTGGAAATACAATTTCCATTTCCCCAATAGAAACCAAGCAATCCTTCTCTTTCATTCTTTTCAAAAATCTTGAGTTATAACTGGTCTCCCTAATTCATGTTTCCTTTCCTTGTGAAACCTGAGTGACTTTTGTCTCTTATTTGTCCATATAAAGTTTGCCCATCCATATCGTCTAGCCTTTCTGTTATTATTTTCCAAACTCTCTTTACCAATTTGCATCCTGCGACATACATGTCTCCTATCCCATGTATCATTAAGAGACCTTTGATCTTTTTTTTTTTTTTTTTTTTTTTTTTGTCTGCTCCCAAGTTCTTGAAAATTCAAACACATGTTTAATAAATCACTGTCAGGTAACTCCTGGATTCTAGATATCACGAAAGGATTTCTACTTACGGCGATGCCAGGTAAAGTGGCCCACCTGATACAAAAAGCTAAAATGTAGGTATATAATACATATTGAATTATATTTATTCGCAGATATTGGGAATGTTATCTTATGTAAATGGTAACGTGGAAATTGAATTTACAGAATACAGTGTAAGAAGTTGACTGGAAACATGGCAGGGAATTTGAATAATGTGTTGGGTGCAATATCCAGCAAAGGTGTTATAGGACCAGGTTTTTTCGATAGCACTGTCGATAGTAACAATGTTGTGAAGCTAGTGTTGCCACAACTTAAAAGTAGAGATAATTTTCCTGAACTGTACACTGAGTTGCACAACATATAGCCCATAATGGATCGCGGCTGTTTAAGTTGATGCTGATAAGCCTAGATCCCCTCTTTGCCAAAGTGATCCCCCCTGTTTCTTGAGTATGCATGAGCACAGTAATTTGGCAGTTTCCCAGTTATCCATAATAAATGGTTCTAATGTTCAACACTGCCATTCTTTTAAAGTTCTTTCAATATTTACTTGTTTATTGTGGATGCATGCAAACAGCATGGAATTTTAAGGCCATCACAGAGCGTCCAATTCTTAAGCATGAGTATTACTATTCTCTTTGTATCTATAAAGAAACATGCAATGCAGCTATTTCTTAATATCTGAATTAAAAGAAGTAGAGGACAAAATAAGTTTTCATAAAAATAGATTATGGAGAAACTCATGTGAATGAAACATCAGATTTTTTATTTTCTTTTATGTGGTAAACGAAGTGATAGTAATTTTTCTTGCCAAGTTTATGGAATTCATGGTTCTGTTATGATTTGTTTCAGTATTATACACTAATATCCACCTAAAACGTATTAATTATCATGTAAGACTATGTTCTTGATGGAAGTATTTGAGTGGGTGAGTGAGTGAATGGGTGAGTGAGTGAATGAGTGGGTAAGTGTGAGTTTAAGGGCGCGTCACAGCTAGATCATTTGGTCCCGTGAAAGTATTATACAAGAACTGTAATAAGTCCAAGCAAATACCTGTGTGTGTATTTTTCGGTCAGTAGGTTAAAAATGCTTGCGTTGAGTGTATCATTACATGTACTGTTCCCCCACCACAGTTTCACGAAACAGCTGTTGCAATGACTATCTTTATCATGAAGTTTATTTCTTCTCTTCGCTCTCCCTTGCCTAGGACAAGGAGAGGGGGAGGGAAGTTATAGCCCATTTCCCAAGGACGATGTTGACGGATTACGGAACTCCCCATCAAATTCTTCTAGGTCAATGGCATGCATGGAAATGAATGCTGCACTTAAAGAAGCCTCTGGGATATTCTTTAACGCAGTACACGTACTGACAGACCACACTATATGTTTATTTATTTATTTATTTATTTTTAATAAGGGTGCATACGTTCTCAAGGTCAACCAGTGGGATTGCAGTGGGTTTCGAATTTGCTTATTTGACGAAACATTCCTGTTTTTAATACTGCTGAAAATAGAAAAAACATGAATTGAATAAGAGGTATGTTAATATATTTAGGTAGAAGAAAATGGGAGAAAGCAAAGAAAAATAATATTTTTGGAGAGTAAGCTAATAATAATATTAATAATAACCAGTTTAAAAACACTTTTGTTGCAAACTTTGATAAGAATCACGGAAGAAAATATTTTACGAACGTTTAAATAGTCATTGTCAGGCATTACTTATATTTACTATTTAATTTTTGGATATAGTCTTCAATGTTCACAGATAATATTGAGGGGAAGAATTACTGAAAATTGCTGATTTTTGGCAAAATAAGGTAAATTCTCCTACATTCACTGAAGGTTAATTCAGTGTTTTTATTCGACTTTGTAACCTCTCAACTACATATGAAATATATAGAGGTTTTGCATTCCACCCAATAATTTGATACCAAGAACAGCTTTTGAGACTTGCTGAATACAAAACAAAAGCATTAAAAATATATCAAGTGTGTTTGTGTGAATACAGAGCAACTCCAAAACGAAAATTCGGTTAAACACCAAATATGATTTCATGTTCAGCGTCCTTCAAGGAAAGCGACACAAACATGTTCAAGAAAATCCCCCACCCCAAAACACAGTTTCAATAGTACAATTTTTCAAAATTTAATTTTCTTGAAAATGGTTCTAGTGATTTTCATGATAACACCTTACTTTTACATACTTCATTGACAAATAAAATGTATATAGTTATGGAATTTTCTGGGAATAGCCTCCGAAGTCATTTTTGCATAAATGGTAAACCGTGAGACATAGAGAGAACATTAGTAGTTACACAAACAGGTGTAAATTTCGTTAAAGCACACAATTTGTGTTAAATATACTTTTCTGTAAACCACTTCTGTGATACTCTTTGTTATTATTTTGAATTTTCCAGTATTTATGCATTTGTGAAATAGGAAGTCGTTATTCTCCCCTTCCCGTTATCACACAAAGAAAACGGAGTTTCAAATCCATCGCATGGCAACAAACCGTTACAAGATTAGGCTCTCTCTTAAAGCTGACAGTATTCCCATATTTGCATTGTGTCGACACGGAAATACGTAATGCAATAATTGCTACAGATATGCATTTAAATCAACGTGAAGTAAAGGGAAGCATAAGCTTTTTGATGATTAGTTTGTTGACGGATGGGTAGAGAAAGTCATATGAATGTAACTAATCAGCTTTTTCATACATACAGTCGATTAATTTTGAAACTTGACACTGACGAAACTAAAATATTGCTATCTTAGACATAGCTACGGGCAGTAAGCAACCAAAACTTTACTTCTCAAATACTTTTACTAATCTTTGTAATGTCATAATTTATAATTTAAATGCAACGCAATTTTGTTGCTAATTCTGTTTATCTAGCAACTTTCTGCATCACCTTCAACTTCAAATTTCATTTTTTGACAAAAGCACGCCTATATGCCCAAATTAATCCATACTTTATATTAATAAAGTTATATCTAGTAATGTCGTTTTATTCTGACGTTCGTAGACTATGCCTGTAAAGTTAAAGGTATTAGAATTACGAAACAATGGTCGTTGTATCAGATTTTTCAAATCGGATTCAACCGTGTTGTAATATTTTTAATATTATAATAAGTATATAATGTAATAATTATATAATATATGCTCTTATAAATTACAATAATCTGTTCTGAATACGTTTTGCTTTACTTGCTTCTTTTCACTGACAATTTTTCATTTCGAATTAAACGCATAGTAGCAGTTGTTAGTAAAAGACGTATTAGTTGTATACTTTTATTCTCTGTGCAGTTCTAGATATTCATTTTTCATTCTACAACTACTTAATCTACAGTTAGTGGATGATGCTCTTTTTCTGTAATATCTACTCATAAATTAATCACTTTATGAGGTAAGCAGTTGTTTGCCGTCCTGAGAATATGTCGGCTCCATTTCGACTGCAAGATTTTAATCTCTCGACGAAATGCCATTTGTTACAGGCTCCACATTTTTATCTCTGTCTCATTAAGTATCACCTCACACAAAGTAAGTGGAACTTCAACTGAAAGTACTACATTTTAGCGAAACACTTTGATAAAGTAGCACTGGCAAGGAATTTAATTTAAACCTTTTCTCTCGTACTTTGCCAAAACCTTGTTTTAGAATTATATGGAAAATTGTCACGAGCTGCTGAAAATTTCGTCTTAGTGCTTCTAGGAGTGTGTATTTATTAAAAAAAAAAAAAAAAAAAAAAAAAAAAAAAAAAAAAAAATATGTTGCTAAACTTAATTTTATATTTTGATAGAAATAATTACATAAATGGGCGACTGTGTAATTATAATACAGGATAACAGAAATATAGTGTAGTTCCGAATACATGAATTTAACATCTGCACAAAAGAACACTTACAGAAGCGAGCTTAAAACACACGAAGGTACTCCTTTAATATTTACGTGCACTAAACAAATTGTACGACCTTAAAAACGAAGTTTGCATGTCTCTCTGGGTTGTTATTACATCTCTTCTTCCCTTCCCCTGTGTATACCCCTGCTTTCCATCTTTACCTTTTATAGGTTCAAACTGCTCGGAAAGTTCTAGGCGTTACCATGATGTATTCTTAGGAAACCTTCTAGCCTCTTTCCAATCTCTTGAAACAAAGGCCTGACGGAACAACGTTGTCAAAGTCGTCTCTAATATAGTTTTAACATAGATGGGAGGCGGGAATCAAAGCAAACTGACAACAAGGTAAGACATTTGGAAAAAAAAAAAATTGAAGTCCATATCTGATGGTCACAGAAAGATAGGTACAGAAGAATATAATTGTAGATCGTCAGATATGTACAAATTAGATGAATTTGTGAGAGAAAACGGAGAATAAATGACTGGAAAAGATAAACTTTACAAATTACAATACAAAAAGAATGTTTGGCGAGTTGAGAATGAATTAATTATGCTGCAAGTGAATAAGTTGAGCTTTCTACAAACTTTCCTGTTTTCATGAAACTCCTTAACCGAAAGGAAAATTTAATCCAAAAGTTCTTGCTTCTTTCTACTTAAGAACTCTAGCTATTCTGGGTTCATTAACTTTTAATTTCAACCTGGTGGCAGGTGAGAGAGGGGAAAGTTGTGCAGAGAAATGCGTTTCGTTTCCCTGCAGAATTTAACTCCAGCCCTTTCCCGGCAAGCACTCCAGGGATATCTGCAAGGTGCGATAGAACCGCTGCCATAAAATACGAGAAGAAATGCCCCGGGAGCGCCGCAAGGAGATTCCCGCTAGGGTTTCTACCAAAGTCCGCCATCAACTTGGATAGTTGACGATGTTTGGTATAGGTAAAAAAACCGAGCGGCGGGAGTTGTGTTAGTGGGAAATGGCGCCTTGGGTGAAAAAGGAAAACCTGAATATATGACAGACACAACGTTCCCAGTCACTTGGACCAAAACCCGTGTCGTCCGTGGCTTGTAATTAATATGAAGAGGTATCGATTTCTGACGGCTTCGAATGCTTCAAGAGACATAAAAATTAGAGAATTTGTTGAACAGCAGTTTATGTCCAAAAACGGTATATCGACGCTGAGCAAATAAAAATATGATGCTTTACATTCACATTGCTTTCTCTAGCCATTCCTTAAACTTTGTTGTGAAAGCCTATGCTTCTATCTACTTCACCTTACACCTACGTGCAAAGGTTTAAAGAAATGGTTTTGTTGCATATTTATTCGTAGGTAAAAGAGGATTATGGAAATAGAGTAGACTTAAGCGACGGTTAATTCTTTTAAGACCGGGTTGCTAAGTGATGACTTGGAAATTCCTTTTTCTTTGCATGCTCTGGAAAGAGAAACGTATCGGTAGATATTTAAAAATTTAAACGAATAACAAAAAATACTTCAGAAATGGTTAACGCACAAAAAATTAATAACTGAATGCTTTAACAAGATTAAATTTCTTATATAGTAAAGTTTTATCCATCTCTTATTAGTTATGCAAATGTAAGAATGAAAAGGACTTCCGAGGCTATTTCCTAAAAATATAAAACATGCATTTACTTATCGTTAAAATGTCCTAAAGATATGGTATTTTACTCACAATTATTAACGCCAGATTCTATAAAATAAACATTTTCGAAAACGCCCATATAAAGGGCGGGGTTTTTGTTTTTCTTTTAATATTCGAGTTGTATTCTAGGAGGATATTGAAATTAAATACATGTTGCTAACATTTCGTTTTTGAGTTATACTATTCACAGACACATTCACGCATACCTAACTTTTTCCTAAAAATGCTTTTTCGGGGGATTCGGTAGCCTAAAAGCATGTGTTTCCGTTGAAATCTTAAACAACGAATTTTTGGATGGAAGGGTGGAAGAGAAATGCGACTTATTGCAAGTAGGTACAGATAGTAAATACGTGTGGCTTTTAGCCCTTGGGTACTTCTCCAAAGAAATGAAGGGCGTACGTTTGGAAAACCCCGTTTTATTTCTCCCGTCCCTTTTCATACATGTTACGGAGGTATTCCCATGGAATATTTGAATCGTTATTTGTTTTGATCTGTTGCAATTAAATTCAAAGACTGTAAGTATACCATATCAAAGTGCTCGTCTAATATTTCTCTACAACTCATCTGAAAGTTTCTGAACTGAATTCTGTAACATCCTATACAGACTGTTAGGGGTATAAGTTTATAATTGGTACCTTAATATGCATCCACTTCAGTGTGTTATTTATTTCTCTCTTAGTCTAACAACTTTGCCATAAACCAACCACAAATTTTATTACGCAAAGATTTTTGCGTGGTCGTTACAGGTCTATGAAATGAAAACGCCTGTCGTGTAGACTATCCGTTTTGCTTCAGACTTCGTGCATCACTCACCATTCGCTATCACAACACCGGCCCATTCAATGTCATGCTTACTCAGACGTACTAACCAACCTGAAAACATACTACTCTTAAAATTTTTTATTACAGTCATTAATTACCGATACAAATATTTTCACTCATAATCCTAACATTCTGTATAATATAAAATACTTAAAAATACGTTTTTTGCATTAAATTATTTGTTTCTACTTTATTACGAAACTGTCATTCATTTTCTGGCACCAGAAAGAGGGTAATGTTGCACGATTTACGCCCTCATAATATGCAATTTTAATGTTAGGATTGCATAAAAATCTCTTAAGCTAAGCTCAGCGATCAGATTTGTGTAAGGGTCGTTCTACTATACATGTTATTCTCATATGTCAGGAGATCTAAAATGCATGCGCCACATTTTCCTCGACTTGTTTGGGATTGTGCATGTTGATAAGATAATCAACTTGTAACCATAACCCTAAAAGTAAATCAGTGGCAGTTTTGTACACTATTACAGCAAACACTTACGAATTACAGATTTTATTTGTTATTTTCTTAGGTTTGAAGGTAGTTTTAAAGCTTATTTGTTATCTTTTAATGTAATACTGTGTAGGAAACATATCTAGCATTTCAAGAAAGGAGCGAACTTATTACGCTACAAGCCGTTGCAATATCGCTCCGTAAGAGCATTAAAAATAACTTTGGCACGCAGAATAGCAGAGCGCAACATTTAGTTTAAGTTTATTAAAGGTTTTATACGCCAACGCATTCCCAGCGTGCACCGAAAGAATATTGCCCCAGAAGTGAAATGTAGCTTTTAGGTTTTAGTTATCGCCCAATAGTGCCGATAAAAATAGGGGAAGTGGTTTACTTACTGGAATATAAAAACTTAGTAAAATGGTGCTCATAGCTGTTTCAGGACACTTGGAACAGTTTTACAGTGTTGCTTGGATGATAATTTAACACCTGAACTCTTCTCTCGCTCCCACACGGGGCGTTACACTTAAACCATTTCCACTTTTGAGTCACTTAACATTTTTTATGCTAAAATAGCAACAAAGATGCGCGAGTGCAAATAGACAATTTGTTTTAAATTCTCGGTTGAATAAAGTATTTGAAAGAAGCCTATATTACTCGTATTTCCTATGAACTAATCTTTCCGAAAGTTTAAAATCAAATGCATGCAGACCATTATCGACATAACATCTTATGTTTTCATAAACAAACTTTGCTTTTGTACAAGCTATTCCCATAGACACTTCTTATGTCATTTACTTCATGTTAATTGTGGTAAAATTTGTAAAAATAGCTTTATTGGACATTTCCTTGCAAGTATAGACGCACGGAAAGGAATCAGTGGTACTTTCTTGCGGACATCAGTCCCTTACGGTTGTAGGATACCTCATTAGGCCATGCTTTCATTTTCTTGGCTGATTATGAGAAAACTATGTTCTTTATCGAGTATAATATAGCCACCTCCTTCAACTGGAAGGAAGAGGAGGAAACGTGTTCGCTTTCAAACTGGTGGAGACCGATATCAGAAGACAATAGGACTTTCCATTTTGGAAAAAGGTAGGTACTATTATTTCAAAAAGCAAGCCAATAATAGGCAATATGTTCTAAATGGTTAATTATACAAAAAGGCACTTAAATTGTATCTTTAACAATATCTACTTTTTTAGTAGTACGATTTTGTGTATCTCTTACGATTTACAAGCTGTACAAGTCATTCAGAATGAGGATTTCAGAGTCTATTCCCGAAAATTTAGGTATTTTCTTAAGCATAAAGTATTCTAATTAAATTAGGTTCATAGTGCCAATTTTTGAGAAATCAAGCTTCCGAGAAAGTTCCATGTAACGCTAGCTTGGGCAATCCTAGCAGAATTTTGTACATAGCTATAAAGGTTAAGCTTTTAGCCGACCTTTCGTTACGGAGTTACGCTGTACACACACATCGACACACACCTTTAACTAAAAATGCCTCAAAACATAGTATCTCTCCTATGAAATCTCGAAATCGCATTTTTGTGGTGGAACACACATCAACTAGGTACCTATTATACATAGTGGACGAAGCAAAGAAATACTGTGGGAGCCACAAAACTCAATGGTGGCTGATACCTGATTATCACGTACTATTGTCTTTCCTGTTGTGCAAATAAATTTTATGAATGCAAATTATATATCACCGGCTTTACAGCGCAATTTCACACCGGTTTAGCTGTACAACACCACAAGGTGTGGCATGTTGTGTTGGCCCACCTGCTATTAAATTTTTTGTCAGGCATAAACAAACCTTTAACAAAGTAATGTATAAATTGAGTGAATTCATCAGCTTATTTATTCTATGTCAAATATACACTTACAAACTTTATATGCTTATGATTAGAAATGTAATTCAGCAAACGTTTGGCTGTCCTGTGCCTTAACCCCTAGTTATATATCTATGGAACAGAACAACTAAAATGGATCTCGGAATTTCAAACTGTGAATGGTCTGTTTTCATTTACGACTATTATGCTACGTATCGACTATTCCTTTACTCTTCCTAAAATGCCCCTTCTGCATTATCTTTCTCTGGTATTTTAATTGCCACTACATCATCTTGATTGATTTATCATTCCCGTGTACGCCTCTCTATAATATAAAATAGTGTTTAACATTTCACAAGCATTATCTTTATAATAAATAGTGCAACTTTCTTTGCTGTTATTTCTTACTCCTTTTAAAAACAATACTCGTGTTTACATTCTTCCAAACTTATCACTTGACTTCGGATTTTAGCTAAATGCCTCTTTTTTATGTGCATGAATAAACTAAAACTTTTCTCAACATGTAACTTAAATCGAGCTGGTACCTACTCCATGCTCCATTTATTGCTAGTATTTACGTAGAACGTGTTCTTTGGGACCTTACTAACTTCATCAGCTCATGAGGATCGAGAGATTCTAAGTTGATTCTCCTTAGGTTTTAACCTCCAGGACGTAAGTTGGTCATTGCTCCAACGTGTAATAAATTCCAGTTCGGTGGAAGACTCTTAACACTTGAGTGAGGGCTCTTAAACTCGAAATAGAACGCAGCTGGATGTAGGTCCTGAATTGAGGGGAAAGAGATCTATCAAATCTCAATTTCATTATTTCCTTTTATGCCTTATATTTTTTACACTATATCACAAAGTAAAGAATAAGTTAGAGGCCACCGAAATGCGCTTTCTTTGAACGGTAGTGGGATGCCGACTTGCAGATCAGAGGACATAGTTAGCAGATTAATAAAGTATCAGAATCAATTGCTGGAGTATGTAGAACGTGACTCAGGATCTTCTACCACGAGTGATGCCGTAATACCAACTGGCAAAGAAGTTGCAAGGTCAAGCTTTCCCACCCCACTGATGTAAGCAAACACGTGACTAGGGACATCAAATGACAACGCAAAAGGTTTTCCACAGCCTTCAAGAATCATACGGCGGCCGGCGTGTTTATAGATGTTCCAGATAGAATCTTGTGATGTCTCCCCAGCTATATAAGGAAGTGAGGAAACAGCAGCGGAGAGAGTTACAGACATAAGTCAGTGAGTGCGAGACAGCTGTGTGTGTGTGTGAAAGATACCTCGCGTCGAAGTGAAGAAGTTTCAAGGAGCGTTGAGTGTTTGTATGAGTTAGTGTTTGAGAGACAAAGGAGGTGAAGAAAGACAGAGAAAGAACTGAGTCAAGGCTACGAGAAGAAAACGATTGGGAGTTGTAATATCAAGAAATACCGTAGACTGTTAGCGTGAATAGAGAGAACTGAGTTTTTGTGCGAAAGTTAGAAGAAAAATAAAGTGATAGAGAAGTAATTGGATTGGATTTGTCGTTTTCTGTAAACGCAATAAATGAGTTTATTCTGTTATTGCAGTTAATGAACAAATGAGATGTGCTTGAACGTTTTCAACTCACCAAAGATATTATGACAACAAACTTCTATGCTGTTGCAGTGGTTCAGAGTTGCTCTATACGTTGAGTAGATTGAGAAACACGTGTGGTAATCCTGGATGTAGGATTGTAAGTGGTATAAAATGAACGTTATCATAAGACTTATTTTAGCAGTATTACACTTTTTAAGTTGGCAACCTCCTGTAGGAGTACCATGCATACTGTGGTCCTACATTTTGAGAAGTTCGGATACAACCATGACTTAACACAGATCCAGCATCAAAACATCTGCTGTTGTTGCAAAGTTCATTGAGGTTTATTACACTTGTCTACATAGAAGTCCTATTCAATAGCAAACACATTTAGTACCATTATTGCCTTTGCTCGTGTTTGCAATTGTAGTGTCATCGCTACAGCGCCGCAGTTTGCCTCGCAGTAAACAAAAGCCAACAATGTAGCAAGGAAAACACGGTCTTGGGTTATAAGGAACCAAGTTTATTGGGTGTGAGATCTCGCTACAAGCCTAATCGGATATCTCTGTCTTGCAAGGGGATAGATAAGGAAACGGAAGGCGGCAGCGAGAAGGAAAAGCCCAATTTGTTGCTCTGGCCCAGGAAAAAGCAACATTGCGCTGTTATTCCACAAAGAAAAACAAAGAGGAAAAGAATTGCCAATATAGCTGCAACGTACAATATAGGGACCCAGGCAACCAAGTCGAGATTAAAGGCGTTAAATTTCTACCCTCCCCACGATTCCAGTTTTGCTCTGGAACTCACCCCACACAAACACAACATCCTGAGATGAATTGTTGCTTCAGCTTCAGAAAGAACTTAATAACATGTTAAATTTTAGTAGTGTGTTACAGCAATTTAATCTTCTCACATGGAGTTTATATACAATTTCAAATTCAAAGTCCTATTTTTAAACGTCCCTGCTTTAAAACTTTCAAGCAATACTTTGAATACATGTTTAAAAGCTGGTTTATGACTAAATCATGCAAATAATTAACATTTTGCCAAAATATGTAATTGTTTTCCCAATATAAAAACATTAGTTGTAGCTAAAAACAGTTTTCTGTAGATTTGGTGGCATATTTAACAGTAAATATGAAACTATATAAACATATTACAGGATGTTATAGTACGTACGGATGTTATAGTAAGTGGTGCTTATCAGATCGAGAATGCAGGACCGAGTTTTCCCAAAAACCCGTAAAAAGCAATAATAAATCAAAATTGATTTTCCATATTTTAGTTAACGTTAAGAAAATATGAATTCTTTGTGTGAACAAATGAAAAGCTCTTTGGTAATGCATTTCGTAATAGATTATTTACTTGAAGTAACACATATCTTGGTTTGTAGGTTATTTGTTTATGTAGCCTAATTGAATCTTTCGACTGTTGATAGTTATTATAAAGCACTAAAATTTTATAAAAATGAGCTACACTGCTACCGAAGAAGCTGCGGATCTAGCAGGTGCATCACTTTTACCAGCCAAGTCGAAAGAAAACTATGTTGAAGCTTACAGTACTTTCCGAAAGTGGTGCTTTGATCAAGACGTTAACAGTTATACCAGTGAGAGAGTTTTATTGGCATATTTTGCTAAGGGTTTATTAATAACTTAATTAGATAGCTCTGCATAGAGATGATTGGAGGTCTCGGATGAAGAAGGCCCAGGCACGCTTTGGGCTGCAGAAGAAAATGCTGTTGAGTGTGACGTCAAGTATTAGTAAGTATTAGAAATGTCATTTCCTCCTGGTACCGTAAATATTAAAGACTAGTCTTAGCCTTGTTGCCATGGTAAATGAACTCTAATTTTAGCTTACAATACCAAACATGTGTTCGCAACGAATAACTTATGTATCAAGCAATGCAAAAACAGTTTAATCCTTCAACCATTCAAAAGGAATTGGTGGTTACTTTGCCTTTACTTAATGCTAATTAAAATATGCCTTGCTAATAATAGCACCACTTCGCAAAAATAAAATTTGTTCATGAATAGAGGTCGTCACATAGAAGAAATGCTCCTTTTTCTGAACCGTACTGAACTCTTGAAAAGTGTGGAAAGGCTTTTCTAGAAGTGCTTCGCGGAAGGAGCGAATTGGGCTTCCTAAAGGTGTTTCATACAAAATTAGAATATCTGAAAAGTCTGATCCATTCCTAATGGAAGTTATTTTAAAATTAAGATAATCATAAAACTTACAAAATAAGAAATAAGGATTTCAAAAGTCTGTATCACAGTGGTTACGCGCCTGCCTCTGATGCAGAGTTCTCGGGTTGAACCCTCGGCTCCAGCGTGGGAAATTTTCCCCCGTAGGGACGTCTGGCACGAGGTGCACTCAGCCTGTTAGGTCTTTGAAGAGTCAATTAAAGAGCTACTTGATAAAGAAGTAGTGACCCAGTTGCAATGGCCGTATAACCGGTCGGGAGGGTTTGGGCACTGAACACGTCAATGTGCACTTTTTCAAGTAGGAAACAGAAACGTTACCCCCACCATCAATTTGCATGATCTCACTCGCGTAGGTCCTAGCAAGGTAATTCAAGTCTAAAAATCCTTCTGTATGGCGGTAACAGAAACCAGGACCTTCGAATGAGAGCCTCATTACTTATCATGGAGCCATCTCGCTTGGTAAATGTAAAGGTGACATACTAAGCTAATTTTCATAAAGTCGCCCGTCAGGAATTTAGGATTGTTGTGCTTCAGATGTAAAATGCTTTATCTTACATGTTGAAGCAACCTAGAGACTTGAATTCACTTACGTAATTTAGACAAACTCAGTGAGAGTGAGCCCAAAGTTCCTAACTTGTTTGATGCGACTAGGAGGACATGGAAAATTATAAGGCACTTTAGGCAATTTAAAAGTGCAAGTTCTCATAAAAAGTGTGTATCAAGGATAAAGAGCGAAAGTTACACATGCGATAAATTTGCATATACGTTTCGTTGTCACGGATCTTTCGAGTACAATATAGCATTACATTCTTCACCCTAGCTAATCTTATCTCCATGGGACAGCGACTGTACCAGCCAATTTTCTTATCTGTGTTGATGGTGGGCGAGGCTTCTGCATTTTCACAGCTACGAAAATGGGCACAAGGGGCGGGAGTGTGAAAGAAGTGCAGAACGGAGCACGAAGAAGGGGTTAGAGAGAAGATGAAAACTCTGCACGATGGAAGATATGGAGATTACTTTTTTTTCCTCCCTTCTTCTTTGGCGCGTTTTGAAGCAAGGGGTGCATGGGGAAAAATAAGCTGAAAAAGCAGCGCTACCTAGCATCCTGCCTTGAATATGGCATCTATATTCTCTCTGAACAGGGAACCTGTCCTTTGGGGGATGTTACTTTAACCAAGTTATATTAGTTCTACTCTTCTTGCAATGGTGTGCCTACTGCGGTGGTTGTAGAAGGAAGTGCTGCAAACTGCCATACATCTCAGTGGTGGCACATAGTCTTCTTGCTGTTACACGCAGAGCCAAATTTTATCTTAATACTATTCATAAAAATATTATAACTGCATTCGCATAACGTTTCTATTCATTCTAAAAGCTATTCTTAATCAGAATGTTTTGCAAATCGACAGAAAACTACAAATGCAAGAAGCATTGTGACAAATAGCAATGTTACAAATTCCATTTCTGACACTAGTGTGACGAATCGCACTTTCAGTTACTTTTTCTATCACTTTATTTCCGTTAACATTAAAGCACAATTGTTTTATCATTAACACAATCTCATATCTGTAGCGGGATACACTTTAGGAGATAGAATGAGGACGCAAGGAGGGAACTGGGAATATTTATTTGACTGGATGAGATTGAAAAATATAGAAGAAATTAGAAAGATCGTGTGCAGAGAATGGAGAGCTCACGTACAACTAAAGTGATTCTCAAGTACAAACCAAGAGACATAAGGGATGTGGAACGGCCGGGGAAAAGATCAAGTAGTATAAAGACGAAACAAACCAAATTGGTTTATAACTTGTACCTGGATGATGATGATGATGATGATGATGATGATAATTATGGCCATCAGAAATTTGTCACCTTGCAACTCACAGCTGTTCTGTCCTCTCGTAATCTTGACACAGAACACAACCAACCTCTGACGTGACGATTGTCTATGACTATCTCTGATTAACACTGACTGTACACACACTTAAAACTAAATAGTTGCTAACAGCTGTCTCATTCAACACTTAATGACCCCAAAGAAATGCCCTGTCTCGTCACCGCACTCGCTCCTATAGACGAGAGTGACAAAGCACGGATTTTTCTGGAACCTCTCGTAAATAAGACGACGGTCGAACGTCCCTCGAACAGTCTGGAAACGCCTTTTTCTGCCGTACTCATAGTCGTCCTTGCTGCATTGACGTCGGGCCACGCATTTACAAGCGTGCTGTCACAATAGTTGAAGTTCAAGTATTAATATTGAAAGAATATTAAAATGCTTCTTTGGGATTAACAGTCGACAGAATTATTAAATCTGTGTTTGAACTTTCAAATACCAGAAATATGGTATGAGATGTTTATAATAAATGTGATGCACATTAATGAAGGGAGGAAGATCGAATATAAGATATGGCTGTACAAACGCGAATACCCAAATGAAGGTTGAAAATTCACTTACTTTCTACAATGAATGGAAATCCAAGGCTGGTGATAACAATAAAAGCAAAGGAATTGCTAGGTTTCGTTTGGGAATATAGAAATTGAGGAATGAAAGAAGAATGTGTTGAAAAAGGATGTCCGTGTATAATAGAGGGAAGGATGAGATCCATTTATTATTAGGATGTCCAGGTACAGACAATGGAAGGAAACAATTTATTTCTAGGAAATGGCTACATAGAAATATAGAGCAGATACTGAGTAAATATCCTCATATTTACATGTTCATTTTATGCTTTTTCTAGCACCAAATCCTATCCATACTAACCATTCTACTTTTCGTTTTCTTGTTAGTTCTGCGGTAGGTATTTAATAACCACTGGCCAGAATATCGCGAAAATCAGCTTGAAAGTTACTAAAACCAGCAATAGGTCAAAGCGCAACATCGTGAGGATTTAGAACTTGAGAAGTGCTGAAAAATAGCTGGCTGTCCAACCCTGCTGGCGGTGCGCCTATCAGAAGCGCGCACACGGTTAAATTTTCCCGTACCATTCCCGTGAGTGAACACGTGACAGTAACAGTAAAGCGCTGCATAAAACAAAGTGACTTGTTTAGCGGCTTCTCCAAACTTCTAGCTACGTCATTTCCCGTGCGCGTGTGTATGCGGAATCTCCAAAGCTCAGCGTGATGTCATCCCTAGTATAAATAGGGGCCAGAGAAGAATAAGGAGTTCAGTTTGAGTTTTGACAATGACAAAGAGACAGCCGTGCGTGTATAAAAAAGATTCAAGATGTCTGCATCGTAATAGTTTAGTGTATGAGACACACTGAAAGTGAAGAAAGACATCAAAAGCATTGAGCACGGTTTGAGAACAGTTGTGAGTTGTGATACCAGAAAGCACTATGTTACACTGTATTAACAACGAGAAGAAATCTGTGCATTTGTAGTAAAATTTTAAATAATAAAGTAATAGAAATTTAATCGGACCTGGTTTTGGCGTTTTGTTACAATATTAATATAGCGTTAGTTACGCTGACAGAATCTTTCTTTGTTTAGGCGCATAGTTACCAATAGTATAAGAACTTACCAGTTTTTTGAAAAGCTTAAGTTAAATGTTTACTAGCCCAGCATTGCGGTGGTGTGGTAGCGTGACATGCACCTCCGATGAAATCCCGGTATCGTATTTTTGGGTGGAGTACAATACTTCTTCTACTTATAATATCGCCCATGACTTAATGGCCTTCCTCAGGCACTGCCTTTTAGAATGTCACGTGAACTTCGGTCTTTTACTGTTACTTCGATCCCTCTGACGTGCAAATCAACAAGCAAAATGTTTAACAATACTCTGAATGCACAACCGTAACCAACTTGGCAACCACAGATTCTTTTCTAAGGTTATATTGAGAGGACTCTCTCTATTGTGGCCATGTCATTAAGACTTGAAGAAGGTTGAAGGACATGTTTACAACTTCTTGGAGTTTGGTCGTTAAGGGATGGGTGCACTCTTATAGTGCACTAGTAGAGAAAGTAAACATTGAAGTGAATATCCCTTATTTTAGATTTTGATGGAGAGTACACGTCAAATTTACTTTCTGTACTACGATACTGAGATTTTACGGAATTAGATACTTTCAGAGCCCCTGAATTTAAAAAGGAAAAGAAAACAAACCATCTTATACGAAGGGCTAACTGTGTGCACTGTGTGCTCGCGTCTATCTGTGAAAGCATAAAAGGTGGTTGAGTATCAAACTTGGTATAAGTGCGGCGTCTTTAAAGGATGCAACACTACCCATACATCTCAACTACTCTTCATATGGAAATTCTCTGAAAAGGTTTATTTTCTAAAACTGGTAAGATTTTGATTAAAATTCTATAGGATTAAAATATTTTCATGTCAAATGAAATGTATGTATTGCACGTTAAGGAATAGTCTTTGTACTCCTCTTCATTCTGAGAGATCTAAGAGATAGGCAAGTTCTACTGCATTTTTACCCTAAAACAATGATCTTTGCACTTGTTTTGCTTTGATAACAGCTTGACTTTTAAGTTTTATAACCCTATTTCAATCTATTGTGTATGTCGTACTCTGGTCTTCTCATCTCTTCCTTTGGAATATTCAAGGGAATGTAGGGGACCAAATAATTTAAAATGTGATTTCAAGAAGTACAACACTGGCACCTAAAGGGAAAAGTGAACAATTAAGCGTGAAATATTTAGACTTCTGCCAGCCACAACAGCGTAAGAAGCATATCCCCTAACTCTCTCATTCACTCACTTCAATACTTCTATTCTACTTTTCTGTCTTCAGAATGGTTCTGAAATGTCGACATAGGCAAAAGAGACATTATTCTAACTAGTGAGCACCTCTTTTTGGCTTTGACCTTTACTAAACAGTTAAATTCTACAACGATTATGCACTAAGTAGATAACAAGAAAAGCCCACCTCTCCTATGGATACTAGAATATCTTCTTTGCTGAGTTTTATGATTTAATATTTGGGTGATAGGCTTAGGAACCAAGCCTCACACGCTACTATGATGCATTTCACTCAGTGTGATTGCTGAATATTTCAAACTCATTCTTTGTTCATTGTGCAACTGTTTTTATTTTCTATCGTTTATTTGATCATCAGACATAGGAATCTGTAAGCAGTTGGCTTCAAGTTAGTTACACTCAAACTTTATGAACACAAAGAACGTAAACAAGAGCTGCCAATGATCACTGACGGCAGCTAGAACACGGTCTGCGGAGCGTTGCAAACGCCAACAGTCTGTACAAGTGGAGAGGGTGGTTTGTTATCTGCGATGTTGAGCAAAGTTCACTAACCGTTCACTTGTTTCCTTTCGTCCTGGCTTTATTGCTTAAAAGTTCCTATGCCTATTGGTCATATAACCTTCCTTTTTGAAGGTTTTCTTTTGTTTATTCGCTTACTTTTTACTCAAAAATATACGACTTGCTAAGTAGATAATATGTTTAATTTTTGCAACTGCTTGTGCAAGAATAATTTCCATTTGTTAAATGTTACAACTCTATCTGAATTTGTCATTTACTGATTTAATGTCAAGCTAGAGCTGGTCAGTGTGCGAGTGAGTGCGCGAGTCAGAGAGTGAGTGACAGTGAGTGAGAGAGTGAGTGAAAGTGAGTGAGAGAGTGAGTGAGAGAGTGAGTGACAGTAAGTGAGTGAATGAGAGAGGTGAGTGAAGTTCAAGGACACGTTGACAACTAGGTCATTTGGGTCCATTTTACTGTAATGTGCAGACTTAGTAGTCCAGCTACATTAAACAGTATTCAAGTTATGGACTTTTGTACTCCATGTGACGGCACAGTGTAGGGAACTGGTTCTGTCCGTCTGCTCTACAGACAAAACGCGCACAACTTCATTCTTTTGGTAGCTCACTTACTAAGCTTAGCCATTTATGTCCATTTCATTTATATTTGAATGAAAAGTACTGTTTTAAAGTGTTTTTTCTGCAGAAGATCTCACACAAGTGCTTGAAGAGAAGCCGCCACTGCAGCGTCGAAAAGTTGGAGGAGCAAGTGTCCCAGAGCAAAGCTTACCAAGAGGTACTTTGTTGCAGCTGCCTGCTGTTGTATAAACCATGAGTTTGTTTGAGCTTAGAGGTAAACCTTGCACATATCCATCTTCTACCACACTGCTTGTGTCACACGTTCATCGACGAAAGAGCTTCCATTTTTCATCACGTCCTTTCATTTTTGGGACATTTTCCGCTAGCACAACTCTAAATATGCATGCCAGAGGGAAAGATAAACAAAGGGTGCAGCAAAACTTGGGAGTGAGTTTAGATAAAGTGACAAAAGTAAAAAGACTATGTACAGGGTTGGTAGTACTCAGCTAGATTTCTGGTAATTTCTCAGTTATCAGCTTACACATGCACTCTTGTAAAGTGTCAAAGGTGGAAACTCAGAATTTCAGTTTAATTTTATTCTCCATATATAAATACTTTAATTTCAAAAAGCTTTACTCCTGAGGTAGCTGTGAAGATGTTCAAAAATATATGTTAACATTAGATGGGATGAAGTTTACTAATTTAATCCAACAAACGTCTGGAATTGTCTTTGTGGGACAATGCTGGCATATTGATTTTAATTAAATTCACAAAACCGAAATTCCTGGTAGCTCAGTGCCCCCAATTTTCTATTTCAATTCTCATACACGTGATAAGCTTTATTAGCAGTTATTGCGTTATCATAGTTTTCGTTATATTTAGCACATATATCAGTATACTCTGTAGATTTTTAGTAAGAAAGCTACCTCTAAGGGTGTTTCAGCACTAAAATCAATAATTTCGTACGATTACTAGTAAGTCTGAATAGCTTGTATTTGATAGGTAAGGTATTATCTAAACGTGTAAAGCATAATTTAGTAACACAGCTTATAGAAAATAATAATGCTTGGAATTATATAAAACGCTGACATACATACTAAGCCTCAATGCAAATTATTTAACAGAATACAAATTACAAACATATAGGTCTTCAAAACATAAATAGAAAAACACAATGTAGCCTCAAAATTATATGACCAATGTAATGAAATGCCTTAACGTCATTGTCCTACATTTGCTTACTTAGATACAATGGAAATGATTTGTACGAAAAACTCCATTGAATTTTGTAAATACTTTGCCTCTTTATTTGAAGTCGCATTACCTGCACCTAGTCTGTATTTTCTCTGCTTACCTAAGTAAATAGAGGAAGTATTGAATTCCATACAAAAATCAAATAACAAGATTTCACCGGAAATATTAATTTTGAGATTCCCTAAATACAAAAACGGGTAAAACAAAACAGAAACGCAGTTTTAGAAAAGGATTCATATGCGTGTGTGTGTCCTTGCAGAGCACAATTTTTAAAAAAGTCTATCAAAGACAAAGATTGCAACAAAGATTTTCTAGGAAATACTACATCTCAAACCATCCTTCACATGGAAATATTTTTGAAAAGTTTTATTTTTTTAAAAGCAGCTTAGCAATTTTTATTGAAATATGTTATTAACTTATTACTGAGACTTTTTTATGACAAATAAACTGTACAACTGTGAATTTTTTGGTAATAGCCTCTGAAGTCTACTAGATTCTGAATTATTTTTACACAACTGCGAAACCGTAAGAGACGGAAAAATCTTGCTGCTCAAAAGATGTAGATCTCATTAAAACGCTCAAATGCAAATAAAAAATGGGAAGTCAACTTTTTTCTGAAACATACAACATACAAGATGCAAACATAACGAATATGAAAGCGCTTAAATATGAACTAGCCTTTAGAAGATATGAGTATCGCTTAAACCTACTGTATTCCCCTATTCCCATTTTACATAAAAGAAGGTGTGTAATAAAACTATTTACAGAGGTATATTTTGATTAACATTCTGTAGGTTTTGTGCGAATATCCAGACAGGTTTTGACCACTGAAAAGAGTAAAATAGAATGTGATGAAAGTTAATTAATATTTATAATAATTTTACTTTTAATTACATGACATTAGGTATCAAGATCATTATAGCGCCCATCATTATAAGGAAATGTGGCCGTTTTACCTGACAATGTAGATATTGTTTATAGACTCTTCATGTACACAAAACGATTGCAGTAAAACACAATAAACACTATCACCAGATGACTAGAATCTTCTGGATGTTTCTCCTTGTTGAACATTACAGAACTGTGTAGAAACTTTTGAGGACTATGTAAGTCAGCGTTCCAGTAGTTCTTGGGAATTCTCGTGAAGCAAGTGACTAAATTGGCGAGTACGTTTCTAAGTTTGTGATAATGTCAGTGAATGCTGTAAATGCAAGGGATTCGAGACGTCCTATGTTCGACTCCCAAATTTTTTACGCCGTTACTTCAACTTGAAGAAAGTAAAGTGTATGTAAAAAAGTGAAACAACAAAGTTTAAAAGCTACGCCATTTTAACAATATATTTTCGGTTGTTATGTTAATCTGTACAAATAATTTGATTTGTGTTTGAACAGAGAAAACGTAGTCGAATAAGATGAAGTGCAAACGAAGTCCCAAAAAGAACATAAAAGGAGGAATAAGAAGAACAAAAATTGGCAAAAACCCAAAACAGGTGAAACACAATCATTATTTTTGTGACTTATAGTGACCCAAAATGTTGATATATTATGTTGTGTCTTGTCTTTAGACGCTCAAAAAGAAAAGCTTTTCTCAATTATAGTCTTATTTTGTCAGCAAATATGAAGAAAATAAATGTTGAAGTTAATATACCACATTTTGGTATTCTCTTCGGATATGGAAGTGGCGGCTGCAAGACATTCACATCACACGTCATTTGTCTTGAGGACAGAATGTTGTGAATGATAGGGGTAGTTCTCGGGAAGGTTCTGATAAAAAGAATTCCTTGAGAGGAAAGCCTGAAAGTTTAGGCAGTAAGCCAATGTAAACAGGTTGGGAGTGAGGGATGGAAGAACCATCGTTGTGATGTGTAGAGTTTGGCAACTGCGACAAGATGAAATTGTTCTTGGGCCCTTCGTTGCGCAGCAGGGTAGAAAGGATGTGGAAGTCGAGGGAGTAAGAATGGAGGAGGTACACGAGAGAAAACGAGAAAAGTTTCTTCTAGCTAAATCGGAGAAACGTGTATCAGTCGGGGGGTGGTGGGGATGAATGTGATTCTGTATAGCATTACCGCTATAGGCCCGTTACTTTGTCCTCAGCCACATGAGGCTCGGGAATGAAATTAACTCCTGCCACTTCCCCGATAGGGCAAGCCCAGCACAGGTGCGGCCATTATGAACTAGCTAGCTGTTCTGCACGAGACGAAATTAAGCATGGTTAGGTCGCATATGAGCATGACCACGCAGGAAGGAAATTAGAAGCCGAGTGTTAGATGCGTGACCCTGAAAGATCATTTCAACAATGTATATTGCTCCTTTCAACACTTAAGGAAACGTACACTTCTGAACTATGAGAGACATAGCAACACCTCGTGTTGCAACAACAATTGTATTGTTTTTTTAAGGAACTTTTGCCATGAAAATCGTGTTTATAGCCGATGCCATATGAGGTTAGGTCAGCATTAATTTTATTTATTTCACTTCATTCAGCGGTAATGTCAGTGGCCCGCGGGTTTGATCCCCAGTGCCGCGCACTCTAACATGGGTTTTTCCGTGTTTCCTCCATGTCACTTCACTGCCGGGCAGATGGTGTGGATGATTGCGCATGGTAGCTGCTGTTCTCGGCGCTAGGTGGCGTTTGGCCGGCCCCTTGTCCTCCGTAACGGCCGGGCCTGGGGCCGGGATAGAGAGATCTCAGCACTTGTTAGGAACTTCCACGCGTCTCTGCCCTGTCTAGCTGCGACCCTGTGCGGCACCTTCGGTTCCCTCATTTCATCCGTGCCTCCTGGGGGGTGGCAGTCCGAACCCCGGTATGAGGTTCAAGAAATGGACGATATGAAATGTCGGTGGAATGGTTGAAAGGAGAGGTGATTATGCAGGAGTTGTGCAATGAATAGCGCGGGAAACCAGAGCACTCAGGGAATCTACCCAGAAGCTGCTTCGTCCATCACAAATTCTACGGATCTGACCACTCGACCACGAGATACTATTACAAGGTGCAAAAAAATTAACAAAATTAAATTGAAATTCTAAATTTACATTTGTTTCAGTAAAAAACTCAACAACGAATTACACAATTTACTTTCCAAAGTGTTCATATAAGCAATTTTGACCGAAGTAGGAAGCTTGGTATAAAACTGCATGCTCTTATAAAAGCTTGTATCTTTGATCATCTGCAATCTAAATAAGATTACTTCTTATGTTCATTTTACATATCCTATCTGATCTAAACTCAAAGCTGTTAACCTACTTGTACATGATAACCAAAGTTGTATAAATAAAAGAATTACACACAGTAATTATTTTTAACTCAATAAAGACTGCACGGTTCATTAAATGTCTTACTAAGCATAATTCTTATAACTTCTACCTTTTTAATATGCCAGTGCGAGTAGAAGAGACTCTAGAAATGAGGAAGAAATAATATAACCTGCTGTTTTGAGTTGTGAATAACCAATAGGCACAAACTTTAATGCCACCCGATACCTGATCACTACTACTATGTCTATTGTGCAAATAAATATGTGCGCAAATTCATATTTTAAACCAGCAATTCTTGTATAAATATATTCCGCGCAACTTGGAAACGCCTCTAATGATTTCGATCAATTTTAATTACTATTAATAATAATTACCTTGTCTGAATGCACAATTTTATCGAAATCGTGTTTATATATATATATATAAATCCTGAAAAAACGCGATTTTGCGCCTAACAGTCATAATTAGTCGCAACCTTATTTTGGCCATAATTTCTCTGTTAATGGGCCAATTTCAACAAACAAGCCTCCAACAATTACGATAAACATGTATATTTAGTTAATATTTTGCTTTTCAAGTTTATCTACATAAGTATCATCTCCCAAAAAACACGATTAAAAATCTGATGTGTTGCACTCACATGACTTTCTCTACTCTTGTACTAACCATTCTAACAAACTCTTATTCCTATATCTTCGTGTTAGTTAAGATAAACATTTGTACAAATTATCTTATTGCTTATGTCCTTGTACATGCAAGGGAGATATTAGAATACAGAAGGCTTTGTGCGACAGTCAAATCTTTTTGACCTTTGAGATTCCGTTCTCTTTGCCCGATTAACATATAAAAAAATGAACAACGTTGTTGCATTTCGCTAAAGCTCTAAGTTTTCCGAAATTCACACACATAACAAGGAATATCTCCGAAATGGTTCACCCTACAAGAAAATTTACCGGAGCATAAATTGTGTATTTTACCAAGATCTGCGTTTTTTGTATAGTATGATTTGGTCTATCTCTAACGGTTTACGAGTTATGCAAAAGTCGTCCAGAGTAAATACGACAACAGGGGCTATAGCCAGAAAATTCATGATATACATTTCGTTTTTCATCAAAATATCTCAAACATATGGCATTTTAATCAAAATCGTTAGAGCCATTTTCAAGAAAATCAAAATTTTCGAAAAATTTTCCATGTAAAGGGTAGTTTAGGGTGGGGCTATTTTCTTCAAAATCTTCGTGTCACACCCTTGAACGACATTAAACTTAAATACCAACTTTGGTTTTTAACCTAATTTTCGTTTTTGAGTTATGCTGTCCACAGACTGACAGACTGACTGACAGACTGACAGACTGACAGACTGACAGACTGACAGACTGACACACAGACTGACACACAAGCACACACACGGACCTTTTTCTAAAAATGCTTTCTTTTGGATTCAGGGGGCATCAAAACATATATTTCCGGTGAAATCTCGACATCGAATTTTTGGGTGGAATACAATACTTCCCCTACTTACCAGTAGAGAAAGTAAAAAGGAAAATGCCTTTCAGCCCTTTTACCGTTGCTTTTTTCATATTTTCTATCAGATAAAGGAACAAAGAGAATGCTGCATTATCCAAATATAGGGATCGAAATCTATACCAGGGCTGAAGAATGGTGAACTCATCAGCATTGTGAATCTTCTGCATTCAACACTTCTATTCCTTGTATAGCTGAATTGAGACGCAGCAAATAACATTAATGCTGTCTGGAACACACTACGATAGTATCCTGTATCGAGAGTTCGAAATAACGACAGTATCTAGTTTGGCCATTGTATACTTCCATACAGATAACTTCGAAAGTACCCTGCATCCGAAAGTAAGGAAATATTGGTAACATCAAATGGTCATTAGTCAATACATACTTCTATAGCGATCATTTCGATTGTATCTTGTATCGAGAGTATAAAAGTATCGACAGTAGCAAATGGTCGGTACACATTTCCATACAGATTTCACGTATCAAATTACTAATGGCCGTTTTGGGAGCTGAAAGCCCAGAAAGGTGGTATTTAGGTGGTATTTTATAGATCCTAAATAGTTAATAATAATACACAGCACATCCCCCATTGAAGGCATGGATGCTGCTCTTAAATACAGCCCAGTGATGCCCGAAGTTCTTTCAGAAGATGATTTGAAATGGTAATTTGAAAGCAGGCGAAAGAAGAGACATTCGCATGGTAGCATTTTGCCAAATTGTGCAGAGATAGGAACAAATGACGGGAGGGTTGAGGGCCTAATGCTGCAGGAACACAGACTTGAGACAAACAGAGCTAAATGCTCATGGAGGAGCTTCGAGGTAGCGATTGGACGTCGTAGATAGAGGCTGAAGTTGCAGCCAGTGGATGCTGCCGTATCATTAGAGCGACAGAGATGGCGGTAGTAGTACTGCTGGGATAATCAATACTGCAACTCCGACCCGTACAGCTCCACCCAAAACCATGAACCTAGGCTCAATTAGCTGCACAACTAGCTGACGCCCGTCCCAATTTCAGTTTAACTTGTTTGTGAATCGCTCCTTCCAAAGCAATGTTTCAACATGGTTTATTTGCTTCTCCAAACCTGAGTCTAATATAAATCACAATGGTTTATTTTTGGAGTTTCAACAAGTAGACCACAAAGATCCTCAAGAGTGAAAGCTGGCGATCTGAATTTCAATTCAAATTTTCAGCTTCTAATGATAATAAAAAAAATATATATATACACAGTTTCTTTTTCAAATTTTTACCCACTTGGTGTGTTGTGGATTTTAATATTCTGTAAATATGTTTCCTTGACATTAAAGATAACATCATTGAACCATTACACTGCTATGCATTTGAAAAAAAAGAAGAAAAAAAAAAAAAAAAAAAAAAAAAAAAAACAGGTTTTAGCTTTGAATGCCGATTTCCCCCAATTTTCGGATGCTAATTTCAAATATTTTACCAGGTTTCTTCTATCCAATTCAGATTTTTTTAAACAATGTAAACACATTTTTCATATATTATTTACCTGTTTAATTATTATTTATTTACTTACGTATTTATTTTTGTATTTATGTATTTATTCATTTATTTACACGTCTCTAGCAGATAATTGGCATTCTTAGGAACGTGGGACATATTGGAATTCTAAACATAATGAATATTTAATATAATTTATATTATTTTACAGGAAGAATTAATGTTAATTTTCGTACTTCTTCCATAAGCATGCAAAGTACTTTTCCTTTCAGGTATACCAACAGTAGTTTACATTCATGTGAACTGCCCAATTACCATGTCTTTCAAATATTTGTGAAAACCTTCACCATGTCCCTCGCGTAAAATCCAAGACAACAATCTGGAAAACTGTGGACTTGAGCATGCAGGAACTGCAGCTCTGTTTCAGAACATGCATTCGTTCGAAAACATTTTCATGCAGAGCAGTGTTATATTTATTGCTCAGTTATTATTATTATTATTATTATTATTATTATTATTATTATTATTATTATTATTATTATTATTATTATTATTATTATTATTATTATTATTATTATTATTATTATTATTATTATTATTATTATTATTATTATTATTAACGATTCTCAACTACTAAGAATATGGCACATCATTTATAATGTTTTATTACGGGGCAAATTGTCCATCAATGTCAAGAAGAAGGGTAAAGAATGGAGTTAAATATTTCATTACCAATCTAAATCTGGTTCCTATACCGCCACTGCATTCAAGTGTAATTCTAGCCTCTACTTTACAAGAAATAAAATAATGAAAATTGAATGCTTCGGCAAGGCAAAAACATATCAAGAATAACGCTTAAAATTAATGTTTAATACATAAGTTTAGCAGTGAATAAAGTGTAATTTGAAAGACTCTCCATCTGCTACATAAACAATTATACTGAATGTGTGTAAAACATATAATTTTATTTTCGCTAACATGTACGTGTAGTATGAAGTATTCTACTCCATCAAAAATTGAATGTCGAGATTTCACAGGAAATACTTGTTTTGAGGCGCCCTGAAAGAAAAATTAGAAATTCCTTCGTGGGTACGAGTGTGTCTGTGTGTGGTGTTTGTTAGCAGCATAACTCAAAATTGAAGAGTTAGATACAAAACTGTTACTTAAGTTCCATACCTTCGAATGACACAATACGAATGTTTTAAACAAAATATTCCCATTCCAAATGTTATATGGAATATACTTTTTTTCGATGTTTTGAATTGTCGCACAAATAGCATGTATATCTGAATTACCTTGAAGTAGCCTGTGCCAATATATTCACTTGAAAGGATTCTGCATAATTTTGTGAACTGGTAAGCCAAAAGAGACATACAAACACCTACTATGTAGGAAAGAAAATCATATATCTTCATAATACACAGTTTATTCCACATAATGCTTATGGCATTAGCCACTTCCGAGATGTTGCTATTATTGGTTGGATATTTTCAACAATTGTAATTTGTTAAAGTACTGTCGATTTTGAGCTTTTTTCGTGATGTCATGGAAAGTTTGCACGTAGGTAAATAAAATCAAGTAAATGTAATACATGGACTGTTCACATTTTCTTGTGATCATTTTATGTACCTTGCTACTGAAGGTTATTTGTAAATGCAACACCAAATTAAATTGCTGAATTAGCGGTCATATCTGTCAAAACCTTTCAAATAGAAAGATTGATAGTGCTGCCGATTGTTTATTTTAAAACAATTAAGTTCAACTTTTAGATAAAAATCCGAAGCTTAAACTGTGGTAAACTGCAGAAGTTTTACCCCGCAAGTTCACTGGCGTTATCCGCTAATCGTTTTGACCAAGACATATTACTGTAAGCTAAATTCTATAGACATTTAAGCACGAGTAAAATCACATTTGAACGCAAGGACACCCCCAGCTACTTTCGATCCACTTCAAAATTCACGAGAAAGTGTCTCAAACTTGTGTCTATACTGCGTCAGTTCACTTCTGAGATATATCATTTTTGCCCTTCCATTTCTGAGAATTCCAGCCTGCGTGACTTTACAAGGATAGTTAACCATCCTAACAAGTTTCTCAGAACCTTTACGGTTAATGTTCGCTACCTGGTTGCATTTACTAATGATTTCCTTCAACACGAATTGCTAGTAACCTATTTTATGTACAATCTGTTAGCTCTGGCTTTTTGAATCTTAGACACTGATTTCACTTGTACACATTTATTGTATTTATTTCCTATGTGAATATCATTTATTTAATTAGTACTTTATTTCTTTCCGTCAATAACTACCGTATAGCAAATACGTTTTTTAAGAATAGGTTATAGAAGAATGACTAAAGAAAGTGATGTGACGCAACATACAGAATTGTTTTGTAAAAGCTTTTTATAAATATTTCTTACCAAGTAACTGCTTAAGATTTTGACACCTCGAAATATCAAATGTTTTGTAACGCTACTAACGCTACATATTTTATCTAAATTGTTTGTTTAGCTTATGTATCTTATAAGCTCTTTTTGTAGTTGAAAATTTAATGTTTGTGTAGTAAAACATTTTTGTCAAAAAAAAAAAAAAAAAAAATATATATATATATAAAAGAGTTCGTGCCGCTCCCACAAAGGGTTACTTTCTTTTCTTGGATTTTCAATTTTGTGCAGAATCAATTTTGAAGTGCATCAGACTGTATTCGGAAGTAAAACCTCAATATCTTCCCCTCTACTACCCGATTACCCATGTAAGCAATGAATAAAGCTAGATCTAACATTTTATCCAGACCACAAGATCGTAATGACATTGCAGATTCCAAGAGAAGCCCCGTTGACGCCGCAATGGTCCAATAAATCCTAAAGAGCAACACAGCTGTCAGCATAACACTTTTCGCTCAGTAGTAACTCAGGTTAAAAGAGGTCGTAAAGATCTCTTTAAATAAACTCGTAACCTGATGACTCCCTTGAGATGGTCGTCCTAGCACGTGGTTAGAGCACGCCGCTTGCGATTGCTTCAGCCTGTTTTCATCCGATTCTATTTTGAAAACAATTTTATAGTTCCTATATATTGGTCATGACCAATATGCATTCGCAGTTATCAGCATGAAAATTTGAATCTAACGCACTTAAGTATCTTGTGATAAGTTTTGGCGTGAAACAATCCAAATGAACAGCGTGGCTTTTCCGTAAAAACAGAACAAAACATCAGACATCCCAAACATAAACACAGAACAATAAAGGAGTAAACATTATTGCCGATGAGCAATAGGCAAACTACGCTGATATTATTAAAGGCGGAATAGGTATAAATTAGTGGAAATAAATTTTCTACTAAAACTATTACAGCAAATGCTTCTTCCTCTACTTCAATTTGCCTTACCAGGAGGGATAAAACATAATAACGAGTTCTCATTTGAGAAATGTATAAATATAGAACAATACAAACCAAAGACCAATAATTGTTAATTCCAAAAACATTTTTACATACATTTTATGTGCTTAACTAGATCTATATGTTTGGTAGGTACTAAGATTTTGTCTTCTTCCAATGGTTTACCAGTTATGCAAAAGTATTTCAGGATGAAGAGGATTTCATGTGCAATTCCCAGAGAATTCAAGATATTACATTTCATTTGTCATGAAAATATGCTAAACATGCAGTAATTTAATGAAAAACGTTGGGGCCATTTTTGAGAAGGATAGTTAAAGGTAAAGGCTAGTTTGGGTTGGGGGGAATTTTTTGAGAATCTTCGAATGCATCCTTGGAAAATGCTGAACTTAAATACCAAGTTTTGCAACAAGTTAAAACTCTTGTTTACAGTGAAATATCAGTATAGCATGTTTGGAGTACAATGCCTCCTCTACCTCAGTATGTTGTAGAGAAAGCGCGTGCGCACAGACACAAACACGAATGCACGTACACATACAAAACTGTTTGTGGTTAGTTTTAATGCTAATGAACCTATATGAGGAAAAAAACCCACGTTATGTTTCATGCAATACTGCCATTGTAAATAAGTTGTGTTTAATTGGCTGATAATGGTATGACGTGCCAATAACAGTGACGTAAAACTGTCAACCAAGTTGCAGTAGTGTATAGAGAGAAGATGAAACTATTTTGTGAACTGCTTTTCTCTGAGCAATGAAAATGCAAAAACTCAATACTATTTACGATCCAAATTTATAATTACCCACAACTTTGCACTGATAATAGGCTACAACATACATCTGCTCCCATCTTCACACATCAGAAAAATATTATTAGTGGCTTTCAAAACATCACCAAACGTATACTTCGCTGAGGGAAGAGAGGGAGAGTGGGAGAGAAGCGGAAGGATAAAGAGCAAAAAATAGTAGAAGAGAAAGAGAAAGGCTCAGATATAGGAAGAGAAAAAATGGGAGAGAAGAAACCCAGGAATTAATACATTAATGGATAAAGTACAATGTTAGTCACCATTACACTTCAGTAAATTTAGTAATTTAAATATTATGCACAGAATACTTAAATCCATATAACCATTACCCACAAACTTGGCCATTTACAACCAGTCATAAAAATAAATTTGAGCGCAATGAGCAGCAAATGAACTCGATGTGTATTTAGAAAATAACTTTTTAAGATAGTGAAACTTATGTAAATACGTATTTATACTCGTACATAAGGACAAATGAAACTTCTAGAAAGAAAGAAAAAGAAAACTAGGGCAGAAAGAAAGCAGTAAGTGAATTTCAGTCAGCGAAAGAAGAGTATAAATAGAAAGTTTAAAGAAAACCATCAAAAAGACTCTGTGGTCAGTCAGATATAACACAAATATTTCCCCTTCCAAAAGTGGTCTATACGGAGTAACACTCCATCAATCTTCTCGGAGGAAGAGTGCTATTTTCAACAAGATAGCGCTTCAGTGTATCAACACACAATCTGAAGAGCAAAAGTGCAGCAGTCTAAACTTCATGCGGTTCTCATTTGGTTATTACTTATTACTTTCTCTACTGCCAACCTAAGCAGATGAGGTATTGCCTTCTGCCAAAAATTTGATATCGATACTTCACCGAAAAAACCGTACACGTCCTGAGGACCCCTGAGTCCACACCACTCACTTTTAGAAAAAAGTGTGTGTGTGTGTGTGTGTGTGTGTGTGTGTGTGTGTGTGTGTGTGTGTGTGTGTGTGTGTGTGCGTCATTCAATAATAAAAAGTTGGTTAAATAGTGAAGTTGGTATTTAAGTTCACCATCTTTCAAGGATACGACAAAGATTTTCTAGCAAATTACCTCATTTTAGCTTTACATGAAAAAAGTTTCGAGAAATTTGATTTTCTCACAAATGGCCCTAATGATTCTGATTAAAATGTCATACCGGGTGGAAGGTACTGCTTTGACCATTCGTTAAACAAAGATTATATGTATATGATGAGTGAAATACATATGTCCAATACAATTATTGTCCACATGGGCATTTTTTCTCGAAAAAAGATAATGGTTTGAAGGCGTCTAGCTTCTTGATGAATGGGTATAAATGGTTTACTCTTTCACTAACTTTCGCGTAAACATCGTGTAAACAATGGGGTAGTGCATTTCTTCCTTAATTCGAATGAATTTGCACAATTTAATGTTAAAATGCCATGCAAAGTTTAATAGCTAAGAGAGATATGGCAACGTCAGTTAACACTAAATTGTGACTGTTTTCGAATTGAAACAAAAAGAACATTACAGCACTATTTACACAACGTCTGCACGACAGTTAGTACAATAGTAAACTATTTATATCCGTTCTTCAAGAAGCTAGATGGCTCCAAATATGTGACAATTTTTTTTTTCGGTCAAAAGTTTCTTTATTGACAATACTCGTATTGAGCATTTTTTTTTATTAACGTCCTCCAGCATAGTGTCATATCGGACGGTGAATGAAAGAAATGTGTGAAATGATGCTCAACTAAGCCTAAGGTCCTTAGAGCTTTCTAAGTTACCCGACACTCATCTTCTTAGTATAAGGGAAAACCTCGGAAAAAACCTTATCCGGATAACTCACCCTAAGCGAGATTGGAACTCGCGACCTCTTGGACGGGAGGCAGCCGCGCTACCACTACGCTGCAGAGGCAGGCAACACACATTTGTGTTACACTCATTTGTAGAATCCTGCTTAATGCATGGCAGAAACAGTGCTTTCAAACCGGTATGTTTACAAACTGTTTAAGACAAATGAAATCTACATCTTGATTTTGTAGGAATAGCCCCTAAAGTCCGCTTTCTTCTGGATGACTATTGCATAACTGATAAACTGTAAGTGATAGACAAAATTTTACTGCGCAAAAAAATATGCATATCTCATTCAAACACAGAATTTATGTCAAATACATATTCCTTCTTGTAAATTAAGATGTGTATTACTGTAAGTAAAATGGCAGCCGCCTACCATTTCTGAAGACCGATTAAATTGGTTCTGTTTGTGTGTACTGATCAGGTTATCCCTTTTTTATAAGTCGATTGCGACTATCAATACGTCTCAATTCCAAACTTTGCATTGTATTAAGGCTAGAGGTTTCTTCCGGGCTTAAAAGCCGTGGTCTGCAGGAGTTTTGAGGTCCAGACGTTTCGTCCACACCTGCGGTGGACATCATCAGTGGCGTGGCCTCAGTCTTCACAGCGAAGGTTCAGTTACAACAGAATCGTTTATGATTGGAGCTCAGACTGGACTCAGATCACTCCAGTAGACCACGGCTTTTAAGCTCGGAAGAAATCTGTAGCCTTATTTCTAACTCCGGCAGTGAAAGCTTCCGACTACTCATGTGCATTGTATGTTTTAAATCGCTATTTCCTATCATCTGAACAGTAACATAATCAAACGCATATTGCTAATAGATTTATTATAAATTGCCTACACTGAATTACATTTCCACATATGTCGGTTACTTATTGATGTATAAACATCTGCTCACATAGTAATGTATTTTTTATCTTATTTTCGTACCTGTTTACTTTTAATTCCATTTGGTAGATTTTATTCTCTATTTCTGCTATAGTTGTACAGGGAAATGTAACACTTAGACATATAGCAAGTTGTAAGCAATCTGCTTTAAATTCTAAAAAATTATTACCTAACTAATTTCCAAGCCTCACTTCACTACCAATTTGTGACTAATGTTTCCTTACTAATAAACTTTCGCTTGCAATGTGGGTCCACATATTCATGGTTTACCAGACAAGACATTTTTATGGTAGTACTTTTAATTACTGCATAACCCTCATCTGGTCCAAGAAAAATGCGCATGAGTTGTAATTTAAAGCTCTTAAGAGTCTCTTATCTTTTACGTGATAAAGAAATAGTTTTAGAGCCACTGCAGGTAACATTCTTGTTTCTTTACATAAACAAGGTCACTGCCTTTTACAGATTGCTTTATCAGAAAAGAGAAAGTGTTATCTTTAAGTTGTTGTTCTACTTTCTGAAGTCGACATCCTTATAAAGAATGTAACTGCGTGATTTATCAGTAAGGCAGGCAAACAGATGAACACTTAATGCAGGATAGAAAGGAAAAAGAACTCATATTTTAAACCAGAGGTAGATCAACTGAAGAGCTGAAAAGGTTAATGCACACTTTTGTTTAATCTGTCAGATTAAACTTTTGAAAACGTTTGAAATGCAGAGACTTTGGCAACATCTGAGCTTACAGTGTAGGTGGGTGGGGAAAATCACACGTCTTGACAGGTAAGGCCTGGTCCAATGCAGAATAGCACGCACGCTTTATCTCCGATGCGTTAGCGAATTGGTGCTCCCAAAGAGGTTCGATAACACCTTGCGCCACGAAAGCTAGAAACATATCTGAAAGATTAGAAGGAAACTGAATGAAAGGAAATCGTGGTAGCTGAGAAGTCAATCTAACAACGGCATACTGGCCAGGGGAAATCACGAAAAACTCACAAGCGGTCAACGAAAATTAATCCAGGACGTCCAGAATGTGAGCCTCAGACATTACCGTCATTTCACTATAAAATGAAAGTACTAGTAAAAGAACAAATATAGTTTATAAAAAGATCGAAAGTGTGTGAAATTTTTTTCTTCCCTTTATGTTAGGCGTAATCGCCTGTTTATATATGAATCAATCCATCTTTCCATCTCTTTTTTGGCCGTCCCGGACTACTACTTCTTTCCGGAAATGTGTCTCTCCTATTTTCAGCAATCGTTCATCTGACAACCTCCTTTCTTGCTACACATTCAGTCACTGGTTGGATCTTACACATCTCTGACTTCTTCATTTCTTACTTTCTCCTATATTATCTTTCCAGATATCTTCCTTAGCACTTTCTTTTCCGTTTTTTCCATAATTCGTCGTGATCTTGTGGTCTCTGCTCTTGTTTCTAATGGATAAGTTACAGCTAGTCAGACTACTACTTTATAAAGTTTGACTTTTATTTCTTTTCTCGTATGTTTATTTCTCCGTACTAGGTCATTAAACACTTCTGATATTTTCTGTGCTTTTACAATTTGCATGCTGGGGTAGAATTATTATAGTTTCAGTTTCACAATTATCTACCGCAAACTAACGAAGTAATTACCATTTTTGTCTCGTAAATCGCGCTTAAGGAAAACAGGTGACATTCACAGCACAATCCGGCATGTGATATTTTCTATATTTTATAACGTGAAAGAAGAGAGAGTTCCTGTGAAAGTACTTATTTCTGGGCAGTGATCCGGAATGCAATTTGGATGTCAGATAGCGAGGTCATAAGTTTTGTGAACGCCACTTTTATCCTTGATACTTGACATTAATTTCAGTTGCTCCAGTTTTTGGCATTTCAGAATAACCTTTCCAGAAAGTTCACGCTCATTACTCTTTTATTAAAGGGAGATATTTAGATATGCACGGTGGGAATAATGGACAGAACTTCTAGGAATGACGTAGAGGTTTAGTTACACGAGTGTATTTCCATAGAAGCTTCAAGGGATATTTCGTTACTCTGTAAAAGGAGAAAAATTTCTTTTCATTTAATAAAGAATGTGTTGGTTTCCCTGGTGACAAGGCTGTGTTTGCTGAAAGTATGGACTATATTCAAATTTAGCCATCATTATTAATGAACGCAGATTTAAATTATTATTTATTATTCATTTATTTCCGATCAAAGGGCATAAGTTCCAATTACAGAAAGCCGGGAGCCTATACAATATTTATACACAAACATGCATAGGTACACACATACACATGTACACAAACACACACGCACATAAACTTAACCATGGATACTCAACAAATATAAACAGAAGCTTTATAAAATTGCCTTTTAAATTTACAAAAACAGAGGCAAAATCTTCTTCTTTACCTGATTACACTCTCTTTATGTAGGACTTACAGCCCTAGGACTTACAAACCAGTGCCTAAGATCTGAGTGAAGATGATGATGATAGCGAGGAAGAGGATGATATGAAATACAGGCCAAATGGATAATTGAAAAAGTGATAATGAAGCAATTGGTGGAATGAGTGGCGGGAGAAACCGGAGAACCAGAAGAAAACCCGCCCTGAGGCCACTTCGTTCACCACAGGCAGGTCCCTGGGGATCGAAACCGGGCCGCCTAGGTGGTAGGCGAGCGCTCTAACGGATTCGGCCACGGCGGCGTCTGAGGGAAAATCACAGTGGATAAATTGAATCAACCCACGGGTACAGCTGCCGGTTCTCTTAGTCACTAATAAGTATTTTTAAATGAACTTATAGGTTATGGTTATGGCATATTTTCTCAAATTTCTCCATATGCTCCAAAATGAAAGTGACATCTCATCCAATTGTGTTAAATCGCAGACCTGCACGTCATCACTTTGCCATTTCTTAGGTACTTGCATCGGTGAAGACCTTTTAGAAATTACACTACTTGCTTTTCTAAAACCTTAAAGGTCCACAGATGTTCTTTCAAATAATTATCATGTAGCAATAGAATAAACTTTGTGGTATGTTTATCACGTTCACGAAGATCAAGCTCTTCCCCACCCCCTTTTGTTTGAACGCCGCCATATCAGCTGTCAGGACTATGAATCAACCAATCAGTTGCGTTTGTTTCCTTCGATACGATACAATCAACTGGATCCCATCAAGTTCTAAAGGTCACTGAAATATGTAGACGGGAGGAGTTAACCTTGTACCATGCCTGCAGCCAAATAAAACAATAGAAGTATAAATAGGAACTGGTATGTTAATTCGTCCCTTGAGACTATGGGATCCTAATTAATGAACAGTTAACTTGAGTAACGGTTCCTTTACAAAGGCTAATTTTGATTTGATTGTGTTGTCCTGCAGATCCCTACGAAGTATTCACCATGATATAGTAAACAAACCACAGTACACTAATGTCACCAGAACACATCGTGATCAACTAAAAGCAATAATGGCACACTACGAATTTAGCAAAACATACTTATCTACTATCATAAGTACACAATCTGACTTGCGACTGTGTTACTGGTTTGCAAAATGTCACTCTTTTTCTTGTATCTGATGCAACATAATAGATGACCTGTATATAAGTAATTGATGCTATTAAGAAAAGGCGGCGTTTGAGCGGGTTTTCCTGGAGTCTCCCCACTTTTCATTGCACCAACTGCTCCATCACCATATTTTCTTTCATTCTTTTTGCCTTCAGTTCATATCAGCTCCTCCCTCACTCTTTTACCAGACATCGGGCTGCCAATGCCCCGTGATCCAGAGTTGCCTGCTTTTCGACAGGCATTGGGGGTGTATGCCCTGGGAGTATAAGTCCTCGATACAAGGAGAATGATACAAGAAAGAAGAAAGAATGACATAATATTAAAAGCGCATTTAAATTTATGACACAGTAATTATTATACTATTTTAAAAGTAAAATATAACGTGCCTTACGACCCAGAAGGAAGGCCCAGTCTACACCGAAACAAATTTACCCTAAAGTGAAGAATAAAGCATATCTGTCATACATCAAAGGTATTAGCAATCACATAGGGTAAATTCTCAGGAAACACGACATCTACAAACCCACACAACAAATACAGACATGCTATGTTCAGTAAAAGATACAAAAGAACCACTTTCTTCTGTGGGTGTTCATAAAATTCCGTGCTCGTGTGGCTGTGTATGTAGGAACCACTCAACGTAGGTAAACATACGAATTGCTGAACACAAAAGGTGTTGCAAATATTCGAAATAATTAAAAAAATCAAGAACTCAATATTCCATAGCACTCCTCAAGAGAACAGAGCAACTTTTAATTTCCCGTCTGAGGATAGGACACTCCAGATTCACATACTCATATCTACTCACTAAGACCGAACCACCACAATGTACAGAGTGGCAATCCATTACACACAACAACAGAATGCCCGCTTCATTCCAAACACAGGGAGCTACACAACCTTCCATCAGAATTTCACGCAGTTTTGTCAGAAACCAGAAATACAAGGAACCTCATACAGTTCATCAAATCTACCAATCTTGCCAATCACGTCTAAAGAAGAGCCAGAGAGTATATCATCACATCTGTCATTGGCCAGCAAGAAAAGTTACCATAATTATATAAACAAATTTGACTTGTCAACCAAATTCTAATTTGAAATATTGTAATCCATTGTAATCGAAATTGTAACATATATTTAAATCTATGTCTGTTGCAATAAGACCTCTGCAGTCAAGCGACTGTTGCCGTTTGGGACAAACGGAAAAATCAGCAGTCGCAGAACACATTACTAGCGCCAAGGGTACACATTATACAGTATTCAGACACATTTGTCCTGTCTATTCCACGGTTCATTATTACGCTCGTTTAAGTCTCGAAGCCATAGAGATTTTCAGACATAAAGATAACTTCGATAAAAAGCAAGAAACAAAATCCATAAATAAAGCTTCGCATCCAGCATAAATACCGGAGACAAATTCAAGATCATACGCCATCAACAGCCTCAGCAACAGTAGAGCCAAGAGCAAAAGCAGGTTGCCCGGGTTAACCCGGGCGGGGTGGATATCCACGGTACCTATCAGTTTAGTACGGATTTACCCGTGAAATATGATAGGTGTAGTTTTTTCACAAGCTTTTGTGTCTATGTCTACTGATGGTGATGTTTGGTACCTCTCTTTTGCTACCAACTTTGGGTTGGGACGACGACGACGAGCTGCTGGCAGGCTGAGGTTCAGCAAGATGAATTTTGCTGTATTTTATAAAAAATTATTAGACATTTTACTACGTACGACCGCTCTTAATGTAGCTATCCTGTCGAGATATCCGTAGTGCATTAATTTTCTCACTTGAATCAGTTATTCCGGTAAATTTTGATGATCATTTCGCCAGGGCAATTTCGAGTGGTAAGAGGGTTGGCATGAAGGGCCAAAGAAACCTGGTTCGAGATTTAAAACAATTATGCAGCTACTTCTTATATCAAATAAGTGTACTCTGTACATGTTCAGTATTGTTTTAGCTCAGAGCATTTGCACAATTCTCTTGACAGCTCCTATTTAATTAAAGTTTCAATAAGATGCGTAATGCTTACAGCTGTGTTCGGGCAGGCATTGCTGTCTTGATTTTTCGGGTCCAACCCCTAAGAATCCTGTAAGAGGCCATTACCATTGAGCGCAAATCCAACCAGATGTGTCCACTATGCTGGATAAACATGACCCTAAGGGGAAGAAATTGTGCTAGGGTATTGGAGGGAGAGTAACATCAAATGCTAATCTAAGAGAATGGACAAGGGGGAACATGGCCGAGTCTGTTCGACATGGCTTTTCCCCTTGCCTTACATCTCCATGGAAATTGTCCACTGCGGTTTCTACCTACAGAAAGGGCTTAGAAGTTTGAGGCAGTGAAATTAGTTGTACGAAGTTTGGGTTTAACTCCAGAAACTCTGTCTCTATTCAAATTCGATGAATGGGTTGTAATCAAACTTCTTGTAGTCACTTATTTGAAATGTATACACTAACATTCATTCTGTAAGAGTTTTGCTTTCGTGGATTTATACCTATATTACTCAGTCCAACCCAAGAAAGAATACTGTCTTCGCTACAGCACACATTTCAATGGAACAAAATAATTATTTGCTGTACCGTGTAATTGCCATCTAAAGAAAGTGAATATCCTTAGAAATGCATTTGGCCAAGAAGTTTCACCTCAGGTATCAACTTATAATTAGTAAGACATCGGCTTTTAATTAGTGATGATTTTCCCGCAGGACGTCCAACAACTGTCTTACTGATCAAAAATATTGCAATAGAAGATCAAAGAGCATCTTACACATTTATTCGGATGAAATTGAGCATTGTTATAATTCAAATCCAAAATACTTTACAACATGAATTAGACGCCAGAAAAATGTTGTTGTCGATGGATACCACATAAACTGACTCCCGATCAAAAACAACAGTGATGATTGATGCATGGAAACTGAAATATTTCCAAGACCGCCCTTCAAATGTCGTTAATGGTGATGAATCCTGGATTTATTGTTACGGTTCTGAAAAGAAAATTCAACTAGCACAATGAATCTTTCGAACAGAAATTCTTCTTCATCATCTGATTACCCTCCTCTATTGAGGACTTACGCCCCCAGGGTCAGATGCTTATTAGCATCTTATTAGCATCATAGGGAGCAGACGAACCTATGGACCGGACAGAGTGCAGACCTGTAAGCCGGTGATCAGCCCAGTACAAGGTACGAGAGGGAGGAACAAGATGATATGAAATGCAGGAGAAATAAAAGATTGGAAGGGTGATGAGGGGTGGGGGAAACTGGAGAACCCGGAGAAAACCCACCAATATGCCGCTTCTTCCACTATGAATACCACATTCGGGTTCCTGGGATCGAACCATGGTGATAGGCAAACGGTCTAACCGCTCGGGCAACCAGAGGCTTGCCACGCTTTGCGGTGTTGTATAGTTAACATATTGTGAAGTCACGCTCTAAAGCCGGTGATTTGCGGCCATAAAATATATTCGCACAACGGCAAATAGAATAGTAATGGTCAGATATAAGCTGTCCTTAAATTTTGCGTCTGCCTAAGATTGGTCATATTACTACAAGTATTACTGCCGATTGGTGCACAAATGGTTGTTCTCCACATTTTTAGTTTCTCTGCTACGTACAGTAAGTAGGGGAGGTATTGTACTCCAGCAAAAAATTCGATGGCGAGATTTCACCGGAAATTTAGGCTTTGAGGCACCCTGTATCCAAAAGAGGTATTTTTAGTAAAAAGTTTGTGTGCGTATTTGGACAGAATAACTCAAAAACGAAAAGTCCAAATAGCAAAGTTGGTATTAAGTTTAATATCTTTTAAGTTTGTTACACGAAGATTTTGAAGAAAATTCCTTCACCCTAAACTACCCTTTACATAGAAAAGGTTTCCAGAATTTTTATTTCCTCGAAAATGGCTCTAACGATTTTGATTAAAATGACATATTTTTTAGATATTTTTATGGCAAACAAACGTATATTTCAAAGTTTTGGACTATAGCCTATGTAGTCCTGTTTACTCTGGATGACTTTTGCATAATTGGTAAACCGTAAGAGATAGACCAACTCTTGCTGTACAAACATTTAGATCTTGCTGAAACACACAATTTACCCAAATAATTTTTTGTACAGTGAACGATTTCGGAGGTATTTACTTGGAATATTTAAACTTCCATCAAATTGGAGGTCATGATTAACTTTTTTATATGTTAGCCGTGCAAAGGGAACGAAATCTCAAAAGTTTAAAGTATTAAGTCTATCATCCAAAGCTTACCATATTCTCTATTGCCCTTACACGTACAAGAAAATGGGCATTAAGATAATTTCTGCAAAAGTTTATATCAACTAACACGAAGATGATATAGGCATAATAGTTTGTAAGAATTGTTAGTGGAGGAGTAGAGAAGATCATGTGAGTGTAACACATCAGATTTTTTTTTAAAAATCTCTTGAAAAACATAATTACAACAAATCCTCGATGACAAAGCATCTTCGCATACAAAAGAACTAACAAACGAGTATCTGAGAAGGACTCAGCATCATGAACTTTCTACTACATTGCTCTGACCTAGCAGCTTGTGATTTCTTTTTGTTTCCGAAAATTAATGATAAAATGAACGAAATCATCTGTCCGTTCATATGAAGCAATGAAACATTATAAAAACGCTTCTGGAAGACATCTACTGAAAAGCGGCGTTACTACTCATAGTTCATGGTTTAATCGAATGCAAAAATATATTGATCTTAAAGGAGAACGTGAGAATAGGAATAGGAGATATACATAGGACGTTCGGTGCTGAAGCTATGCTTCTTGTATCTAGCCCTCAAGGGGTACCCCCGTGAAGAAGGATAAGGTGAGAGAGGGACACCGGTTGGCTAGATCCAGACTAGCGGTGCAGACACTGACAGACTTCCTTAAGGCTTACTTAGTTTGACGACTTCTCGAGGCCTTCCGTGTCCACCCAGGAGGACCCCGGGAGGGTACAACGCCCCCAAATGCCCCGCCCCCGGACCCCACTAACTGGAACTGTGCCTGTCACTCCTGCCAAGCTGCACCTAACGCTATCGCTGACCTTGCGACCCTGAAAGATGGAGTAGGAATGAAGTGAAATCGTAGGTCAGAAAATTCGGGGGATGTAATTACCCTTCCCAGCATTCACCTAGTGACCCACGGAAACCCCCCAGAACCCCATGGTTCAGTAAGATCAGCCATGGAAATCGAAACCACAACCTCCCGAACACGAGGCTCACACGTTACAGCGGAGCCATATCCTCGGTTAAAGGGGAATGATTTGTCAAGCAAAATTACTTAAATGTTTTTACAACTAATCCTTGTTTTCTGTAAGTTTTCAGACGACTAATTTTCTTACATGTATCAATCTTTATAATGTAAACATTACATTTGGTGGAGAACCGGGTATTGGAGTGGTAAAACAATTCACTTAAACTGAATGCTATTCCCGAATCAACCAAATCTATCTTATCATCCGAACATCTCTATTTCCTCACATACAGATGGAAGGGACCCTTGATGCTCGCACAAAGAAGACTGAAGAATTGCAGGAGATCAGCTGGAAGAAAATTTGATACAGAAGACTATATAAGGTAAGGACCGAAGGAATGACGTTGAAATCAAATGCTTCGCAGAGAAATGGTGTAAGGCAAGCTTCCGCAGGGCTTGGTTGCCCGGGCGAGTGTGTGTCTTGCAAGTTTCCTCTCAATCTCATTTCTCCTCTGTTATTGCGAACTTCTCCCCCATCTCTGTTTCCTTTGGAAGGGTGAGAGAAAGTGTGGGCTGAAATTGGGGCGGCTGGGCTGGGCTGGGCCGGGCCGGGCCGGGCCGGGCCGGGCGTCAGGGTGGAACGGAATTCTGTCAGGTTCCTGCTTTAGCCAAAATGGTCTCATTATTTGGGACTGCCGTGTTACAACAGAATTACAAGCAGCAAGGGTCGTGGATAAACTGGACTTACCTTGAGACATAACTGGACAATATTGCAAACCTGCTTTTCTTCAACAGTTCCAAGTAGATGGATCAGCTATCTGGACCAACACTTATTTTGAATTATTTTATTGCAAGATAATAGAGAAACTACTGTATGACATTCAAAAATTCTATGCCAAGATTTCACCTGAAATACATGTTTTGATGTCCCTACATAAAATTGAGTATTTTTAAAAAGGTGTGCGCGTGTGTATGGGTCTGTGTATGTGGACAGGTAACACACATGAATTTCTCTATTCTTGTACTAACCGTTCTTACAAACTCTTATTCCTGTATCCTCTTCGTGTTAGTTGAGATAAAAATTTGCAGAAATTATTTTATTGCTTATTTCCTTGTAGGTGCAAGAGGAATATGAGAATACAGTAGGCTTTGAGCGATAGTCAAATCTTCTAAAGCTTTGAGATTCCGTTCTCTGTGTACGGTTCACAAAAGAAATGAGCAATGATGTTGCATTTGACGAAAGTTTATTTTCCAAAACTGACACAAATAACAAGGAATATCTCCGAAATGGTTCACTCTACAAACATTTATTTGAACGATAATTGTGTGTTTTAGCGAGATTTTTTGTAAGATTTTGTCTATCTCTTACGGTTTACAAGTTATTAAAGAGTAAACAGGACTACATAGGCTATAGCCAGAAAATTCAAAATATATATTTCATTTGTCAAAAGTATATCTCAGAGATTGGCATTTCAATCAAAATCGTTTGAGGAGTTTTCAAGAAAATAAAAGTTTTCGAAAAGTTTACCATCTAAAGGGTTTAATATCTTGAAAGATACTTAAATACCAATTTTGGTTTTTAACCGATTTTTCTTTTTTGAGTTATGCTGTCCACGGACTGACACAGGCACATGGACCTTTCTCTAAAAATGCTTTTTTTTTTATTCCGGGGCCTCAAAACATATTTCTGGTGAAATCTCGACATCGGATTTTTGAGTGTAATACAATACTTCCTCACCTTCACTATACGTAGTAGAGATAGAAATCCACTGACACGATCTTCTCTACCCATTCTTGTATAAGCTACACTTAAAAACGCTTATTCTCCTATCTACTTCTATGTTAATCGACATAATAGTCCATAAAAATGTTTTATTACATGTATCCACAATACAGTAAGCGATAATGAAATACTTCAAGAGCTGGTCGTAATGTTTTGGTTTGATATTTCTATTTTCATAGAAAGAACATAAAAACTAATGGGGACTTTCTATTTGAGGAAAGTGTAGGCAGCTGAAAACTCAAACCAATAACAAAGAAAATCTTGAAAATGGTTACATAAAAAAAGAGTTGTCTTAAATATTGCGTGCTTTAACTTGATCCACATTATTTGTGCAATTTGATGCTTAGTAGTTTTACCATTTACAGGTTATGCTGCAATATCATCCAAATACAAGAGAACTACCGAGCTATTCTTGAAAAATTCAAGATATGTATTTCATTTGTAATGATATCTTAAAATATATGGTATTTTGATAAAAATCGTATTAGCTATTTTTGAGCAAGTCAACATTTTTGAAAAATGTGCCAAGTGGTAGCTTGGAGGGGGCATTTTCTTCAAAACCTTCGTGTCGCATCTTTAGAAGATGTCCAACTTAAATACTAGGTTTAGTATTTAACCGAATTTTCTTTTTTTAGTTATGCTGTTCATATATGCACGCTTGCGTGAACCTTTTTCTGAAAACAGTTTTTTTTTCATTCAGGAGAGGACTTCAGAGCGCGTATTTACAATGAAGTCTCGATATTCAATGTTTGGATGGCAAGCAATACCTTCTTTCCGAGCTATGTACGGGACAGAAAAAGTAAAACTGAAGAGTTTGATAAATACCGAAGTTAGCATTAAAGTTCACGGAACATTTTGTGTAATTTTTGAATTTCTCTAAAATCACTCTACCGAATTTTATTGAAACACCATTTGGTTAAGATATATAAAATACAATAGCATTAACAAGAAACGAAAAAATGCCAATGAAACATTACGCGTCCCCGTGCTTGCATGGAATTTATTACGGCAACTTACAATCTGTAATTCGTAATGTTAGACAACAAAAGCATATACAAAGTCCCTGTAAGGAAGGTGCAAAGAGGTTGTTCATACTCTTATTGTCTATTATCATGCACCACACAACTTAAGATTGCCTCTCATCGCTCGTCTTTTCTTACAACCAGAACAAAGTCCGCTCACGCCACTGGCGGCCTCTTCATATGAATTTCGCCGTTGCGTTCTGCAACTGTTTTAACGCACGAAGATATATCTACATGTGCCAAAGACGGATGAGTTGGGCCACCTGTTATATAAAGACAAATGAAATTATGTATATAATGTTATGGTAATAACTTGTGGAGGTCCTTTGTATAGCCAGCAAGTATTAACAGATGAACAAAGACATACTTCAGAGAAAGCGTACTTCTTAAACTCTGAAACATTCAAACTCTGACCAGGGCAGACGGAGGATCGTGTTACCCTGATGATGCCAAGCGCAGTACTTGACGAAACGCTGGTATCTACCATGTCTTCTAGACTATGGCCTACAAGTCCGGAAGAACTAAACATTTCTAATAGTCATGACACCGGCCGTGAAAGCCTATGTACATAAATTAAACCCTGGTAAGTTTGAAAACTTGCTGGTGCAAACTTTAAGGTTAAAAGTAAGGTTTGTGTAATGATTAGTAAAGATAATAAGGATAATACTCTTCGTCAAATATCCTTGTAGTTATTTGAACAACTTGAATCTTTCTTATGTTTAAAATTGTGGTTTATATAGATTTATAAGCAGGTTGTGTTCTTTTGACCGTTACAATATAGGGGAGTTCTATAACAACTGATTTTATTTTTGTATACAAATTAATCAAGTTTTGCACAATCGTATGTTGAAATCCCAATTTTGAAAAAAAAAAAAAAAAAAAAAAAAAAATCTGGTAAAAAATGCAGAATGTTTCATAAACTAATGAAGATAGCTAAATTAATTCTAGGATGATAGAAACAACATCTAACTTTTGTTGTACAACTGTAATGGTGTTAATATGATGGGTGATTGATTATTTTAAAAATTGCTGATAAATGTTAATCAAAATATGGTATAACTGAGAATATAATTCCTTCCTTAGCGAACAAACTTATTGTACAAAAGTAGAACTGTCAACTTACGAGGCATTCATTTACACCCTGTAACAGTTTCAGTCTAATATATAGTTTAAGATAATGGATCATAGATTTTGGTAGGCTAGAACTTTTAATTTTTCCTTAAAGTAGTTAGAGTCACAGGCCAATTTCTAGATGTAGATAAATTCGTATAGCATGGTAGAAACACAGACAGCTCGTGTGTCTTAAATCGAAACAAGTGCAGTGCAGTAACAAGAAAACGTTTCCTGTTTCAGACACATTGTAGAGGACGGAAAAGACAGAAGACGAAGGGATGAAAACCTTTGCTGATGCTCATGACCTAATTCAACGAAGTATTTTATGTCTGCTGTAAGCTGGCAGATCTGTTTCATATACCTCGAGGGAGCACTAGCAAAGGAAGGACAGTGCGGGTGCAGCATATGGAGCTAACACGATAAGACACCAACATTTGAAAAACTCATCCATTTGCCAGTCACTATCACAGTGATCAAAACAAAACACAGCAAGTAGCTTTTACTTTCCTTATTGTACTTTCTGAGCGTCTTTCTGTTTAATGGAAATAGGAACATAACTTTTGGTCAAGACTGAAATTGGCTAAAAAATATCTGGTCCGTTACACTCATATGAACTTCAGTTTGAAAAAAGCTTAAGTATTGCAAAACACACACAATAACAAGGAATATCTCCGAAATGGCTCTCTCCACAAAAAATGCATTTGGATATAACTTGTGTGTTTCAACCATATCTACATCATTTTTTACAGTAAGATTTGGTCTATCTCTTACGGTTTAGCAGTTATGCAAAGCTCATCAAGAGTAAACAGGACTACATAGGCTATAGCCAAGAAATTTAAAATATGTCTACGTTTCATTTGCCATAGAAATGTCTCAAACATGTGGCATTTTAATAAAAATCGCAAGAGCCATGTTTGAGGAAAGAAAATTTCCAAACATTTTCTATGTAAAGCGTAGTTTAGGGTGGACGAATTTTCTTCAAAATCTTCGTTTTCCATCCTTGAAAGATATTAAACTTAATACCACTTTTCTTTCTTAAGCGACTTTTCGTGATTCAGGGGCCCCCAAAACATATATTTCCAGTGAAATCTCAACATCGAATTTTTTGGTCGAATACTATACTTACCCTACTTGAGTTCTAACATTGGAATGCTTGGTAGACACATAACATATTTACTCATCAAAAGAGTTCAAAATAAGAGTTTTGTGAGACTGCATGTTAAGAAACGCCATTTATGGGCACTATACTTTTGTTGTCACCGACTTATAAAATACGAATAACATTTAACCCTTCATTTTCAACTACAAAGTAATTTCCTGCTAAGACGATTTTAGCTGTAAGGGGTACCCAATACCAGGCGCCACCACGGAGTTAAAATCTGTAGTCATTACGGACCCTGCCCTCTGCTGTTGTCTCTCCTCAGGTCCAACCGCTAAAGGTTTCATAGCTAATTCCCCCTTCCGAATATTTTCTATATCTAAGGGCACCCGTCAATGAAAGAGTTGTATACATATCAATTTATTTAGTCATATGTATATCTGTTCAAAATTAAATACAACCGAAAATAGCTTTCCTTGGTCTCATGCACCTGCCTTACGAAATAATTTGCAATAGTTGAAATCATATACAAAATGCCCAAGGTAATGTAAATGTTAAAGTTTAAAAACCTACACATTTCTTAAATATACTATTTTTTACTGAAATATTAAATATTATTGTTTGTTTAAGGCTGTGAATTTGGATACCGAAAAAATGTTTATTCATTGTAAAGGCGTTAAAAAATTATTCAACTTAATTTTTATTCTGGAGAAAAAAGTAATGAAGTATAAAACACTTTTACTTTTCTAAAATGAAGTTAAATAATAAGTCATGGATGCTAATATTGTGACTCTCTCATTTTCCTTCTGGCTCGTTCAAGGTGCCTGTGTTGGGGGTGGTCAGACTTCACGGCGTTACTGTGATCATAGAAGCCTTCAAAGAACGTACACTTAAATTTGAAAGAACTTGAGTAAAAATTAGTGACGTAAAATATATTAAGTGACAAAATTGTATTGAAAGAAGACTGCGAAAAAATTAATTTTCCTTAAGTATATGCAGTATTTGTTCATATATTTCCTGTCCATCTAAACTCTGTGTTTAAGCATTTAAAACACCGAGCAATCAATACCACAATTTTACAAAGGCTCTACAATGTTAGAGGATTCCTTTCCTTAACATTTTAAAACTAATTTTTTTTCATAATGTCAGAAAATTGGTATCAAGCAAGTAAGCTTGAACAGTTCTCTAACGGGCTGCACATAAATTAAATGTCAGAGGTCAAATGTCATCAGTTTATATGATGGAAACCACACCTTTTTTACTTTTAGGTAGGTAGTGTTTCACACAGTGCTATTCACTGTTATGTTATGTGGGCCTACCGCTTCCATTGCCACACACTTTCACAGCAGGGAGATTTCCATCGTAGCCTACTTCCAGCACTAGACCTAGTCAGTAACTTGAACTAGCTACAAAATAATGAAGAGGTAATACGGGTGTTTAGGATCACATTGTGAGGCTAAGAAGTTTGAAAAGGTGCTCTTGGTAGTAAATAATTCGGTCTAAAATAGTCCCTATTAGAGAATAAAGAATTAATGTTAAAATATTTTCTCATAAACTAAGTTACAAGAAAGCGGTTAGGCGATGATCTAGGCTCCATAATCTTATTAACTTCACGTAGGTACTTACCTGCTATTTTTTTCGCACGAATTTTATGGGGACATACATTTTAGTTTTGAGCTTCATTATTTGGAAATTGAACAGTAAGTATAATATAAAACTGAATCCATATATAGCATCTGCAAGCCAGTTAAATTGTTTGAAATCTTTTCAAAATTGAGTACGCACGCTTTTAGTTGTTTTCATTGTTGTCATGCAGGGTTCAAATTAATGGGGGGAGGGAGCCATTTCCTCCTCTCATTAAATAATTTCCCCGGATCGTCAAAGAAGAATACCTTCCCTATCAGGAAAGCATTTGTTCTTTTTACTTTAAGTATTTACTATTACTGTTCTTTGAAAATACAAGACACGGAACACTGTGAGTAAGCAAAAGTATCATATCGCAAGTAAACTAAACAATAAACATTTCTCAGGTTCATTCATAGTCATAATTCCAGCAATTCCGCAATATTCAGTTCAGTTTCTTGCAACTCGCTGTTCTATTGTTCACCGCTTCGCATTAATGCTATTACTACTACTATTGCGATACATAGAGATGTGTTCTGGGCTCGTGAACCTCCGCGGGGTGTGATGTGGGGAGAGAGGGGAAAAAGTTGTCATCTTACCCAGCGAGTGAGTAATCTGCAGAAAGTCACGTAGCGTACTTGCGTAGCAAGATGCAGAACTAGTGCAGTGCAGAATTGGCACGGCCGCTTGTGTATTAAGGTGGGCTGCATGTTATCTTCCCAGCGTTTCTATCTGTCGGCGACTCGGATATCATTACGTCACCTCACCTGTACGTGTGTGTACGTGCAGTGAACGTATTCCTTTCAGAGTTCATAAGGCCAGAACATAACTATAATTATCACACAAACTTAATTCCACACCCCCCCCCCCCGGATAGAAAGTCTAATTCGAACACTGGTGTGGTAGAGTCATGGTTTGTATAGCATTCTAATTCTAATATTACTATATCTAAAGTCAGGCATCACAAAACGTGGAGGATTTTATCAATGAGTTTGTAATTGTTCTCCCAAGAGAGAATTCGAGATTTTTACCAAATCAAAGTGGTGCATTACTCAACTAAAATGCTTGTTTCTTTAACACCGTCTAAGAATTCCGACAATTACACGGTTGTTAAACGTTTCACGTACGCAGGACAATTTTTCTATATTCTTCAAGACTGTTCGATACCTACTAACTTTGAAATTTTTACTTACAATTATCGTGAAGTGCACTTTTTTCTAATAAAGTGTCTAAAACTGTTCTTAAATTTTTATAGAAGTTGAATAACAAAAGGTAATTAAAATTATGTCAAGTTCTAAGACTTTTTTCTACCAATTTTGGTTTATTCTTGTCCAGGTTCTACAAATTGTCCTTAAGAAAGCTCATTTTTCAATCAATTTCTTGTTAACCAGCATCCATAATTAGTTCCATTACACATTTTGTTTTTGTTTGCGCTACTATAATTTCTGACGGTTATGTATGTATTAATTGACATATACATGCATATATATCTGAAGTATGTCAATTATCATTTAGCATTCAGGTTTGCCCTTCTAGAAGTGTTAATTTTCCTGACACAAATACCGGAGCAATCCACATACGTCTCTCTGGCAACGCAGTAAAGGAATGGTTCTCTTCTAGAAATGGAATGCTATAGAAGGGAAAAGCATGAATGGGGGAAGTGACTTCATAGGTTCTGCAGCCAATAGCGCTGCAGCCGTCACTAAGACCGTTCCCAGCAGCTGCCCTAGCAGATATTACAACCCCCAAAAAGCCAAACTTCAAACCTTACGTTTCCTAGCAGTTCAAATTGTGCGAACCTGCTGGGCTAAGGGAAATTTCTATGAGAAAACGTACCACTCTACACATACGCTCCGCTAATTAGTAAAGCACTATTAGAAATAATTATTGCAGTCACTTGGCGCATGGGATTACAAACTTTGTCAGCGCACGCCATTGTGTTTATGGAGGTAAGTGAACGTTTTCATACAAACAAATGAATAGATACGACGAATGCTAAGCGCATCAAATAATGACTTCAATTTCGACCCCTAGGAAACACATCGCTATGGATATCCATTTACAATAAAAAACCGGAACTGATGTATGAAATGAATTCAAGGTTATGCATCCTGTTTTGTAATAATAGTTACTTATAGAACTAGTGGGTAATCTGATTGTGACAAAAGTATGTTATTATAGGTCACAATGAAAAGATAATACACGTGTCACATACAACGTGTTAGGCAATTTTAGCATTAAAATACTTAAAATAATTAATAAATTTGCTAAATAAACAATTATAATGTATCAGATACCACAGATGTATGACGTATGGTTACTAAGCATATGTTTCATTTGTTTCAACACTCATAGAGGAAAATGAGAGGTAATGATAAAAGTATTGATTGTATTCCACTTACATTTTTAACGAAGTCAAGATTTCTGAGAGTTTAGCAACTCCATAAAAATCAAAAGATGCTTACGAACTAGAATATAAAAAGTTTTGTGTATGGAGAAATATCATAAAAATATCATAAGAATAAATTTTAGGAGATTGATTCTTGTGTGCGAGTGATGATTTCTGTTTTCTTACAGGCACATTGGAGTAAAATTATGTTTGGTGATCATGATGTCATTCCTTTATTGTTGTCATGGTAATTACGTCATCCATTCTGGCACTGTTGTCAAATAGGCACGATTTATCCCGTCATAATAAGTCGTTTTAATGCTGGGATTGCATTAGTTGAGAATTTAAAATGTTCCAACCTTTAGAGATACCCTAACATGAATTTATAATTATCACATTGATGCCAATTACCAACGTATTTGCTGCCAGTTGCTTCAATGAAGAACTATGAGAGAATTATCTCAGGCCATGCATGGGTGGGTGCGAGGATAAACAACACTAGTTAAATTTAATTCAGGATAATAATAATCTATTTGAAGCGAGTTACGAACTTGCCGAGAAGAATAAACTGCTGGTGACTTAACGCACAACGTTGTAACCATGACAGGCACACAATTTCATGGCGGCTGATTATTATTTTTCCCGTTGTATAAGTAAACTCTGTGGGCACAAATCATATTCATATTCATATTACCGACTTTACAGTATAATTTCACGGTATGTTTAACTATACAACACGCAACGCATGGCAAGCCTCTGATTGGATGTTGTGTTGCGCCATTAAATTTAGTGTCAGTCATAGTGAATTATAGCTGCTAACTTCTGAGTATCGCGGCTTTATGGTTTAAAAATAACTGTTTCCATTATAATAATAACAAATAATAATAATAATAATAATAATAATAATAATAATAATAATAATAATAATAATAATAATAATAATAATAATAATAATAATAATGTAAAAAGTATGTTGCCATTAGTTGCAGTAACACAAAGTTGAAGTTACCGCTAAATCAGCGTAACTCAACCATTGGTGTTATTAACATCCAATAACAGATCACAGTAAACATTGTGATATTGGATAAACACTACAGGAAAAGGTACAAATTTTAGGAAGTATTACTTCCTCCAAAGTTCCCATGCATACTGTCAACGTGATTGTTTAGTATGTCAGATGCTAAAAAAAAAAAAAACATTTATTTATTTATTTATTTATTTATTTATTTATTTATTTATTTATTTATTTATTTATTTATTTATTTATTTATTTATTTATTTATTTATTTATTTATTTATTTATTTATTTATTTATTTATTTATTTATTTATTTATTTATTTATTTATTTATTTATTTATTTATTTATTTATTTATTTATTTATTTATTTATTTATTTATTTATTTATTTATTTATTTATTTATTTATTTATTTATTTATTTATTTATTTATTTATTTATTTATTTATTTATTTATTTATTTATTTATTTATTTATTTATTTATTTATTTATTTATTTATTTATTTATTTATTTATTTATTTATTTATTTATTTATTTATTTATTTATTTATTTATTTATTTATTTATTTATTTATTTATTTATTTATTTATTTATTTATTTATTTATTTATTTATTTATTTATTTATTTATTTATTTATTTATTTATTTATTTATTTATTTATTTATTTATTTATTTATTTATTTATTTATTTATTTATTTATTTATTTATTTATTTATTTATTTATTTATTTATTTATTTATTTATTTATTTATTTATTTATTTATTTATTTATTTATTTATTTATTTATTTATTTATTTATTTATTTATTTATTTATTTATTTATTTATTTATTTATTTATTTATTTATTTATTTATTTATTTATTTATTTATTTATTTATTTATTTATTTATTTATTTATTTATTTATTTATTTATTTATTTATTTATTTATTTATTTATTTATTTATTTATTTATTTATTTATTTATTTATTTATTTATTTATTTATTTATTTATTTATTTATTTATTTATTTATTTATTTATTTATTTATTTATTTATTTATTTATTTATTTATTTATTTATTTATTTATTTATTTATTTATTTATTTATTTATTTATTTATTTATTTATTTATTTATTTATTTATTTATTTATTTATTTATTTATTTATTTATTTATTTATTTATTTATTTATTTATTTATTTATTTATTTATTTATTTATTTATTTATTTATTTATTTATTTATTTATTTATTTATTTATTTATTTATTTATTTATTTATTTATTTATTTATTTATTTATTTATTTATTTATTTATTTATTTATTTATTTATTTATTTATTTATTTATTTATTTATTTATTTATTTATTTATTTATTTATTTATTTATTTATTTATTTATTTATTTATTTATTTATTTATTATTAAGCTTAGGAGAAAAATGGTTTTCTAAACGTAAATTCTAACTTTGATGCATTGCTCCCTTTTTTCCTATAAATGTTTGCTTTGCGTCCATGAAACGATTTTGTATCTTTTCATATAAGTGGGGCAAGTATTTTATTCGACCCGAAAATTCGATGTCGAGATTTCAGAGGAAATATATTTTTTGAGGTTCCTTGAATTCAAAAAAGGAGTTTAAGAAGGTTCGTATGTGTGTTTGTGTGTGTATGTGCGTCTGTCTCTGTGAACAGCATAACTCAAAAACGATAACTCAGTTAAAAGCCAAAGTTGGTATTTAAGTTTAATATCTTCTAAGAATGCGCCACATAGATTTTCAGGAAAATTCCTCAATTGACCCTTTATATGGAACATTTTTCGAAAATTTTTATTTTTTCAAAAATGATGCTACGATTTTGATTAAATGCCATATGTTTAAGATATCTTTAGGGAAAATTAAATATGTCTTTTGAATTTTGTGGCTAAAGCCCATGTACTCCTGTTTATTCTTGATGACTTTTGCATAGCCACATCTTAAAATGCAAAAATGTAGTTCTCGTTAAAATATTCAATTTAGGTTAAGCAATTTTGTTGTGAAGTGAACCATTTCGGATATATCTTGTTATTTGTCAAAATTTTGTAGTACTCAAGTGGGAGGTCGTTATTCACTTTTTTATCTCTTGGTCTTGCAAAGAGAACGGAATCTCAAAGCCTTCATACAGCGACCAGCTTTAAAAATATTCGGCTATCGCACGTATAAGGAAATTAGCAATAATATAATTTCTACGAATGTTTATCTCGATTAACATGAAGTAGATGGAGGAATAGGTGTTTCAGGTATGGTTAAAAGTACAAACTGTCATACGACATATGAATCACTTTTAGATGACTATTGTTTGTTGAGAAGGCATGTAAAAAGGTATTTCTGCTAAATCTCTATATAGTATGAACTTAAGATGTAGGTATATTAAATATAAGATATTTTTAGATATTTTAAATAATCAATAATCCAGGATTAATCCTATACTGCAGTCCAGGGCGTATTTTATGGTTTGTAGCACGTTTGGGTATTAATCCTGCTGAGTGCGAAGTGTTCATTATTGATGCTGGGGAAACATTATCCGACTTGGGCTACTTAGGGTGTTTCTCAATTTCCACCAATCGATGGAGGTCATTAGGTGCACTAAGTGCTGAGGAGGGCCAAGACAGAGAGTGGTTTCCTCCATTAACCGTAACACAATGGAAGGTCACCAAGTAAACAAAAAGGTGAGGGAGTGAGAGGGGTGGCAGACAGCCCTTCGCTATGCCAATCCAGGAATGCTGCACCCTGTGGTCAAATGCATTTTGGTTTGAGTGTTTCTGTCATTCTGCTTGCTCTTCTAACTCCAGAATAACACTGCTGAAAACACGTCACTTTTGCTGCCCCACTGTTGAAGTACATATTTCTTCATCTCCTTTCTTTAAGTATTAGCTGCATTTCATGGGTCTAGCTATCTTTCACACTCTTTCTTCCTGTAGGTCTGTGATTTAGGACGTTTTGGTTTGTCTCCCCATTTTTATTGTTTTCTGTCCTTATGTTCTTTTCCTACGGATTTCCCTCGTCAGTGTAGAACACCAATGTCCAATGGTTGCGAACGAAGGGATGTTGGATTTAGCTCCTTCCACTATACGCGAACTTTGCCATTCTTTAACACTCTAATTTCATTGTATTATAGTGACGGTTTTGTTACTTCTACGTTGCGTTTGATTTACAAAACCACTTTTGTATATTATGCATTAGTGAGTTCTTTGGAAATTCTTACGTTTAAGAAATACATCAATATTTGGCGGCAAATTCGAAGTGCATAGCCTTAGATGATACACGGCTCGCAAATATAGTACCTCTATGTACAGCTATACTTAAAATATTCTTGCAAATGCTTATTAATCGACATAAATATTTTCAGAAATTATCGTATTGCTAATTTTCTTGCGGATACAAAGGGAATATGGGAATACAGTAGACTTTAAGCGATGATGAAATGTTTTAAGAGCTTGTTGCTGTGCGATGACATGGGAATTCCATTATCTTTGCAAGGCAATGAGAAGAAACCAATAAGATTGGAGAAAAGTGTAAGTATTGGCAAATTCAAACAAATAATAAAGAGTAGGTATCTCGGAGATGGTTCACTCAAAAGAAAAATAATTATTTAATATAAATTGTGTTTTAACGAGATCCACAATTTATATTTAGTAAGCTTTTGTCTGTCTCTTGCTGTTTACTATTTATGCAAAAATCATCAAGAATGAAGAGGTTTGTGAGAACATTCCCTGGGAGAATAATATTAAAATGTTTCAAACTTTGCAGCCCCATTTAGCTGTCCATTTAGATGTGTTTCTCAAACTATTAAAATAGATACTATACCATCATCATATCTAATCAGATATCTAACATAGTCTTACAATGGGGTTAAGTGAATTATCTTAGTTCTATTTCTTATTGAAATTACATATAACGCATTGAATTTATCCTTACAAGTGACACAGGATAAGTTAATTTTATATACTATAGTTAATAATGATTTAGTTCATTTATAGTATTTATATAAATTATGGTAATGTTAATGTACAAATAGTGCCAAAGAAAATACCACTGCACCTCGCGCCCAGGACACATTATTTATTGTTGAACGAAGCCATGGTCATTTCATTGGGTTGCTTTAGGCCACTTCTAAAGCAAGAGTGTGCCACTCCTTCTAGTTACTAGTTACGCCAATAACCACAAGAAAGTTTATAAGATTGCTAGAAATTAAATATATGTTTACGGTCTGGATCGTATTGGCTAAACGAGAAAGACGTGGACTGACTGAATTCCATTTGTCATACAGACCTCCTGCCATGATTGGTAGCCATACCTTATCGGCTAGTGCAGGACATGCCTTTGAAGTAGGTAACATCTATAAGGGGAAAACTTGATAACCATCCTGGTTAGCCGTCACCCTCACACCTCAAAAGACCCCAGAAAACGATACAAGATCTGCCGAGGATTTTCGTTGATGCTTTTTGTACCTACACATGAAGGAACGTGTATAGAAGGGTTTTGGGAAATACCCCTACAGATAAAAATCCCTTTCCCCTTTGCGCCTAAGGTCAGAAAAGAATATTAGGAAAAGACATAAATATCCCCTATAGGTTCACCTAAAATCGTAATAAGCCACAAAGGGAGATGTCTGGTTTAATTATGGTCTATTTAGTGTAAATAATAAGATCAGGGTTAAAGAGCGAGATGATCTCATGGTAACGTATGAAGTTTGCATTTGGGAGCTCCCGAGTTCGGTTCCCGTCGACCACCCACTCTGACCTTAGGCTTTTCGTGGTTTTCCTGGTCGCTAGGCGAAGAAAGGTCGCTTGGTCATCTACCACGATTTCCTTCCAATGATTCCCCTTTCATTTCTTTCCTTCTCATCTTTCAGGTGTGGTTCTAGGTTTTGTGGCGTATGGTGGTGCTGTCAAATCGGTGCAGACGCTAAAAAAAAGGTACCTACTCCTCGTGGACAACGAAGGGCTGCTTGGAACGTGTTATTCATCGCCCTCTCTAGGTAGTTGCAACAATGGGAAGGTTCTTCTAACCTGGGACTTTCACGCGCCTCTGTTGCCTGTGGCTTGTAACCTCGTGTGGTTCCACGAGGGTGGGAGGGGGGTCGGGGTTAGTCACAATAGATTTTGTAGGTCACGTGCGCAAGGTGTGTCCCTCCGCTGTATAACCTATAGGAGAGGCACTGGGTATGTATTGAGACAGCAAAATATGAAACGGTTCTAGTTTATTCTCCCTGGCACTATATACAGAGTTCCATTCCTCGTAACCACTTCTCTGTAGACAACTTCTTCTCTAGGGCTAGAAAATTGGTGACCTCGAAAGCAGTTTTTCACAATACGGAACAGGATGAAATTACATGGGGCCGGATATGGACCATGGAGTTGGATGGGGCAATAATTTTGACTCAGCTCCTTGCAGAAGCTCCATTGTCACATTAGCGGTGTGAGCTGATGAACAAAGTTCCTCATACACGAAAGCGTTCATGAAGAATAGTCGAGAAACTTGGCGAACTAGTCCATAAGCCCAGCTCAATGTCTTTTAGGTTATAGCGTAGGATCTCCCTTGCCATACTCTTGCAAACCAACAGTACACAGTAGAACTTCACGAAGAACCGCCCCAAAAAGCACCCCCCCCCCCCTCAAACGCTCGAGTAAGTGCGTTTCATTTAAGCCACATTTGAAGTCGTACAAAATCAATGCACGAAAATTCTCTGTCTGAACGCTCATATTTTCCAGAATTCGAACATAAACTGAGCGAAAATTAATGGCGCAACAGAGGTCTGTCTGCTACCATTGGATTACCAATGCGTCAGCTATTTTGAAAAGGCAACAATGCTTACTCAGGGGTGGCCAATTTTCCGTGTCTGAATACAGTGACTCTCGTACCTGTACTTACAGCTCTCCTAGTTTATAATTTGACTCATCCAAAATATTCAATGTTAACGGAGAAGTAGTTAAAGTAATGTGAAAGTATATTTAAATTGTGGGGAATGTATATCCGTTTCCGAGGGCTAATTAGGAGTGCGGTAAGAGGTTTTAAGGAGTCGGCGAATGTAGTTTTGCAGTTGCCGTTATTTTAGAACGACACGAAGTAAGTCGACGGCAGTTTAAGTTGCCGGTGTTATAATTTATTTACAATAACAACCTGAAAAAGAGTCACATAACCAAGGTAGGAAAGATAAAGGAACGGTGTATGTACCTTAAACATTCCGTCACTATTGCACTAGCACTCCTCTTTCATCACCTTTTAATCATTGGATTACAAAAGTAATCGTGCAACCTTAAGCACTAATTATCGTACACAAACTCTTGTTCTTAACAAGGTCTTTTCATTCTCACTTACTGTATCCATTAATTCATGTTAAATTGCTGCATCAGCGGACTATAAATGTTACACATGTGTGTATTTAAAAAAAAAATCTGATATGTTGCACTCACATGAATTTCGCCATTCTTGTACTAACCATTCCTACAAAACTCTTATTCTTTTGCAGAAAATATCTTTTGCTTATTTCCTTGTAGGTGCAAGAAGAATATTAGAATACAGTAGGCTTTGTGCGATAGTCAAATCTTTTAACGGTTTAAGATTCCGTTCTCTTTGCACACTTAACATATAAAGCAATGAACAACGATGTTCCATTTCACGAAAGATTTGTTTTCCGAAACTCACACACATAACAAGGAATATCTCCGAAATGGTTCACTTTACAAGAAAATTTATTTAGACATAAATTGTGTATTTTAGCAAGATCTACATCTTTTGTATAGTATGATTTGGTCTATCTTTAAGGGTTTACGAGTTATGCAAAAGTCATCCAGAGTAAATACGACTACAGGGGCTATAGCCAGAAAATTCAAAGTATGCATTTCATTTCTCATTAAACTATCTCAAACATATGACATTTTAATCAAAATCGTTAGAGCCATGTTCAACAAATCCAAAATTTTCTACTTTGGTTTTTAAGCGACTTTTCGTTTTTGAGTTATGCTGTCTTAATTCTAGCATTACCAAGCCCTATTCCAGAACATAGATTACCAAGAAGGTGAGAGTACATTATGACCACCACTGGTAACAAATGGTCTTAGCAAATTTTAAAACAAATTTATTTTAAAATTGTGTATTACATCTTGTCATATTTATAAAGAAAATATTTTACACTGTTTAATTATGTTTTTTACTTTTTTATATGAATCACATTATACAAACAGGGCAGTATTTTAAGACGACCTTGTCATTTCATTAATGAAACCTTTGAAATAATTGCACAAATCACTAGTACAAACAGTGACTGACAACTGTTAACTGCATGCATTTAATCAAAGTTATAGAGAGTGGGCAAAATTTAGTCCCCCTCTTAGTAATGCTAGGGTTAAACAATGCTCAATAAATGATTTCTGTAGTATGTTTAATTGAATTATTTTAGATTTTATAAGTGTATTAATATACAGATACTACATTGTATCAATTTATTTATTTTTTTCGTATTAAAGGAACATCTAGAGAATGAACAGACCAGGAACATTCAAACGAGAGGCCCAAGTGCGATTCCCGATATCAATTATGAAAAAAATTAAAATTTTCGAAAGGTGTTCTATGTAAAGTATAGGTTGAGATGAGAGAATCTTTTTCAAAATCTTAATGACGCGTCCCAAGTATGGTATTTACCCGAATTTTCGTTTTTGAGTTGTGGTGTTCACAGTCACAGTCTTTTTATTTCTCGGAATCGAATATTTTGGTAGGTAATAGACAAACTATCTGCGTTGCAAAGGAAGTAATAGGCTTTCATTGCTATACAAAATGAACAAGTAGAGTGGCCCCGCAGCTCGGTCGAGGTCCCGGGTTCAATTCCTGGCTGGTAGGGTAAGAATTTTTCTTTGACTAGGATTATTCCTCATCCTCCCTGGAATGTGAATATGTGTATATGTGAACATAAAATAATAGATGAATCCAAAGTTAAAAAGTCACCGTTAAGCGAGTGAACACCATTGCTGTTTAGCAGTTCTTCCAAGAGGTTAAAAGTCGCCAAATGACCTTCGATGTCAAAGTCAGCATATAAATGGAGCATCAAAGCAAATCACTGAGAAACTTTTTTTTTTTTTCTTTTTTTAAACTCTGTTAGTTGAAATGCCTATGTTATAATTTTTACATCTTACTGAAATACGAGATTAATTCATGGTAGAATACAATTCAAAGGACTGTTATTTCATATTTTGGTTCAATTATGTCCGCGAAACTGTTCTAAAGCTATAAAGTATTTATTATTTCTTTTGAGCGAGCGTTAATAAAACTGTACTTGAATAATGAAATAAAACACACTGTTTTGATGGTTTCAAAAATGGGATGTTTCCTTGTGAGGACCAGGGGCACTGGGGAAAGTCAACTGTTCGCTTCACATCAATGGTGGTCTCTTCTGGAACAAGTTATGTAAATAATCCCGTCTGGTTCACCTTATCCTTTAAAACGTCTGCTTGCGGGCGGACGCCGGTTAAATCGGCAGTAGTAGGAGCCTTATGAAAATTTCTCAATGAGGGATTCAAAAGTAACAACGTGCTTGAACCAGTTTGGTAAGATATTAAACCTTTCTTCCGACGAAGGTTATGCGATAAGCTCTTGCAGAATATACAAATCAGGATTTAATGAGTGGCGTTACTCCTTTTAAGAAGATAAGACGGAATTTCTGGTAATTACAAAGCTACTGCTGCGAAACTAGAGGCCGGGGTTAAAAAAAAGGGAACAAAAGCTCATTCTGTTACCAACTTGCTACTTTTTTCTGCTCTCTTTGGCAAGCAGGAAAAAGTAATTTTCTTTTCCACATTTTCCCCCCATTCCTTGCTCTCTTATTTTTCAACGGCAAGCCAAATTGCAGCAACCTTGGCTCACAGCCCTGATGAGAAAAGTTTCCTGCCAAACTTGCTTCTTGATAAAAAAAGGAAAAAATATATATGATAGAACATTTGGCATTACGTGTTGCATATTGGAGCAGATATACACGAACATCACGGCTTATGAATTTTTCATGTTCATAAATAAATGTTAACAAAAATATCTTGTAGCATAGTGGAATGGCCCATATATGAGCTGGACGCAAGGCAAATTGAAAATACTTGCTCCTGAATGTAATCACAACCGAAAGGACATAACTTCATACCCAATACACTATACTGGCCAACTAAGGTTTAAAAATCCTTTATCGGTTGAAGGAAAATTCACTTCCCGAATTTTACCGCTTATAAGCCAGCTATAAGAGCAATAAGCAAGTAGTGTCAACTTTATAAATAAAAAAATCTGATGTGTTACACTCACATGACTTTCTCTACTCTTGTACTAATCATTCTTACAAACTCTTATTCCTATATATTCGTGTTAGTTGAGATAAACATTTATCCAAATTATCTTATTGTTTATTTCCTTGTAGGTGTAAGGAGAGTATTAGAATACAGTAGGCTTTGAGCGATAGTCAAATCTTTTAAAGCTTTGAGATGCCGTTCTCTTTGCACGCTTAACATATAAAAATTGAATAAGGATGTTCCACTTCACGAAAGTTTTGTTTTTCGATATTAACACAAATAGCAAGGAATATCTCCGAAATAGTTCACTCTAAAAAAACAAATATATATATATATATATATATATATATATATATATATATATATATATATATATGAACATAAATTGTGTGTTTTAGCGAGATCTACATGTTTTTATATGCAATTTTTTCTATCTCTTCAGTTTACGAGTTATTCAGAAGTCCTCCAGAGTAAACAGTACTACATAAGCTATAGCCAGAAAATTCAAAATATACAATTCATTTGTCGTACAACTATCTTATACATGTGACATTTTAATCAAAATCATTAGAGCCATTTTCAAGAACATCAAAATTTGCGAAAAATGATCTATGTAAAGGATATTTTTGGGTGAGACTATTTTCTTCAAAATCCTCGTGTCGCATCCTTGAAGGACATTCAACTTAAATACCAACTTTGGTTTTTAAGCAACTTTTCGTTTCGCAGTTATGCTGTCCACAGACTGACAGACACAGTCACACACATGAATCTGTTTCTAAAGATGCTGTTTTTTTATTTATTTTTTTTTTTTTTATTCAGGGATCTCAAAACATATGTTTCCGGTAAAATCTCGACATCGAATTTTTGGTTGGAATACAATACTTCCTTCTACTTGCCAGTAGAGAGAGTAAAATATACAAATCTGAAATCTGGAGCAGATTAATTTTAATTACAAAAATTAAAAATTTGAAATGTAAACTACTTTCTAATAGGAATGTCTTAAGTTAAATTAGCTAAATCCTTCTAGATTCGTATTCACGTACCCCCAAAGACAATTTTCCATACCACTCTACATCCCTTTATTTGGACCGAGCCTTAGAGTTTTATAAGATTTTAGAGGAATTGTTGTGTACCATTCAAAGAACAAGGAATAATATATTAAACTGCTATATAAGGCGATTCATTTTTAGTAATTAGCAACGCTAACTCTTACGATGTTTTCATTGCCACCTTTATTAATTTTGTAAAAGTGTGAATATCTTTTGAACTTTTCTGAGTGCTGACGATTATAAATCAATCAGTAACGTATGTACATTCTTAGAGGCTGATATCCTGGTCGGCGTTTGAAACAAAGAATATAAAATGTAATTGGAAAGTGTAACTGTGGAATATCATTGTTGGGTAGACCGGTAAACAAAACGGAGTCTTGGACAAAGGGCAATTCAAATCTTTTGCAGAAATATTTTTCGTTATTTACGATCATTCAGGAAACATATACTGACTGTATGTGTATTTTAAAGTTTACGTACCCCGAAAACCCTGGGTTGAACGTGTCCGTTCTATAGATCTGTTCAAAGTCAACTTGGCACTCAACATAACCAGCCAAACGGCATCTCCGAACTTCAGCTGATTTATCAGGAGCAGGTGTAAACAATAGGCAAAGACCTAGGGAGTGACTGATGTGAAGGTGTAGATGTATTGGACTTTCTCACTGGCTAGCTATTGGTGTAATATGAGGAACATTTAACTTAATTTCCTCAACCTTTTGTTATCAGATTTGGCCTCAGTTTACGAGCGTTATGTTTAGAAACGTGCAAAGTTTTGCATGACTCCTAAAATCGCCCGGGAAACGAAATCTCAACTATTCTTATATGAATGAAAAGGACAATTTCAAACTTGAAAAGAATTATCCTCTGCAACATTTCCTAAGATGCTTGATTAATATCTAATTACTTCCCATATACCGCTGGGGATTCGGCATGTCAACTTTGAAGATGTTTGGTAGCTGTGCCCCTTGTGGCATACCCCCGGAAGAAAGGACGAGGAGTCAGAGGGCGTCCGACCCAAGGAGTCACAATAGAGCAGAGGACAGGATCCAGCCCACCCGCGGTCTTAGACATTCCACAGGGTCGTTCCGAGACTATAGACCGCCCCACTGAAGGACGAAGGTGATCACAGAGCATCCTTTTCTCCCTGCCATGCAACACAAACCCCCACCGACAGCCAGCATTCGCCTGGCGACCCGGGAAAACCACGAATAAAATCCATAGATCAGGTAGGCCAGTAGCTGGGATCGAAGTCGCGACCGCCCAAATGCGGGCCACAGACGAAACCTCCTGAGCCTCCCGCTCGGTATACCAATAGGGTAATAGCGATGAAGCCAGCAAGCAGGAAGACATTTGCATGATTATGCTACACACAGGAGGAATGTGCATGATATTACACCCAGTCTATTTGCTTCACATTTAACCCTTTAATGCCCAAGTTAGTTTGCTACATATGCCGTTCTTCCGCTAATTCCTAAACTTTTGGGAGGCATCACAGCCGAAGCGATTCGAATAGCCCTAATCGTTAGAGCAATATCAATGGACTGGGTATATATTTAAAGCCAAACGTTGCGAGTTCAAATCTCAGCAACTGCAGTTAAACGTGCCTTTGCTAGAGGGCGGGGAGAACCCAAGTAAAGTAACCGGTGTAATGTTACGCTTGAATACTGACGAGATTACATTTGACTGCAGTTTTATGGAATTTGCTTCTTATTCTTTAAAAAACTACAAATACTTGAATTCTATTTAGTTAGGTTAGCATAACAATAAGTTACAAAAAAGACGGAATAAACTATCTCAAAACTTAACAAATTTACATGTTGCTTATATGTCACGTTGCCCGTTGAAGAGTTAGTGTGATTCTTCTGCTATCAAACAGTTTTACTCTTATACTTAGTTTTCTCAGCTACACTTCCCAATATTAAACACAACAGCGACAAGGAAAAATCACTAGAAAAGTTGAAGTTCTCATACCATGAGAAAAGAGCCAGCTGAATAAATATCGGTTTAGCAATGATTGCTGCTTCCGATCTACAAGTCAATTTGTGTATCTTCCAATATAACCGCAAAAGACGATGTCTTGCCCCTCATCCTTGTTTACAAGAAAAAAGGACAAGAAATCATTTCGCTGATAAAGTTTCCTGCAAGAAAAAAATTCCCTGCAAAAAGTGCGGCTTTTGTTTCCAATATTAGCATAAAAATGGGTGAAATAAGGGGATGCCAAGAGATGGTGCTCTTCCTTTCCGTGGCTTGAATAGGTAAATCGAGAATGTCATCAGGAAGACATTTTTATCTATCTCTCTCTCCCTCTCGTTTTGTGAGCGTCATCTGCCATCTCTTATTGTGCTTCCAGCCACAGTTTATCCTTTTGTATTGTTGTCTTTTCTTGTCTAACCACGGTCTCTCATCGTGCTTCTTTTGGTTTCCTCTTCAATGATCTTCCGGTTGAGAGAATATGCGCCAAATTACAACAGCCGTGGAGCCTGATGTCAGGAGAGAGAAAAAAGAATGTTATCTGTAATCTCTACATCACTTTTTGCTCACCAAATTGAAGATACACGCGAGCTTCACATGTTGCTGTAGATACCATCTGTACCAAAATGTTTCAAGTTCAGCACCTTCCAAGGACGAAGACTTTTAGCAAATCCCAAAGTGCCAACTATCCTTTACATGAATAATTTGCCACTATGTTCTTTTGAAAAATAGCTAACAATTTTGGCTAAATACCACTTTAAAGCAAAATAGAATTCAGGTTTATTATTTCAAAGAAAATAGCGGACTAAATTCTTATGGCACGATTTTGTAAGGACATAATGAATAAAAATAAAGAACTACCCTGCCAAAAAATATATTCTTAGTTGCTCCATTGATACCCCACCTTTAACTTCAATGGTTATATCGATGTCTCTTCCTTTGGAACTGTTGTCCATAGACAATGGTGTTTACTCGTACAATGTGGATTTTCGATATCTTGTGAAATAGATCACACATATTCACACTCTCATTCTACTTCCAAGCTCTGGGTAGGATAGGAAATAATCTGGGGTAGAGCAAAATTCTCACTCCAACCAGGAATCGTACCCGGAACCCTCCACACAGCAGGCAAGTGCTCTTCGGACTGAACTATAGGGTCAGCTAAAAAATATTATGTTTTAGATGGTTGCATAGCAAACGAATTTTCTCAAAGTAGCCTGTGGAGTCCTTTTAATTTTGAATGGCATTTGTACAGTTGGTAAACCGTACGAGGTGGACAAACTTTTACCCTGGAAAGAATGGAGAGCTTCTCAAAGTGCACAATTTTAGTAAAACACCAATTTTGTGGCTTTATCCTTTTCCATGGTATCCTTGTTATTTCTTTGGCTAAGAGAGAAAGAGGTAGAGAAAGTGAAACTCATTTGTCATCCTCTTGCTTGATTGGTATCGGAAAGTACAGGACACGCATTTGAAGGCTTTAAAACAGAAGAGAAAAAGTTGATCAATATTGGTTTGGTGGTCATGTTTACGCCTCAAAAGAACCCAGAAAAACGAAACAAAACCCGCCGAAGATTTCCTTTGACACTCTTTCTACCTCAGTTCCCTTTTACGCAAAAAGCTGGTTTAATGAGAAAGATATATTATTTTCTTAATTCCACCAGACTTAAATATTTTCAACAACTATTTTTTTAAATAACCAGCCAGTATATTATAACCAAAGTAGCTCCACAAGAGCATTTAGTCTTAAAATGTAGATAACAATCTTCAACAGTTTGAGAAAATGTGCTAGAAAAAATCATTCAAAGAAAAAGGAATGTTCAAATAAAAAATAGGAAAAACAAAAGTCATACTTGTGTATGTTTGAAAAAACGGAATAAGAAGAAGTCACACGTTTGAACTCAGATAAGCCACTGCAAGCAAGCTTAATTAGAGCAAAAATTTCCTCTGAATTTCTAAAACTGAATGTTTAGAATATAGTTAACATGCTACAATGATGAAATATAGATATATATCAAATTAAAGAGGAGATTTAAATCAATAAAATGGATAAAAACTCAACGCAAGTCACTGTTAAGAGTAATTGATTTTTCCCATTATTTACATTGAGAAGTGAGCTTCTTGAACGTTCAAGGTAAGCACATCCAGTCGTTTTTTCATTCACATACAGGTACAGTCAAGAACGAGCCAACATAAATAAACGCTCACTCGCAGACGGGTTCTAAAACGTATAGAATATTAAGCAGGCATCTTCCCACAAATTTGGCTTTATAAACCTGAAAAGCGTCACGCTAAAGAGGTTTTTGTATTTTTAAGCCCAAGCGTCGTCCTTGGGTGTTACTTTGAAAAATAAATTACACCAAATGGTACAAGTACAAATCTCACACCGCGTAATAATTAACGTCTGGGTGACATACGAAGCAACTGTACAGTCTCGATCTTTGCATATGGACTATTTTATAGTGCTTTAAATTGTCTGGTCTGAAGCCTTTGGTCATGTTTCACACCCAGTATGTCTAATTGTGTTTCAGAATGTCTGAACCACCGTTTTGAACAAATGAAACACGTTGATATTTTCAAGTAATAATAATAATAATAATAATAATAATAATAATAATAATAATAATAATAATAATAATAATAATAATAATAATAATAATAATAATAATAATAATAATAATAATAATAATAATAATAATAATAATCACAACAATAATAACAATAATAACAATAATAACAATAATAACAATAACAACAATGACAATGACAATGACAATAATAATAATAATAATAATAATAATAATAATAATAATAATAATAATAATAATAATAATAATAATAATAATAATAATAATAATAATAATAATAATAATAATAATAATAAAAAATATAGTAAAGCAGAAGTGCATTACTATTACAAAACCATTTTTTACTTTCTCTACTGCGTATACTATGTAGGGGAAGTACTGTATTCGACCCAAAATTACGATGTCAAAATTTCACCGGAAATGTCAAAAATCCAAAAAAGGCATATTTAGAAAAAGGCCCGTGTGTGCCTGTGCCTGTGTTTGTGTGTATGTGTGTGTTTGTGTGTGTGTGCGTGTGTACGCGCGCGCGCACATGTGTTTGTCAGAAGAATATAAGTCAACATTGAAAAGTCGACTAAGTGCCAATTTTGCTAAGTTCAACGTCTTCTAGAATATGACACGAAAATAATCAGGAAAACCATCATCCTATCCCAGGCTACCTTACACATAAAACATTTTCAAAAACGTTGACATTGATTGAAATACCACACGTTTAACAGATTTTCATGGCAATGAAATTGATTTAAATTTTCTGGAATGTCTCACAAGTCCTCTTAATTGTGTATTAAGAGATAACATACTACTGTACAAAAATATGAATCTCGTTAAAATACACAATATAGTCAAATACAGCTTATTGTTGATCGAACCATTTTCAACATATTCCGTGTGATTTCTTCCAACACTAGCGCTTTTCTCAAATGGGAGTCATTCGTTTTTATGTCCTGGAGATGCAAAGAGTGTGAAGTTTCAGAGCCATTACTAGCTCGTTAAATGCTTGACTGTTGCTTAAGTCTATTATATTCTCCCATTTCCATTGTACCTACAAGCAACTGCGTTATTAAACAGCTTCTACAAACATTTGTGTCAATTAACATGAAGTAGATTATAGAATAAGCGTGTTTAAAATGGTGTGTCTAAGAGAAAGTAGAAAACGTCATGTGAGTGCACATTCAGAATATTAAGGTCATACACACCTACAGCAATTAAACTACTAATACAATTTTAAAAATTAAACATTATCAAGATTTGTTAAAGAAACATTTCGATATTGGAACTACAATAACTAGTCTTACAAAAACATTTTCCTGTTGATAAGACAATAAGATAATAAAATTCCAAAATACAGGTTTGTTTACTGATTGTAATACTCTATAAAACGTATGTTTCTATGAGAAAATGTGACAGCATTATTTTCTGAAGTCAACCTCACTTGAAGCATACATATGCATAATTATTTTCCCAGTCTAATACCTAAACATGTGTTTAGGAAAAAATTGTCATGGTACATTTGGGTTTTCTTGGTTTTCTATGGTCAGTCGGCGAATGTATTTAATTTCTCACCTACTACGATTTCCATCTATCAGTCCCTTTCAATGTTGTTTTCTTTTCATTTTTAATGTGTGATTCCAGATCACTGGTGCGCAAGTGTGCCTCTTTGTGCCACGGTTCGGTGACGTAATCTCTTCCACTACAGACGTCCACTACGTCAATATGACGCCTGATCGACGTGTTCCGAAGACACAGCAGTACTTACTGCTGACAGCACTCATCAGAGAACAGGATGTCAACGCCACAACGGTTGCAGTTAACTGGGAAAATTAGTATTTTGTTAATAAATAATGTAAACATTGTTTCATTAATCGTATCAGTAAATACATTTATAGAAAATTTAACAAACTGGGATAACGAACTATCTATCGGAGATATGTGTAATTTCCCGTCCTAATGGATTATAAATCCATTAGTTGGCTACTGAATCCTTCACGAACTGTCCGGTACATTTGAACCCAAATTTTCTGATCTAGAAATATGGGAAATGGAATCTGTCTATTCACAAATCCTTTCAGTTTTAGTTCATTATCATCATCATCTGGTCTGCAAGATGAATTAGAGGCCTTAGAAACCATAGTTGGTGATCCAAAAACAACAACGTAAACTTTGATTTCTATAGACAGTTATCAAGTGAAAGTTTCTCCAAAATACGTTCCTTTGCAGTCTATCTAGTGACAATTTTCGGTACAACATACTACTTGTGGGAACAAATTTTAAAATGAGTTTAATAAAAGGTAATGCAAGGTCTACATTAACTGATTAACTGATTAGATGCGTTACTTTGGTTATGTATAAGTTCTTTATCCCCTGACGCGGCGTTAGTGAGATCAAAACTCTTGCAATCATCGTAGAGAAGTAAATAAAATGCACCATATACAACAAGTGCATACACGTGCAAAAACGTTTTACGTAGTTTGCCATTGAACACTTAGACGAAGCTTCGTTACGTCACAACAGTGTATGGGGACTGCAGCGTTCTCCCTCAGCAGCGCGAGGTGTGGAGATGGCGGTGCCGGACAGATGGAACAAATGCTTGCTCAAAAGAAATAATATTCCCGTTGACACTAGAAGGTGTTTGATCCACGCATTGTTCATCGCTTTCTGTAGGTAGTTCCTGCAACAAGACCTCTCATCGAGTCTGGAAATGTTAGGGAGTTCCGCGTGTCTCTGTGGCCTGTCTACCTGCTGCCTTTAGCCTCCTTCACTTCACTCTTCCTCCTGGGATATATGAGCCAAAATTTATACATATAGGTATAAATGTGCTAGGTAGCTCCACATTTTGTAACCCAAACCCTATAGCTACATACGTTTTTATTTTATGTTGGGTAGATGCGTATTGAGATGTGTAAGAAAGAAACTCTCGAAAGATGAGGGTATATGCCCCCACACCGTACTGCACGTGATGCTGTCATTCTTCAAGCAAATGCGATTTAGACGAGAAGATGCATAATGCAAGAAGCATCTTGGCAGGCGATTCTTATTTCTTTTCTTCACTACAAAGGAATTTTCGGAGATAGAGGCCCAAGCATTTGATACAGCAGGGCAGACTGATTACTATCGAGCGTCTGGAGCTGGATATAAGAATTCCCTGTTTTTCAACTAGAAACAAAATCGTTTTGAAAATTTCAGGACAGTAAGAAAACTGAATACAAAAATCACTTAAATTGACAGTGAATCTATTCAAGTTATTTTTATTTATAATATTAAAACCCAGGCGCACGTCATTCAAACACTAGCGTTTAGAAAACAATAATAAAAAAGTATGACGTGCATGAGTTTTATCTATTCTCTCTTCTACAAAGTATGATTACAAAAGTACATTATTCGATTCGCTTTAAGTTAGTCCGGAAAACCTTGCCTAGAATTTATCATTTCCATATAGTATATATTACAAAGTGATCTATTTTTCAACTAGAAATAAAATCTTTTCGGAAATTTAATGACGGTAAGAAAATTTAAGTAAAAATCACTAGAACTGATTCACTGGGTCTATTCTAGTGATTTTTATTTAAAATCATTCAAAATGAAGCACCTGGAAATGTTTTAGAGCATTAAAAAATGAATAAATAAAATAGATAGCCACACGTGTGACTTATCTACTCATGATTAGAAAAGTATATTATTCAATTCCCTATCCCGATAAACATTCATTACAACGTTGGCATGCCACTGAGCCAGGCTTACTCTGCTCCCATAACACGACGGAATGCCTATCGGATGTGTCAACAGTTACTGTAGCTTTCTACACATTGGCCACTGTCACGACGCTCAGCGTGCTCTTGTGGCGAGCAAGTGTAACTTACTTTTTGATTCACCCTCGTAGTACGAAGTTACAGATGCTTAAAAGACTGTGTCGCTATAAACTGTATTTCAAACTCCAGGCTCTTTAACTGAATGTACGAAAAAAAGAAAAGAAAGAAAGAAAAAAATAAAAAAACAGAATGGCGTCTTCACAGATGAGAAAAGTATAGGTACTCAAAGATTCAAACCAATATCTGGGAATATCTTGGATACAGTTAACCCTAGAAACAACTTTATCTGACTATAGTGTGCATAACGAGATCTATATTTTTGTGTAGTGGGATTTTTCCCATCTCTTGTAAAAATACTATAGGTATATACATTAAATAAATGTGTTGTGAAAGTATTTTAAACATACGGTACAGTAAGCAAAATCGGTGGAGCTATTTTTAAGAAAGACAAAACAAAGCAAAGTAAAGGGTAAAGGGTATTTTGGGGGACATTTTCAAGAAAAATATTTTCGAGCTCGTATCTTTGGTACATTTTAAACTTAAAAATCGTACTTTTCATTTTTGATGTATGATATTCATAAACACCAACATGAATACACACAAGCGCACTAAATGCATATATTTTTCTAAAAGTTCCTTTTGGCTTGAATTCAGCGAGTATTCAAACTTCCATTCCCAATGGAATATCAATAGGGAATTTTTGGTTGATTCGCAATGTTTCCTACACATACTGTAATTTAAAGCAAAAGTTTGATCATTACAAATATTCTTTAGTAGAATAGCTATTTACATTTTAAAAATTATTTGCGTAGGATGACGTGGGACAAAAGGAAAGGCTAAGGACATTTTTAAAGCAAAGGCCATGCTAATTATTATAGAATCACAATTGTTTTAACAGAAGCATTGATCATTCATTTAAACAAATGAAAGTTAATTGTTCTGAAATAAGACACGATAACAACAATAATAACAATAAAAACAACAATAAGAATAAAAGCAACAGTAATAACAATAACAACAAAAATAATAATAACAATAATAACAAAAATAATAAAAATAACAATAAAAATAACAATAAAAATAACAATAAAAATAACAATAAAAATAACAATAACAATAACAATAACAATAACAATAACAATAACAATAACAATAACAATAACAATAACAACAACAATAACAACAACAACAACCATAATCATAATCATAATCATAATCATAATCATAATAATAATAATCATAATAACCATAATCATAATAATCATAATAATAATAATCATAATAACCATAATCATAATAATCATAAAAAAAATAATAATAATATTAATAATAATAATAATAATATTAAAAATAATAATAATATTAATAATAATAATAATATTAATAATAATAATATTAATAATAATAATATTAATAATAATATTAATAATAATAATATTAATAATAATATTAATAATAATAATATTAATAATATTAATAATAATAATATTAATAATATTAATAATAATAATAATAATATTAATAATAATAATAATAATAATAATAATAATAATAATATTAATAATAATAATAATAATAATAATAATAATAATAATAATAATAATATTAATAATAATAATATTAATAATAATAATAATATTAATAATAATAATATTAATAATAATAATAATAATATTAATAATAATAATAATATTAATAATAATAATAATATTAATAATAATAATAATATTAATAATAATAATAATATTAATAATAATAATAATAATAATAATAATAATAATAATAATAATAATAATAATAATAATAATAATAATAATAATAATAATAATAATAATAATAATAATAATAATAATAATAATAATAATAATAATAATAATAATAATAATAATAATAATAATAATAATAATAATAATAATAATAATAATAATAATAATAATAATAATAATAATAATAATAATAATAATAATAATAATAATAATAATAATAATAATAATAATAATAATAATAATAATAATAATAATAATAATAATAATAATAATAATAATAATAATAATAATAATAATAATAATAATAATAAAATGTCTATGTGTGAGCAAATTATTATTTTAGCAAACATCTACTATAGGGGTTAACTAAAGCGAATATAAAATTTCCGTTGTTAATCTAATATATAAAGACATATCATTAACGAAGGAGACAGTATATTTCACATCATTTTCATATTAATTTTGTGCTCTAAGGTGAAGTAGATGATGCATTTAGTCCATGCTTCCCTTCCTCTCCACCAGAAGAAAAACAGAAGCTACAGGGCTTGGAAAAAGGATCCGGAAAATACGACTGTTAGGGAAAGAGGGGCACAGTAATATAATAATTTGGTATTCAGAAACATATCCACGTGCATGCTCAGTCTATATACATACATTGCTATAACAGACTTCCCCTTTCTTCCTCAATTCTGCAGCAACTTTCCTATATATTTACTCCCCACACAACAGCACATACCTCTTTTCAGCTTTCCTTTGTTTTTTTCAGGAAAGCGGCCCTACAAATATCGACTACAAATATCGAACATGAAATACAACGCACGTGAGAAACAAAAGGTGATGTGTGGTAAAAGGACTATCAAAAATAAGAAGACTGTATGTTGACAACCTGAAAACGTACACTTTTATCAGTCTAGATCATAAACATAAATTAAACGATACAGATTTTGAAAACCCTCGCTTCGATGTCCAGTTATGGCCCTGAAATTATAAAATCTTAGTCATGTTTTTTTACGCTAGGGCTGTACACCATAATTTTAAAAGTAATTTTAAGTATAAACATTTTAACATGAAATAGTGGCTATCTGACTTTATTGGTTTTACACGACACTAGAGGAGTAAAACATTCCACGTTTTCTGTTTGCAGAGCTATGTACTTTGTCCCTTAACCTCAGTTATCTTGGTGTTATTATCAACATCAGTTTACTTCATTATATCATTATACACTATACATTCTGCCAGTTTTATAAGCATAGAATTGTTGTACCTATGAGTTATAGTGGTGTAAGTTCAAATATATGTATTAGTAATTGGGGACAGGTTATTTAACATAATATTACATTAATATTTGTTTCATTTGCGGACTTATAATTGTATTTATTAAGAGTAGTGTGTTTTCAGGTTGATTGGTATCTTCAAGTAGGTGTCCCACAGAAAACGTGACGCAGAGTGGGCGGAACGAATTCTGTAACGCGGTAACCAATGCCGTATCGGAACTGATTCCATAGCTTTGTACAAGACCAATGATCTCACATTATCTAGACCAGCGGGTCAGCATTGAGGTGTGAAGCAAAATGGTTAGTATATCTCACAGGCGTTGTTCATTTTGTGACGGAGTTACGACCATGCAAAGAACCATGAAGTAAGTAAACTTTGCGTTTGATTTGTGGGTAAACCGTTAGCCGAAGAGAAAAAACAAGTAACATCCCGAAGGAGATAAATATTGAGATAATATGTATTAAAATATCTAGTTACTCTCCTAACTTCCTGTCTTATACGTACTTAGTTCTCCAGTACGAGCTACTCTCAAATACAGTTGTTTCTGCAAAGAAAAATATGGTCTATTAGCATTTGAATTAAAAGTAGCACCGTCGTCACAATTATTATCATTATCGTCATAATTACCATTATTATTATTATTATTATTATTATTATTATTATTATTATTATTATTATTATTATTATTATTATTATTATTATTATTATTATTATTATTACTATTACTATTATTATTATTATTATTATTATTATTATTATTATTATTATTATTATTCACGTGTTAACTTCTTATACTTCATTTCCCTGTTTTCTACGTCTTCAGATATCTCAGTTTTCTGTAATTCAAATAAAGGAGATTAACTGGAAAAAGCTACAGTATGAGCCTTCCATTCCTTGTTTAAGAGAAAAATACCAAATTTTAAATTGGGAAGTGATTATTCTACTATTTAGTGCTCATTAAACTTACTGTTGATCTATTCTGACACTTCCAATTACAACAAAAGGTTTAAGAAGACATGGTTTACAAATTATCAGTGATATTCGTATTCATATTCGTATTTAAATGTTTTTGTGTAGGTTTATTGGCAGGCTGAGTCTTTATGGCAATCCTAAAGTAGGACAGTTATCCATTTAGTGCATTTTCTGTCCATTTATGCATAAATAAGGGTATTGAATGTGTTGTATATCAAGATTTTGTAGTTTACCATCATCTTGCAAGCTCTTAAAGTTTTAGTTAAACAAAGACATTTCCAGGTTTGCAACTTTATTGGTTGATTTCTGTAATGCCCCATAGCTAGCTACATATGAGATACAAAATAAGATTTTTTTCTAACATTTTCTCACTGTTTCTAGCACGACCTGATTCTTACCGAATTTCCTTTTCAGGTTACTACCAAGGTCACTTTATATAAAATTTAATGTAAAGTACGCAAAACGCTGAGCTATATTTTACTCAAGACACACAAAACTCGCTGTTGATGTAAGTAGTCATTACATTATTGCATGCATGCTTTTGAAAACAAACATTTAACATTTTATGTTCTGTTCGTGCACAGTCATCATTTAGTTGCAGATACGACTAATGGAAAACGTCACTATTTGGTGTAGTTCATGGCTGGTTTGGTGTAAATGACTCATTCCAGAGCATGGTAAGTCATGTAGTATTTGTAATGTTTTATGTAGAACAGAATTTAACGATCACTGTGTACTTAGTCATTCGTGGCCGCTCGGTTCCCTCCCGTGATTTATAGTGGAATGTTGGAACATGTTTCTGCGTCGAATACAGCATTATTCATGCATGTAAACGAGCCAGACCAAAATGTAAGGGGCTTCTATCTCTCTATCCTAGTGTTACTCTAAGGATGTACGTAATTGCATTTATTATTTATCTATTTTTACTTTCTCTAGGTTAAGACAAACTATCAAGGGCAAAAATAGGGTAATTCCACATTCATACTCAAATGTGGGAAGAGCATATCGAGCTCCTTCTTCTAGGAGAGGCCTGTCCTATAAGGATTAAAGGATCATCATCAATATCATCATCATCACTACTACTATTACTGTTATCATTATTATTGTATTTTATTTTTGAATTATTATTTCTATTATTATATTTACTATCATTATAGTTAAGCGGCACCATGACCGAGAGGTTAGACCGTTCGTCTATCACCAAGGCCGACCTACATTATATTCCTGGTGGAAGTTTTCTCCGGGTTCTCCGGTTTCCCCCGCCACTCACTCATGCCAGCAACTGCTCCATGATCACCTTTCCATTCATCAATTTCGCCTGCACTTCATATCATCCTCTTCCCAGACATAGACTTCTAGGTCCTAGGGGGTGTAAGTCCTCCATACGGGCAGAGTAATCTTATAAATCATCATCATCATCATCATCATCATCAACTATAATAGAGAAAGTAATTTTCTTCTACCCAAAAGTGAGATATCGAGATTTCACAAAAATATTGAGGCTGCCTGAATAAATAGTAAATAAACAGATAAATAAATAAAAAGTCCACCAACAACAAAGTAGAAAAATGTTGTTTAAGTTCCTATGACTCTATAATCACTGTTGTACAAAATAGTTTTAAAAACGCTCATTCTTATATCTACTACATTTTAATCGAGATTAACCTTCTGGGTAGAACGGAAATAGGAATGTAGCAGGCTTAAAGGGTAGTTAAATTTTTTTTAGAGTCGGTCGCCATGCGAGGGCTTTGATATACGAATCTCTTTGCAGACCAGGGCGAAAAATGACTTACTGTTTGATAAAGTGTAGTATTTGAAAATTCAAACAAATAAATTGAAATGTTTCAAAAAAATATATATATATATCACATAAACTATGTTTTGTGCAAATATTTTGTATGTCTCTTAGGTTCACCAATGATTCAAAAGTCCCCAGAATCAAGAAGATTTCTGAGGACATCCCAGAAAACTAAATATACCTATATATTCATTTAATTTGTCGTGAAAATCTCTTGAGCATATAGTATTTTAATTGAAAGCGCTAAAGTAAATGTTTCAGAAGCTTAAGATCCTCAAAACTTTTTCCATGTGATGGTGTAGTTTGGGGTATGGGAACTTCCTTGTCTCCGTGTCACATTCTTGGGAGATTGGCATTTAACTGATTTTCACCTTTAGATATGTGCTGTTCAGACACTCTCACACACATATACACACTCACACGGACATTTATTATAATTACTTTCTAGACTTAGGTGAATTCAAAACTTATATTTACGATTAAATTTCGGTATCGATTTTTGGGTAGAATGCAATAACTTCTGTACCTAAGCTTAAATACCGAAAATATAATTTCAGCATCTAAGAATTTAGAGAAAATTTCCCCTCATCCTCTCTGTGGGGTTTCCGTATCAGCATGTATACCTAATACCAGTAGGCGTTTACAAAACAACTTTTATCTATTTAATACAGGCACAAGCGAGAAATTAATGTATGAGTGACAGGGAATGTATTAACTTTCAGAATGAAATACGATTGTACATAAACTGCATACATGTTATGCAATGTTGCATAATATGTTCTATGCATTGAATAAACGTATTTGTTCCCATATTTCACAAATAAAAAAGAATAATGAGAACAAAAAAAAATGAACTTTCTTAAAAAATGCCGAACCACTTCAAAATCAATATTCTGAAAACAAATTTTCAGTCATTATTGTACAGGTCATCAAAAATGGGGAAATAGGCAGTTATAACTATTAGTTTTTCATACACAAAGTTGGAGATAGACCTCTTTTCATTTGATTACTTTGTGTGCGGATATTTGAAAAATTATCTCTTTGTTTTGAGCTCTGCTAATATGGAAGAGTTAGAAATAAGGACCAGGAAAATAAATGGAGGGCAGTTTGAACATCTTATTAAGAATTCGAATTTCAATTATCTTAATTGCCAGAGTGGTTGCGTAAATTGTGTAAAAACTGTGAAAATATTTAGAAAAAAAATTAATTAACAAAGCTGCGTTTCTAGTGATTTAGGGAGATCAAAATATTTATTCCTTGCTTAACATTTTTAAACATGTAGGATTATACTACTGTCAAAACAGCTTACAAGTTTTACTTATTTGGGTACTATTTTTCTCCTGTATGTGAATTGGTATTCCTTATAGAACTCAAACATATCTGAAGTAAAATAATTTTATTGGATTGAAAGTATTCAAGATACCCTTTTCAAAAACTTTTATATGCCCTCGTCTCTGGCAGCAGTTCCTTCAGGGTATTTTCTCATTCTACATAACCCAAATTTGCTAGAATTTCTTTTCATGTAACCAGGCAGTTGTTTTGTGTATGTACTAAGCACATGTGTTAAATACTATTTAGAAAAATTATCACAACTTCCTGATATTTCAACTAAATCAATTAGTAATGTTAGTCACCAACATAATTGTCTCATGCCTAGTGGTCGTAAATCTAATGTTAAAGTGTCAAACCATTTGACAAAGGATTACCATCAGAATATTGACGTCCCTCAGGGATCCATTTTTAGCCCTCTGGTATGCTTATTGTATTTTAACGACTTGGATAAATTTATCAACAGTGATTGTTTAATTATGTAAGCTGATTATGTTTGTGTCTATACATGTACAAGTAATTCAGATGTTTTAGACAATCATTTGACAAATGCTATGCTAACTTTGAAGAATTAGATGCAAATTGCAAGATTATTAATATTGACAAAACTTCAATTTTGTAATTTCATAATGCTTTGTGTCATTGTGTTTCTCTTCAACTGCAACTTCCTTAAAATTTCTAAACATTACCCTTGTCTACATTTAGACAAACATAAATTAAATAATGTATATATGTTTAGCTCTAAGGTACTTTAAAATCTTTAGAATTAGTTAATTTATAAACATTTATTTCTTCATAGGATAACCTGTATTTCATCCTAGCGTTATTCTTTGGGACAATGTATGCAGTGTTCAGAGACTATTCCTATTAAAAACTAATGTTTTAGCTTAAAACGGGATTTTTTTAGAGATATCCAATTGAAATTTTTTGTAGTGTTTAACTCCCACTTTTACTACTACGGCACCGCAAGCGGAAACACTGATCATACGTGGAATGAAGATGAAGCACCGGTGGACTGAGATGGCGGGGGAAACCGGAGAACCGAGAGGAAACTCGCCCCAACGCCGCTTTGGCCACCACGAATCCCACATGCGGTTGCCTGGAATTGAACCCGGGCCGCTTTGGTGAGAAGTGAATGGTCTAACCACTCGGCTACGGCGCGGCCATCCAATGGAAATAAACGAGTTTAATGTTCACAGATTATTATTCTTTAAAAAAAAATTCCAAGTTGTTTGTTTTAATAAATAAATACACATAATTATGAAAGCAGATCCAAGAGTTCATATTGATGAGTACATGACATCTAAATTTAGTCACCAATTTGTTCAGTTAGTAATATTATAATCAGATTGCCTATTGGCAGTATTTCTGTTATATACTTTAGTAGGTACGTTTAAAAATGTTTAAAAAATGACCATTTTATTTATGTTTTTCATTATTTGCATTAATTTTATTATCGATGTAACTACTTAGATCTCTTTTCTTTGTAACGCTGGCTATTATTATTATTATTATTATTATTATTATTATTATTATTATTATTATTATTATTATTATTATTATTATTATTATTATTATTATTATTATTATTATTATTATTATTATTATTATTAGGTATTATTATTATTTTATACATATCTAGAATATATGTGACTTCTAGTAAGGTGGTAAGAAAATAAAATCACAATACTAAGCGAATGGCATAGAAGGCGATCGCTTCATTTATAGCTATCGTTTAAATTCTTGAGGCAGCCGCTCTTTCTGACTCAGATGCTGTACGAAAAACCTGTCTGGTGTTTCGATCAGGCGTTAATATACGACCTGGTGCTGCAGAGGCCGACACGGGGAGTACGTGCAGAGGACCCGGCTTGAGAGCTCAACAGCGCCCGGGATACGTCGCATTTCACTCCGATCACGTGCCGGCACAAGTGCCCCAAGGTAATGTGCTCTCATCTCAAGGGCTAAGTGGCGCACACCAAGCTGATGAAGGGAACCCATTGTTAGAAAACAGTTCTGCTACGTGCTCAAACTTGCCCTATTTTATTAAACCCACATCTTTTTATTATTTGTATGTAGCACACCCTATTTTTATCAGTCCTTAAATGCATATCATTTCTAATTCTGGATACTTGCTTCATAGAATTTCTCTCACACACAATGGGGAAAGGCAGAGAGAGAGAGAGAGAGAGAGAGAGAGAGAGAGAGAGAGATGGAAGGGGGAGAGAGAGAGTGAGACTGCGTAACCTTCTCACCAATTTCTCTTATCTATTTTCGTTTACTTTCCTAGCTATAAGAGGTTGAATCAGAAACTGAAAAATTCAATGCCATAGCCGGGATTTGAACCACGGATCTTCCGCTTATCGAGCGGCTGCTCTAACCATTAAGCTACCATGGCCAATTTTCCAGCTGATTCGTACTTTTTCCTGGTTAACCACAAGGGAATCTCACGTCAGAGATAAAATTGTAAGTCGCCCTTGGGGTATTTATCTCTGATGTGAGATTCCCTTGTGGTTAACCGGGAAAGAGTACGAATCAGCTGGGGAATTTAATGTCGTACTGGCAAGTTGGCCATGGTAGCTTAATGGTTAGAACAGCCGCTCGATAAGCGGAAGATCCGTGGTTAAAATCCCGGCTATTGCATTGAATTTTTCAGTTTCTGATTCAACCTCTTAAACATTACCCACACACAGCTTGTGTGTTTAAAAACACCAGCAGTAAGCTTATTGGCATAAATAAATAATAGTTTCCTAGCTATTTTGCAAATTATTTCTGCAAAAGCTTATTTTTCTATCTACATTCTAATAATCACTACAACTATTCGCCCGACATGGTTTCAATACGCATGCATTTTTTCTGGGACATAAAAATGGACTAATTTTACAGCAACATTTGGAATTGCCTTAAAATTGTTCATGAGAAGCACAGTTAACATTCAAAGCATACTGCTAAAACATTAGTCACATACGAGAATAACAATGAATATTACGGAAATAGAACTGCAATACATCTTATATGCAGCAAGTAATTGCACTATATCTACATTTTCTTCAGCAAGGTTTCAGCTTTCTCTTATAATTTTTCAGTAAAAGAGAAAATTCAATATTTGGATAGCTGTCCTATTTTAGGTTTGTCACCAGGACGCAGCCCGCTAATAAATCTACACAAAGATACAATTTTAAAGATGAACAATAAAGGATTTAAAAATGTATAATGATATTAGACAGATGAAGTGTAATATATTATAAAATTATAAAATTTGAAAATCGGACAGCTAACTAATTTAGAATTATTTATTTAAATTGGTGTAGAATGTATAAAAATGATTGTGTAAAATGTACAAAGAATCGCCGATAATTTGTAAACATCATCATCTTCACGGTATAAGCCTTGTGGCTCGTTTCGACTTCAAGGAAATTGATCGGACCATCTCATTCGTGGCCTGCCAACATTTCTTCTACCTACAGGTTTATACTTGTGCACTATTTGTGGTGTACGGTCTTCAGTCATTCTCTGCACATGATCTTGCCATTTTTGCCCCAGTTTTCACACCCATAAAGCAGGGTTGGCATCGCCATTATTTTATACAGTTTTAACAAAGTTTGACGATTACAATTTTTAAAAGTTCTTTTTATTGTGCCACATATTGTTTAATTTGTAAACAATGTTTTCTAAAACATTTATCTGCAATTCAAAGTTTCGGAAGGTATCAACAGTAAAGTTAGTAACCACTCCATTAGCACCAAAAACGAGAGTAATCACTTCCCAATTTGAAATTTGGTATTTGTTTCTTAAATGAGGAACGCAAGGCTCATGGTGTTTCTTTTTTCCCTCCTTTTTCAGCCTCCTTAATTTGATCCACATTTTGTTTTTTAAATCGGATGTAGGCTCAAGAACAAATCCGCTATCTTGCTGTCAGTCAATGCATGAAGGAGACTATTCTGATAATTTAAAGTGAGTCAAAATCTCGTACATGTTTCATTCATTAAGAGTATCTAATGATTATCAGAACCAAAAATAATAAGAATAATAAATAAGGAAAGTTAGCGAATAGTAGAGAGGCAGGTGAAATAAATCCTACAACATTATTTTGAATGTGCTATTTTTACAAGATGAGTTGTTTCTCTCTCCCTGTCTCTCATTTCCCTCCATCTTTTGGAAAACTTAAGTTGTTAATAACCGAGCATTTTTAATTAAAAGATATCAGCAATTAAGTTCAAGGATAACCAATCATTGTATTAAAAATAAAGTAGATCCAATAATCTTATAATCTCATACAGTAATTCTTGGAAAAAAGACAGGTCATTTATATCAAAAATATTGTTCACATAAAAAGTATTCAAAATAAAATTGATACGATCTGGATACATGTATGTTGCAAGTTTTTACTGAAGTATCCACTTACAGAGCAAAAATACCTTTCTGCTCCAGAGAATGTAGAAGTTATAATTTTTCGTGTGAAGTGGTGCAGAATTCTTAGTATAAAATGGCAGATGCAGCAACAGTTTACAAGTCTCATAAAAAGTAGAAATGTTATTTGCAATTTGAATTCCCCTTAATGCTGCAGCAACAAAACTGGCATCAGAGCGGAGTGTTCAAATAGCAACTGTTTTCTGGTTGACTAAGCAGGGCAGTCAGTATATAAGCAAGGTGGGGGTACGTGTGCTAATAATACGAATACTCTAGTGCTTGGTGCAAGAGCGGTTTATGCTTTGAACAAGCCAATAACTTAAGTTGCATGTGCAACACGCACAATAAAATATCCATATTATCGTATGCCCAAACATGCATGGGTGTGGTGATTGGTTCCTCGGAGCTGTAGATGATATCAAACACGATAGAGATTGTGGTAGGTACCTCGTTTAACTTCCTAATTATAATACTTCGGGTGATACGGTCATTAAAATAATTGTATTAGACGATAAGGCTGGCAAAGTTGTAAGCTGTAAATCTGGAAGTAAATTTGGACGACTGAGAAAAACCTGTTCCCCAAATTCCATTCTGCTTGTATTAGACGTGAATCTCAATCATACCAAGTGTGCCAATGAAGGGAAAGCATCCATAAGATGAATGATTGTTGCACTCTTGTGCTAACTATTCCTTATGGCTTTAAGTGATACTCATATATTTTGAAGCTGGTCACTATTTGATAGCTTTGGAATTCCGTCCTCTTTGCATGACCAAAAGATAAAAAGGTGAATAAAAACCTTCCATTTGAAAAACATGAAGTATTGCAAAACTCAAAACACATATTTCTGGTGAAATCCCACATCGAATTTTTGGATCGAATACAATACTTCCCCTTTGTACTATATGTAGTAGAGAAAGTAACAATCTGATGTTATATGACTCTTTTCCTGTATCGTTTATTAGTGGATAGGTATCATTCTTGTGGAAGTTTGTTTCTGTTCATTTTAATCCAGATAATCTTATGCAAAAATAGCTTCAATACACATTTCTTTGGGAATGTGGGAACAGGAATAGTCAAATATTAATAACTGGACACTACATATTTATATGTTGGCCATAAAATCCCATATGTTTCAATGCAATCGCGAGAATCAACTGAAAATTGACAATGAAAAAGCATTGGGCAAATCAAACCATTAATAACAAAAGTATCTGTAATGGCCTATGCCACAAAATAAATTATGCGAAATGATTTAAAGAGATCCACACTTTTGTGTAGTACATTGTCGTTAGCCTTTGACCCTTATATAAATTGTACAAAATTCCTTTCAAATGAATAATATTTTATATGCAGTTATTCGTTAGGAAATATCTTTATAATGCATTTTAGCTAAAATTTTTGTACACAATTTTTATAAAATAAACAATTTCGGAAAAAGTTGCATGCAAAGGGTAATTTGGGGTAGAATATTTTCTTGAAAAAAACTTTGTGCGTTATTTAAGGCGTTATTATTCATCTGTGCTGGTATATCAATTCATTCTTCCCTACGTCGTCTCCTATATGTAGAGGTTACTCTCATCGCCCGGCCGCTGCATCCTCCAGCCGCAGCCAAGGCCACGGAGAAGGGCAGGTTGGGGTTGGCGGGGGTCAGCAGGCCGACTATCCCGACCGTAAGGATAGTAATGCATAATGTAAAGAATTAAATATATTTGTTTTGTTGGAAAGTTAATGTTTATAGGTTTGTCTTCTGCTTGTTTTATAGTGCCCAATTTTGCTTTATGTGGAATGCCTTTAGAGAGTATGGACTTATATGCTAATTCGGTATTTATCCGTCGTTTAGTTTTAGAGTTTTGCTGTTCTTCCCTCGTTCTCTCTCTTGTTCACACACAATACCATCCTTTTTAAATACCTGTATTGAACACAGGGAACTTTATATAGTGTATTTCTAGTTAAATCTGGGTATGGAACATTTTGGTCAAAGCTAACTTGTCCTCTGCTGTTGTAGAAAAGGTGAAAATATGAATGCTATGCTAATTTATTCTGCAGAAGTAGCGATTAAAATTCTGTTTAGAAATTCTGCAGAATCCAGACAAGAACTGAACTCATCCCAATAACAATGTTGTAATATATTTAGATAAGTTATCTTTGTGTAGTTAAACTCTAAAATACCTATCTGTTTATTAGCAAGGACTGGCCACTTCTGCTGAAGACGACCAGAGTAGGCAAGGCGTTTGACATGAGTGGATTGGCAACTTTGGAATTCTGCACACGACCCCTGATAACCCCTTTTACCCTGCTGCCTGATAACATCCCCTCTTGCTTGTTAAGAGCCTCATCTAAGTCTGATCACATCCTCAATTCCCTTTAAGGGTACAGAGTAGTTGCCACTCATACTAGAAGGTCGCAAGCTCGAATCAGTAATGACTCGGCCTTTTATCTGGACCTGCGCGATAATTCGGACACTAACTGTAATTTAAGGGTGCTAAAAGCCCTTTAAAAGAATGATCAACCAGGAGGAAGATTTGCCTCTCCCAGAGGTAACTTGCGGAAGGTTAAGCTACATATTATCTGTATCTGCAAAATGAATAGATACATTGGATAATTATCTTTAAAGTATGTAAATTTAAGTGAACAAGTTGGACAGCTTTGCATATAATTTACACTTAAGTCAAGATATGTAGGATATAGTAAACAACTAAATAGCAACAAGATCACACACAAGTGCGTGCTTTGCAATTCAGTGACAGCGAAAACACAAGGTTCTTTGAAAGAAAGGTTAAGCATTGGTATTTGGGAGGCACCTATGCATTTCTCATGTTTATTTCGTTTATTTTCTTTTCCTGGTTTAAATAAGCTCTTTGTTTCAACTAAATAACTAAAAATAATTTTTATTTTATAAATAATACTTTATTTCTAAGTTGCCAGTAAACTTTTACCCAGTTATTTGCTTTTATTTAAATCGTATCTCCAAACAGTATAACTATTTCCAAAATTTCGCTGTTTATCTTTATTATTATTATTACTATTTTTATTATTGTAATCATTATTATTATTATTTTATTATATTACGTGCATTCTATTTTGGAATCTACTAAGTGAAAGTGTCCTAATGCTAATACATAAATAAATTAATGATTAGGTTTCCCATTTTCCTTGCATGAATGATGAATGATAATCAACATATTGATAGCTTGGTTATTGTTATTTCAAATTTAATCGACTTAAAAATTTAAAATATAGCATACCATGAAGATGGCAAGAACGGTTTTGTTACAGATCCAACCGTAAGGTTCGAACACCATCTTCTTCAACCTATGGAAGTGCATATCGAAAAACAAATCTTCACACCCACAATACCCTTTTATAACAATAAATACCAGCTGTATGGCATCAAAATTATTGGTCTCATGGCACAATACAGACCTGGCTAAACTTTCGAAAACATTGAAACTTCCAACTACCAACATAAGGAAAGCTGTTAATGCCACTATATGTGACTATGTAAACTTTCTTATAGATCACTTATTTGACCTTAAAAATGCAAACAAAATACCTTTGTTATATGATGTGTATTTAAAATTTTGAATTGCATGAAACCATAATATTACTAATACTATCACCTGTCTGTAAATTGTTAAACAGAAACTCAAACTTCTGTCTAATGGCTATTAATATTGTTATTTATGTACCTGTTTACTTTGTCAAATTCGTCAACATCACAAGTGGGCAGTTGTTCATTTGTTTCAACAAATTATTAACTTAATAACTAGCTTCTGAGTTATAAAAACAAACATACACAGTGAAATGTTTCATTATAACTCGAAGTTCAAAATTAAACAGTATAGGTATTATGAAGGTGCAATGTTCATGAATACAGGCACAAAATGTAATAAAATTCCGGTTTAGAATAACAGTAGTATGAACACGCACATAAAATATAATTTGAACACACAAAGAAATAACTTAGCTAATGTACTGTAATTAAATGCTTAACTATGCTTTGAGTTTTTATTTGCACTTTAATGTGCTTTATTCATCTTTCTATGACAAATAAGCAAACCTAACATGAAATTATCTTAAAATAACGGTTCACCTCAAATAGTAAATGAGAAACAAATGTTTGTTTGTCTCTAACTTTGATTTGTCTCTAAATGCTTTTTAGTAGCGTTTAACGCTTGGCATTATTTATTTGAGGCAACACAGGCGGTGGACACTGGCAATACATGCAATGAAACCCTCCGGGCATTTGCCAGTTACGAGGAAAACCTAGAAAAACCCTCAGAGTGCGAGGGCGTCGTTGTGGGATTTGAACCCGAACCTCCCGAGTGCAAATCTAACACATCGTGGTGACAACTTGCTCGGTTTTCTCGCTAACTATAACACGCCTTAACATAGTGAGCACAGAATCGCATTATAGTAAAATAAATAAAAATCCCAGTGAATATAACTGTATCAGCAGACAATTATGATGTAAGTGACGTGCGTAAAAGCGTTCTGCAGATTTTTTCCGTGGATGGGATCTTAAAAAGAAATAAGAAAAACCGTGTGGCAATGTTTAGGGGCACAACCTTCATACAGAAGGTGAAGAAATTAAACCTTAATGTTTATGATCATCGTATCAGACAGGGCAGAGAGAGGCGCAAAGAAACCCACATAAGAACCTCACCCCCCCCCCCCCCCTCACACACTTCTCTATTGGTTAGCCCACTGAAGAATACAATACAACATAAACATGATGAAATATTGACAACCTGTTTGCCTTCCACGTACATGATTGTAGAGCTGAAGGCTAAGCTGTGGTACACTCAGATTTACATCACTCTGAACAAACACCTGTATGTACCTACACAGGATTTATTCCTATAAGCAAAATATTGCTCTTTGGTTTTTTCCATAAAGCAACTCTGAATCGTCATATCCTTATAAAGGCTTACTCTTCTATGTACTTTATGTTAATTGAGATAAATATTTACAGAAATTGCTTTATTGCACATTTCATTTTCTATTTGCATGGTCAATAACGACTGCCCTTTGGATATACCAAGTATTTTAAATTCAAACCAATAAGAAGGGAAATGGCTAAATCCGCAAACTATAAAATTTTATATACACTGCATACTTTAACGAGATCAGTTAATAACTCTTACAAAAGACATTCAATGTGATGAGACACTGCTATTCTCTGAGAATTGAGTATATACATTTTTTTGTCATGGAAATATTTTAAATACACGGTACTTTAAGCAAAATCGTAACCATTTTCGAGAAAATAAAGTTCTTAGTAAAATTATTCCTTAAACGGTGGCTTAGGGTGGGGTAATTACTTCGTGTTGCAACCTTGTAGGTTGTTTATATTCCAAGTTTAATATTTAACCAACGTTTGGTTATTGAATTATACTCTTATTACACACATACATCAGACATAAGCGCACTAAAATGTTTTTGTGGAGAGGCTCAGAGACTACAAAACCTGCATTTTCGATAAACTCTCGAGATTGAATTCTTTAGAGTATAACGCTTCCCTCCTTATTATGCCTAGTATTATGCCTAGAGAAAGTAAAAATGCACCTGCAGGTATTATTGCTCTAAAATAACTTATAAAAAGGCTTCATCTAGAAGTGTTTATACAATGTGCGGGTGCATTAGTATTGTCAGACAGCAGCTTTATATATAGATACACATATATTCAATAGCACCCTACGAGTGTATTTTACAGAAGTGTTTTCCTGTCTACTGTTTCACCTATTTCCAACTGAAAGAAAATGTACCTTTTAAGTTTTCTCTTCTGTGATATGGATAATATTGTTCGCGAAGTGAAAAACTGCTCTCTCTCTCTCTCTCTCTCTCTCTCTCTCTTCTTTATATACCACTTGATAAATGTTTAATTTTTTCCTGCCATAGATGTAAAAATAAGCATTTCAAAGTGAAATATAGGGTTTCACCAATTTTTCTAAACTCTAAGGAAAAAAGCACAGCAAATGATGATGATGATGATGATGATGATGATGATGATGATGATGATGATCTACTTAGTTGACTCACACATGAACCTTTATTTATTTTTTATTTTTTCTGTTTTATCCAGGGAGACTTAAATCTTTTGAATTTTTGCAACGATTGCACTACGTTTGTAGATAAGCAGCAAAGAGCAGAATATTGTTTAAACACGTACATCTTCATTTAACTGGTGAAATTTCTTTCTAAACAGTGGCAGAATATTCTATACAACTCACTTGATGCTTGTTTCTAAAACCACCCGTATGTATATCTCTTTCAAGGACTGAAAACAACATAAAAATAGCTATTTATTGCTTGCTACAACAAACTATAAACATTTGAAGACAGAGAAGTAAAGCACTTTCCTTAGGTGCTATTTCCTCTCATAACATGGGTTAAGAATTATGATGGCGCTATCAGAAGTAATGTTTCTCATGCTTCTCTGACACCCAGAATGGCGTGTAAAGAGATTTAGTCGAAAACCGAAGTCTTTTCTATGCCAGAACGAAAACATACACGCTGATAAAATGTTTTATATTTCTTTTCAAACACCATTTGACCGTTGTATATTTCCGATATGAAATATAGATGATCTCGCAACCTTTGTGAGCATTTTATAGACCATTTCATCAGACCTTGTTTTCGTTTGGTTTTGCTAGGTAATCAAGGGGAGTTGACACTGCGTTAAAACATTTCCCTCTATAAATTTACATTTGAGAGAGGCGGAAACATAAAGATGTCGTTTCGAGGGCCCATTGGCAGTTTCTTGCACTTTGTGAGAATATCAGTACATCGTCCGTCTATCCAAAATTAGCGTTCTCGTGCTTAGAATCAAAATATGGCACATAGAAGTTGAAACATTCTAGGGCAAGTCTCAAACTGTTACAAATTACGACCTTACTTTCACTATGTTGTCGAAAAATAACATCAAATGTTATGTAAGACTAACATGAATTTATAAAACGTTAATATTATGATAATTACGAAACAATACATAGGAATGATGTGAATTTGAATCAAGCTTTTTAATAACCTGTCGAATCTATTAGATACTTCCCACAAATACTTTTAACAAACTTGCGCCCAAATGACCAAAGACTGAAGCAGATGAATTTTCATAAAAGGATATAATACAAATATAGCCTTGGTTTAATGTACATAATTTTATGCAGCTATTTTTATTTATATTGAAGGAAGCCTATTTCATACTCCATATGATTAATTGTTGAAACAGTAAATTTCAAACCTAGAACTTCAATATATTCTGTTCTCTTCCTTTCTATTATAAAGTTGAAATATTTTCTATGTTCGCAGCACGATAACACTGGTGTTTCTGTACATTTCTTAATTTGAAAAACTGAATTTGGTTCACTGAAATTATTTGAGCATACCAATTGTAAATGCAGGATTGGCTCAAATATAAGGATACTGGCAGTAAACTTTTGTATCACTATTTTCATTAGTAAGTGCGTAAGTGATAGTTTTGTTTCTACTCTTCTTTTTCCACCTTTACTATCCATAGTAAGCAGTTCTAAATGTACTTTCTATTTTTGTAGTTGTTTATTCTGTATGTTGTACTTGTTTGCTTTTCTTACTACTTAAACAAACGAAGTTCTTTGATTTATCTGCACAATAATTTATTATGCATTGGTATTTCCATGTCAGCCTCTGAAGCTCTCTGTTATACTAATAAAGGGACAAATCAGAAGACTACATTTATCTGCAAGCAGCATTTCTACAATAAAAGATTTAAAATGCGCATAAGCACCTCGCAAGTTTTCTTTAGGTCCCAAGCAAAACATTTCCGTACATGTTCATTACATTTACGCAGTATGTTTTCCATTAAAACTTTACCTAATTTTTTGCATTGCATTGAACTATTGTATCTGATTCATTACTCACAAATATAAGTGTTTTTATGAAAAGTATAAAAAGTAATGACATGTGCTTTTAATTTATTTTAATTGTTTGAATGTTTAAAAACAAGGTGATTATTAAAAGGAACATTTTATTTTTAATAATTTGAAAATTAACACAAATTTTGTTTGTTCTCTTACAGATCTTTAAAAGACAATATACTTACATAGGTATACACTTCATTTTCGAAAGAAGATACTGACTATTTAGTTTAAACAATTATTCTGTACGTACGGACATACGCCGGATGCCAGGAACCATTAGAGTAACACAATGTAATATCTAATTTACTAATGCGTTTACGGTTTAACGTTTGAACTGAATAGAAGAATTACATGACCAAATCTTTTCCTGCCCGTCTTTTACCCCACAGTACGTGGGAGTTGAACAATTTATTACTCTGGACTTATGAAACTCCTCTCTTGTACGGCGCTTCACTTCCTGGGTATTTTTCTATTCTATAGTAGAGTGGTTTCAACCTAAACATCTTTAATTTTCTCTTGCTTTGACATTTATCTTCTCTCTCGTGGTTTATAATCTTCTGTCATGAATGAAAAAATATTGTGTCTCGCCAGTGGCTGAACGGGTGTAGCTGGCGCTATTGAAACGTTATGAAAAACAGTAAATCAAAGGGAAAAATTAATAGCATTGGATTAATGGTCATTCAAGTGTTTTTTACTATCTCCCTACTACGTATAGTAGAGGAAGTGTATTCCACCCAAAAATTTGATGTTAATATTTCACCAGAAATATATGTTTTCAGGACCCATGAATCCCGCCCCCCCCTCCAAAAAAAACATTTTTAGAAAAAGGTCCGTGTGTGTGTCTGTGTCCATGTGTGTGTCTGTCAGACTATGGACAGCATAAATCAAAACTTCCTCCACCCTAAACTACCCTTTACATATATATTTTTATAACAAATGAAAGGTATATCTTCAATTTTCTGGCTGTAGGCCATGAAATCATATTTACTCTAGATGCATTTTGCATAACTGGTAAACCCTTACTGTACAAAAAATGTAGATCTTGCTAAAACACATAATTTATGTCTAAAAAATTTGTTTGTAGAGTGAACCATTTCGGAGATATTCCTTGTTATTTGTGTGAATTTTAGAAAACATGCTTCTGTCAAATGGAACATCGTTATTCATTCTTTATATGTTAACCATGCAAAGAGAACAGAATTTGAAAACTTTAGAACATTTGGCTATCGCTCAAAGCCTACTGTACTCTCATATTCTCCTTCCGCCCATAAGGAAATAAGTAAATAAAATACTTTCTGCAAATGTTTATCTCAACTAACACGAAAAAGATGAAGGAATAAGTTGTAAGAATGGTTAGTACAAGAGTAGAGAAATTCATGTGAGTGCAATACATCAAATTTTTTATTTAGAGTCTAGAGTCTAGTACTTAATTCTCAATAAATATAAAATGGAATTGTTTATTAGTTAAGAATAAGGGGTTTGTTACAAATAAATTCAAAAGCTAATAACTGCTGTAAGGAAAAATAATAGAACTAAGAATAAAACTTCTCCTTCTAAACAAAAAGGTTAACTTATTCCACAACACAAAAACAAAATGTTTTGGAGCTTATTCTGTTCATTAGATTGTATAATTGTACTTGTTTCGGATATCCTTTATGATCATCGAAGAATTTTTTTATTTTCAGAAACATTCATTGTGTTAGACTTAGATAAACAAGCCGGCATAAATACTGAATAAATTTTAAATTGCTATGTGCTACTAGTTTTCGAATGAATGCATGTACTCAATCAGATTTTTTGCTCCGAGTTGAACAGTGTAATGCATTTCTTCTAGCACGTCAGGTTTTGTAGAAAATTAAGAATTTGTTTCATAACATATGGTATCAAGAGCAAGTTTGTATGCTCTAGACAGGCAGTGTGTTTTACGTTCACATATGTTGTGTTAGGTATCGCAGAATATCTCTAAATAAGCTGAAAGCAGATGTTTTATTCCTCAGATCAGGAAATAAATGTGTGACACCAATTTTTAGGACAGAATAAGTCAAACGGGAATCAGCACCCCAAATGAGCATTGAAGGGGAATCAGTGTTTAAAATTAAAAGAAAAGGAGATTTAAAAAGCAGAGCAAACATTTATTATGAGAAATAGAATGTAGACAGTTGAACATTTGAGCCCAGGAATGTAGCATGGATTTATCTTTAATGCCAGTTACTTTAAAGTAAAAAGATCGCCTTTTTTATTGTAGGACTAACACACACCATTTTGAAATGCTTTCCTGTATCTACTTTGGGGGATGCTGCGGAAACCAAAAGCCGGTCAATGATCCGTTACCTTCCGTTTTGCTCTAAGCATACTGCGCTTGGAATCGACCAGGACCCTCGAACGATTTTACTGCCTATGTTAAAATATATATTTTATATGGAATGCAGCTGTGCCTATTAACAATTTATAAATTAAAAAGCTTAACTAGACAATGTTAAAAGCCGACAAATGTAAATTTTAACGTGCTTAGTATATTAAGTTTACATGGTAGTATAAAATAATCAGGCAAACACTGCTCAAAAAATTAATTTTGATTTCTATGAATTTTATTTAATTGTGATGATTAATTTTTTTTAAATATAACGTTTTAGTTAGCCATATTATCCATATTTAGTGATTGAAAGTTTTACCTTGCAAAGTGCAAATATCATTTTGAGGTGCTTGATATGTGTATAAAATATTCATTTAATTACACAATATATTAAGTAAATAAATATAAGGAGATAAGGTCTCTTCCAGAAAATCATTATAATTACATATGGCTATAGCTTAACTTCAACAAACTATAGCTAAATTTATTAAATTTTATTGATTTTTCTTTTGAAGGGTAATATTGTAAGGAATTGTAATCTTCCAAAACTCCTATCACTTGTTCGTAAACTTTTAAATTATTGTTATTTTACTTACAATATGTCCTATTTGCACATTTTATTACACCAAAATAGCTGTATGTACATTCTTCCCCTAGTTAACAAATTAAGTGTATGATCAACTAATTTCTAGGAGGAATGAAAAAGTATGTTTTATTTGTGAGTTTAGGTTCCGTAAAGGGTCTTCTAGTGGAAGTACGCATATCCTGCGCTGGGTTTCTGATTCAGCGCTTACCGGCATCAGCAATGCGATTTTGAGGGGCCTGGAAACCCAGCCAGTTTTCGCCAGGTATGAAATTACCCTGCATACTATTTTCATAAAAGTTTCCAAAAACAGTAATTTGTCTTTTAATGCACTTTCCTTTATTTCATTTCAAAACAAGCTCGAAAGTAAATAAAACACCTATACCTATGTAAATATGGCTGTATGCATTTAAGTATTATTTCAGTAACTCATGTCTACTCTAAAAACATACAAAATTTTATTTTCTATGTACTTCCTGAATCTGTGATAGTTATTCGGCTGAAATGAATTCAGCACGCACATCAATACAGAAAGATCAAATGGTTATGAATCATTAAAAAATTATACCTATATCGTAGCTATGATATTCACAATTTGGAACAAAAATTAGACCACTTAAAATTGAGACAGCGGTCTAACCCTCCTCGATACACAGTTAGCAATATTGATGCCATCATTAAATTAAAGAAAGTAACGTACTCTTTTGAAATTACCTTAAAATTGTCTAACAAAAATACTGAAATTAAAATGAAAAAAGAACCAAGAGATTTCGAAAATATAGAAGTAAAACTTCTGTCATAACTAGTGATTACTATGAATAATCCAATATAACATATTTTTTGTAAACTTATTAACTGAAAAACATTAATTTTTTATGTGAATGTTTTGAAAAATGCATTGGGTGGAGCTTTTCTACTTGATCAACGAATTTACACAACGAAAATATTATTTAAATAAGCATGCATCTAAAATTTTAGACCACGTCAAAAGCGTTAGTGTTATTGTGGGTTACACCCAAAACACAAGAATAGATAATGTGGATTTTTCAAATTTCGCAGGTGCTTACCTTAAATTACCGAGACCGTTAAGGTTTTTTCTTTACTTTTCGGACTGTGAAAATATACCTGACTTGGCACAGAAATATATCGTAAAACAGTCTTAAATGTATAGTGTAATTAAGATATTTTCAATTAATAATACTATATGAGCCATTCATATACGGTACGTAGATAAATACATTTCTAGCACCCGCCCCCTAAAATTGTCACTACACCAGCAAAAACTGTTGCTTCATTTACATCAACACTTTAACGATCTTATAAATTAACGCATAAACATTACGAAACAACTGTAACTTTTGAGGCAAAAGATTGACAAATAACTTCTTCTTCTATGAAGTTGACTACGTGTATCCAGAACGCACAGACCTTAGAAAAATTTATTGGAGCCATCACTTATGAAAATGTTCAATATCTGATATCTTATTTCAGAAGGAAGCTTGCCTTTAACGTTGCGTATGTTTCATTTTTTTGAATAAATTGTATCTCCTAGTTTTCATATTGCTGGTAGAACCTCACTAGGTTTCTTCTGCTCTCTATAAAATATTAATTTTCGTTACACTCATCAATTTCCATAAACATTTAGAGATTATCATTTCTACTATGTGAGATGAAACCATAGTAAATTTATTTTTATAGAAAATGAAATTGTTATAATATATCTATATTTGTCATTAATTAATGTAGCCTGATATTGCAGATTCAATTTCATGTCATTCATAAACATATACCTTTAGGTAGAGAACTATTTTATCAAAATAAATAAAAGACAGCATTTTCCTTTTTTTCTACCGAGAAAGATGGATATTTTGTTTAACCATATACTTGCTGCTAATCGGAATTTATATGCCCCAACAAATTTAAAATAAGGTAGTGTCGAAACAACATATTAAAGCAACAAGCTCTTAGGTTTCAACAAATCTTTATCTACTGTTACATACTTAGATGAACTGACGAGATATTTTATTTCATATACTTTGCTTCATACATTAGGTGTGTACCTATTGTAGGTAGAAGTATCCTATTCGAAAAGGTGTTATTTTGAGATTTCACCGGAATTACAGATTTCTCAGGTCCCCTGAAAAACCACAATTTTGTTTGCCCCCAAAATTAATATATATTCAGAGACCTTCAAAACATGTATTTTCCTGTGACACCTTGATATCACATTCCCTTAATTAAACATTCGCTATAGAACTTTTCTTATTCTGTACAAGATTATCTGAATCTTAAGTCTTATGTGGCTTTGTGGTGACAAATCAGTGTAAATCACATTTGATGCCAGCTCAAAAGACACTTAAATTTAGGGATACTAAAAACTGACAATATATATGCTATGCATTGCTAATTAAATAATAAAATAATGGGATGTGGCAGGAAACAGTCTAGTGAAAATAAATTTAAAACGAAGTTAAATATTTGTACTTGTAAATACACATTGTATTACTCTTATAAGCGAAGATTTGACTTTTCCTGAATTATCGTTACTTTGTCTTTTATTTTCTCACACTGCACGTATATAATTGCACTTTTTGTACATACTCAATATTCTAATCTAATGTTTATGTTCATTTACACTATACTGCGCATTTCCATTGACATGTTTAATGTTCACGGGCCTCTGTGGCTGATAAGTGAATCGCTGAAAGCAATCTAATCTGCTTTATCGCCCGGCCTTTGCACCCTCTAACGGCAGTCAAGGCCACGGAGGAGTGCAGGATGGGGAAGGTGAGGATCAACGCGCCCAATCCTCCGGCCGTAAGGCGACTACTTGACCTATTAGAGACGTGCCTTTCCAACAGGAGGGAACTCAATTGGCATCACGAGGCTGAGTGCACCCCGAATCAGACCTCCCAGTGGGGAAATATTCCCACGCCGGTACCGGGATTGAACCCGGGTCTCCCGTGCCAGTGGCAGGCTCGGTATCACTAAGCTACGGAGTATTTCTTCCTCTAATTACTTTGTGTAAACATTAGAGACAGTAATATAGATTGAGTGAGTGAGTGAGTGAGTGAGTGAGTGAGTGAGAGGTTTTAGGGGTCCGTCGACTAGGTCATTCTAAGCTCCTAGGACTTCTAAGCTCCACAGATAAAACCGTGAAAGTTGAACCAGTTAAAAATTAAAAGTGAATACTAAATAGAAAATAGGTAAAACACTAAAAAGCTAAAACGTTAGAATCTGAAAAATTTCACAGGTGAAAAGTGAAAATTAAAACAAAAGTTTGAAAAATAAAAGGTAAAACATACAATAGTTAAAAGTCTAAAAACGTAACACAACCTAATAACATCATACCTGGCTTATTTAGTACCTATTATTCACTAATGAAGCAACAAGTAGGTATAGAATACTGTTTCTCTTTGAGGTGAGCGAATATTTAATAACAAAGTCTTAGGGTGATAAAGAATTTTCATGCATTCTAGCTGAGATTAGCTTTCTCTGTGTTATGCTAGTTTGCAGCCCTCTCTGTTAATAAAGTGAGCGGAATGCGCTGTACTCTGTGCAAGTATGTTGGTGCAAATCAAGCACATCCCAAGAGAGGAAGGTTTGCTTATCTGTGCCAGCAAGCAGCACTAAGTCTTGCGAGAGGTCATTAAGCTAGCAGACAGCTATTCCTGCCTCATACCAACAGCCATTTTATTTCTTGTACTGCCCACTGTTGTTTAATTTTGCGCTGAGTTATATCTCTGCCAGTTTGTACAACTTACGTCTTTTGTGTTGCAGGAATTTTGCTGTTCGAGCTTGCAGTAACAGTTAAACAAACGGCTGAAACCAAGGAAAAACACATAACATGCAGAAATGGCTGCATTCTGTGGATAAACTGCTCCAGGGGTTACCAAAATTGATTCATCAAACGACATGTTTAAGAGAAGACTATGTACATAAACTGACGAAGTATTACACTTTTAACTTCGAATACAATTTTATAAAATAGAAATTCCTTCTTTTACCTCATTTATTTTTATTTTTATTATTATTAACGAAGACAAAACATTAGCTTTTAAATTTATTTTTATAAATATTACTGCATCTGCTATTTTCTGCGTTGAATTTTTAATCACTTGACAGAGAAAACGAAAGCTCTAGACGTTACTCAGCAGGTGTGAACACATTCCCATATTTCCCTTAGTAACCACGAAAGCGCAAAAGCGGGGGAAACAAAGCGAAACCGGATTATAGCTACTCTCTAGCTACACTCTACACACCTGCGGAGTAACGTTCGTCAGCCCTGCTTTAAATCATCTTTTAGGAGAAGTTTTATAGTAAAAATTGGTGGCACTATCAAATATGGAAGATTCTATGTGCTCAAGGCTCAAAAATGTGTTTTGAAAGGTATTTTTTAAAATCACCTTGTTTTTCTTCTTTTCTTTCTGTTATATTCTGTAATGTAAGTTACTCAGCTGTATTGCCAACTTAACCTTTTTCACTAAACAGAGAAGTAGTGAAAAAGGGAAAAAAAGTTAAATGTTACTTATTTATAGAGTAAACTAAGATAATTTGTTAAGCAAATTCGTCTGATTACATCAAAGGATTTTTAGTGACGAGATAGTCCTTTTCAACACTTATAACACTCAGGTTAAGAATATACAAAAATAGAAACATTTTTATCGTTTGTAGGAGAGGATTCAGAACTTTATCTATTCACCTTAAAAGTCTATGGCTTGTACTGCCATAGAAAGACTCCAAATAATCTTTCCTCCATCGTCGCTATTTCAATAAGAGAAGATGTTTCCCTGGATATTAATACATGCTTTGATTTATAACTTGGTACACTATTGTGCAATTTTCTGAGGGTGTCACCTTGATTCAAAGTCTCTTAAGTTCCGCCTTTCATTTTTGAGGTAAATATGGCATTGGAAATTATGAAGTCACACGTTGCTGTCTTATATTGCACGTGTGTATATATAATACGGAAGTTAAATTATGCATAAACTACTTGTATTCAAAAAGCTATAAGACGCTGCGTGTGACTCGAGTATAATTATGTTTAAATTTCACGAACGTATTGCCTTAATGTTGTTAAGTAAATTGCTGTAACATTTTTTTAAAGAAGACAGCAGAGCAAGGCACATATAATTTTGAAATTGTTTTTCTCTCTGGACCATTTAACATTTCATCAAGTAATCAAGTCTTTCTCGTCTATGGGAAAAGCTCAAAATAGGTGAATTAAAAATGAAAACTTAAGGGCAATGTATGTGAAGAGAATAGTAGCAGTAGAAAGACAGCACCATTCCCCATTCCTTCATGAGGAGACCTACTTTATAGAAGACTTTTAATTGCAACACCTATTGCCACCTACAGAGTTCTACCACGATCTGGTGAGAAGTAAAGGCCCGAAGAAGACTGAGATAGACCAGAATTCTACAACACTTCAGCCAAGAGGGAACTAACAATTGTCAGGTTCCAACCAGACTTGCAATACCTACATAGGTCTTGTGTGAATAGACATGTGACAAGTACTATCTTACAGTAGGTATGTGAAAACAGCGTGACATCCATTACAGATTACAGCGAAGAATAAACGGCATCAACACCTCAACCTGCAGGCAACTTTCTTGTTGTTGTTGTTCTTGTTGTTGTTATTGTTGTTGTTGCTGTTGTAAGTCGGTATTAATTGCTTCACCTCGGAGCAAACAGTTCAGGGGGCGCATGATCAGATTGCAACACGCATTTGGTAACGCCAACTCAAAGGAAAGTGTGAAGTCTAATGACTTATTTGATGTTGTAGCAATCTGAATAAAAGTGCAATTTTGCTGGTTGATAAATAAATACACTTGAATTTCTCAAGTGTATTTATTTAACTATTGTTACAAAGACTAATTTTTTCTGCTTCATGTTAATCGAGATAAATATCTGCAGATATTATTTCATACACACTTTTAAGTATAAACGAGGTTCAGAAACCCGAAGCGGTATTCTTCTATTTAAAATACGGTTCTTATACCCTGCTTAAAAATACCTTTGCATGACCATTGAACCAAAGAAATGGCGAAGTGACACTTGAAAAAGTATAGTCTTTAACAAATTAAATTCCATACAAGGAATATCTCAGAGACAGACACATCAGTATTTATACAATAAGCACTTATGTTTTAACGAGATCTAGGTTTTTTTTCCCTAGGTTTTTGTCTACTTTTATGGTATTCCATTACAGAAACTACAAAAAATGTATTCGAAAAGTAAAGACCTCACAGGGTGATCGTCGAAGTGTTTGGATATACATTTCATGTGTAATCTAAATGTCTGATACATGTAATATTTAAAAAAAAACATATTATTGACATTTTTGAAAAAGTTACATATGTTTCATGGAAAGGATAGTGTGGAATCGGTGGGCTGTTGAAAATCTTGTCGCACGGGTGCGCGCGCGCACACTCAGACACACAAATTTCAAAAATTGTATAAATTCAATCCTTAGAAGCTCTCTAGAGGTTCATTTTCTGTGAAGCCTAATAACCCAATTTTTGAGAACAGCAATACTGCTTTTACTTGCAACAGGAAAATAACAGTAACTTTTATTTTGTAACTCAGTTTTTGTAATTATGAACTGTTATAACTTCCGGTAAAGTATGATTTTTTGTAATTTTGCTTATTTGTTTAAAACCTTATATATTTATTCTGTGTCACTAGGCAAATTAAAACTTACCCATAACAAATACTTTTACTCGACGTAAATTGAAGTATTTTAGGGTCATTTTGGGTCGTCGCGATGTGTAGGTATACACAAGGTAGGTAAGTCAGTCTTCTTTTACGAGCACTAATATGTTTATGTGTTTTCACACTCAGAAGGCAGTTAAAGTTCTCTTAAGGTGCTAAATATCTCCTTATTCGTATTAGTCTCACTCAATTGACTTTTACTATAGCATATTAAAGCTTGCGCGATATTAATGTGGAGATATTAAGGATATTACCTCTCGTGATCCTGTAAGACCTTCAGTTATTCTAGCTATGCTTGCTTTCCGCGTTTTATACCTATTCAATGCGCAAAGATCCGTTTCCAACTGAACTTTATAGGCATCCGTAACTAACTTAATTACCCGACTAGTTTCTTAGTAGTCTCGGCGGATAAAACCTGGCATTGGGCGTTAGAATAGATGTTTTGTGAGTAAAGAGAATCTATTGGAATTCACCAAACCCAACTGTGAACATTTATCCCATTACAATGTTCTCTGGTTACACTTGGTGACATTTCGTCTGTTCAGTTACATCAATATCAGCAATTGTTCCTAGAAGATAATTAGGTAAAGATACCTATAGTAGAGTTAATAATTGAAGCTGTATGGCTGGCAACACAGGTTTTATCTTAAAGATTAAGTCAAATATTGGGCTTAAATGGTTGTGCAGAGTCCATTGTATTCCACGTGTACATTCATTTGGAGAAGTTTTAGTGCTCAAATAAACGTTTCACATATTCTACCTGTCGGTCTTATAACACAAGTTTGTACTAGTAAATATAGGACGTGCTAATTCAAAACAAGATGTAGGTATATATTATGCTTTACTGATTGGTTTGATACCATAAATTCCACTGTATGGCTGGCAGTATTCCAGTTCAATGTTATGACGACCATGTTGAATTTTTGGAAGCTGCATTTCATTGTGAGCCAATTGCAAATTTTTTTTTTTTTTTTTTTTTTTTTTTTTTTTTTTTTTTTTTTTTTTTTTTTTTACTCAAGTCGTTCCAGGTCCTACGTTTGTCTTAGCATCAGGTGGTGTCGCTGGTTCAATCTTCTGACACCAGGGGTGACCTTAGTTGAGTGGAAATTCTCTCCACTTCTGTGGGCTGATGCTGTGATTCCTGGATTAAAGTCTCTACTCGGTAAGATCTCTCGATTTTCGTCATTAGATTTCATTCAGTTGAATGGGCTTTTCTGACTCCTCTGTGGGCGTGCTCGATCTGGCTCAGGGTTAATTCAATTTATTCTAAATTTAATACAGCCGCACGATTTAACAGTTCTGTGAACTATAATTCAGTTTATAGCATTGCCTATTATTCATTGAGTTTGCGTGATAGTTGCCATTAGATATATTTGTTGATGGCGCCAAAGATTATTGTTGGCATTTTCAGAATTTATATTGTTAGTGTTGGTTTTTTCCTTAAATTAAATTGAATATTTTAGTAAGCGAGGACCAAATATTTAAAATTATTTTGTTAGAATTGAATATTATTAGTTGAACTATTTTGGCAGAGTTAAGTGCAACAGATTTAGAATCTGGAGATATAAATACTACATATGAGATATTTTATGTTCTATATATTTAATAATGTCCGGCACTAAAGCTCCAGTTAAATTTGGCAGTCATAGGAATTCTTAAGAGATTAGCTTCAAGTTATCTTCCAAATATAACTACAAACAATGGGAAACAAAAGAGAGCCAGATAAAAAGTGATTTTAGTGGTGTCTGCAAACGCAAAAGCTCTGAATGAGGACTATGGGCAGTATGTTATCTGCGACGTCCCCCACCTATAGTCCAGTAATATAGTTCTACTTCATTCCTTTCCATTACTACGCTTAAAAATTCCTATGTCTGATGATGAGAAACAGGAAACAGAGGCCAAATTAAAAATTAAGTTTGTACACCAGTTGTTAAATTAAACTAGAAAAGGATGTTTTAATAAGAGCACTAAATCATAGAAATGACATGTATGGCAATATTTGATAATCTTGCGGGAGTATTTAGATTGCAGTATTGACTTCTAGTTTAATATTGTCATCAAAAGTGACTGAAAACTACTTTTAAATAAATTAATTTACTCTTTCACATACCTATACCCGGAAAATAATTTAAACAACAGCTAATAACAATTCATATATCCTCTCCCTCCTTTAATAATAATAATAATAATAATAATAATAATAATAATAATAATAATAATAATAATAATAATAATAATAATAATAATAATAATAATAATAATAATAATAATAATAATAATAATAATAATAATAATAATAATAATAATAATAATAATAATAATAATAATAATAATAATAATAATAATAATAATAATAATAATAAATTATGATAAATTAATATGTGTTTCAGATCCATGGCCCAGTACTGGCAGTGATCTTCAGTTTTTGAAGTCTAATTCCACATTTTCAAGACTATGTCTCAATGGCCTACTGGTCAGCGTTCTGGTTTCTAAATCCAGATGTCCAGAATTGATGTTGGGGCAACTTTATTTTAACTAAAATAATTAATCCACCACCTACATAGAACCTAGGTGTGTACATGTGAGAGTGAGTGTGTGTTTCATTCTGAAAGGGAATAAAATCAAAGTTTAAAGAATATGCAGTTCAAAAGGTTACTGACTCCAACGGTTGTTTTCCAAGCCAAAGTCTCTGATTTGACAACACAGGTTAAAGAGGCCTATACAAATAAAACAGAATATAATAGAATTTGATTCTTACTAATTACTGTTGCTATGTTTAGCTTCATTCTTAAATAGTAAGTCAAAACATCACTATGTGTCTCATTCAAGACGACGTCAAGAGCAAAGCTTATCTGTTGTTTCCCAGAAATGGACGCCCTCTGACACCATCCATCAATTTAATATTTATGGTCACACCACCAATGATATCATCATCATAAAATACACATTTATCAAAATATAAAGGAGGACTCATAAAATGGTTGATTTATTTCAATTCATTTAGTGTCTTGAATCTTGAAGGTTTTCAGAAGGTTAAACAACAGTGCTTAAAATATGTGCATCAATGTTCACAATTTGGATGAGCTTAAGGTAAAAATAGTTTACTGTTTATATTTTTGCAATGTATCATAGAAAATACTTACAGGAGTTTTCATTATGCTCGTAATCTAAATATTTTATGAAGTTAACACCGCCTCAATATTCGCCTATAAAATACAAGAACTTTCAAGAAATACATGCAGCTCACTTCAGATGTTATAGAAAGTTTGTTATACCTACTTACAATTCTTTGAGGTGAAGTTCTTTTGGTACCCTTAATCTAACAGGTCTGAAATGCAACTATATTCACGCGCATAGTGTCCCATTATGAAACGCAGCTATTTATATATGTACCTACTGATAAAGATAGCAAACTACCGAATAGTAGCATTACATTCTGCATGTTTCACTGGCTAGTAACGTATAAGGCTGTGCTTCGTTTAATTTTGGTGCAAAACCGTAATGCAATTAAATAAAAAGTAAAGTAAAATCTGAAAGTGAACACAAAGGTTAAGAACCGTTCTTTTTCTACTTTCTCTGCTATGTATAGTAAGTAAGGAAGTATTATATTCTACCCAAAATTTTACCGGAAATATATGTTTTGAGAAAATCTAAAAAGGCAGTTTTAGGAAACTGTACGTGTGTATGTTTGTGTTTGTGTGTGTGTGTGTGTGTGTGTGTGTGTGTGTGTGTGTGTGTGTGTGTGTGTGTGTGTGTGTGTGTGTGTGTGTGTTTGCAGCGTAGCTAAAAACGAAAAGTCGATTAGAAACCCTTTACATTGAAAATTTTTCGAAAAAAATGGCTTTAAAGGTTTGATCAAAATTTCATATGTTGAAGATATATTTATGGCAAATTAAATGCCTGCTATAGCCTATGTCGTCCTGTTTACTCTTTATGACTTTTGCATAACTGGTAAACCGTAACGAATAGACCTACTCTTACTACACAAAAAATGTAGATTTCGTAAGTTATATCTATATGCATTTTTGGTGAAGTGACCCATTTAGGAGATATTCCTTGTTATTTGTGTGAATTTGGTATTACATATTTCTCAAATGAAAGGTCACTGTTCACTTTTTATCTGCTTGACCGTGTAAAGCAAACGGAATTTCAAAGCTTTAAAAGATTGGCTGTCACTCAAGGATTGCTGTATTCCCATATTCTCCTTGCATCTATAGCTAAGATAATTTCTGCAAATGTTTATCTTGGGTAGCATGAAGAAGATAAAGGAACAAGAGTTTGCAGCAATTCTATGTTGTTAATACTTCATATAGCTTTCGTAGCTATCACCTAATTTAGTGACACTTGTAAATAATTCTTCGCCCCTTCTTCTAGAAGGTCGAAGTATGTTTTATTTGTTTAGCCCTTCCTTGTTTGTCAAATCGGAGGGAAAACTCTTCCATAGAGTTCATGGCTCAGTGGTTCGTTTTCTGGTTTGTGTACGATACTTATAGATGGAAACTTACGCAGGGAAAAACACTAATGTGATCTAGGGAAATGGGTCACCTTTTAGGCACATTTGTGTACACCATGAGTGATCGAATGTTGTTCGTTATAGTTACTGCACCCTGCGAATGATTCTGCATGACTATTATAGTCAAGTAAATCGATTTGTTTAACTGTTTGTCTATTTTCATCGACATTGTATAGGTCTTGTGATTCTGAGTTGTGACATTTATGCCAGGTACTCTTGTCTACTTCGGAAATACTCTTAAGCATTTTAATTTTATTTCTCAAGCTATTTCAAAATATAGAGTTATAAATAAATGAAATACCTACCCAATTGGACGTCTCCAATAGAGTTATAGAACTTAAGACCACCCGAATTTGGTTCTTTGAGGGTAAGGGGTAAGAAAGAAACAAACAAACAAAAAAGGAAGAAAGAAAGAATCAAATAAACAAAGAAAAAAGAAACAAACAAACATAAGAAAGAGTAGGTACAAGAGTAGATTTCCCAATAGAGATTTTAATTCATCAAACCACCGAGGTCGGCTGCTCTGAGTATTTAACCCAGGAGCCGGTGTATTTGTATTTAACACTAAGAAAATGTAAATTTATGTATTTAGGGTCGTTTGGTTTACCTGCATCAGTAACGTTTTGGAAAATCAAAAATGTTACGAGTTATTTAAGCCAAACAGCGTAAATAATGGTGTTTTTGTGTTTAAATGCATAACCCTTGTGTTATTTTATTTCTAGTTTTTTAATAAATTGCAGCACACAGGTCCCAAATAATCTTGTATTTAAGTTTTGCTGACAACCTTTTGGTAAACTTCGCACGTACTCAATCAGTAATGTATTATATTGAATAAATTGTATTGCTTATTGTTAATTTTATGACTCGTAGCATCAGGAATTGCACAATTCAAATGAATTTGTATTTTTACTGGTATCCCACAGTTACCGAATATTTAACAGCATAACCAAAAGTTAGTAAAAGGGTAAAAGAATAAAACATCAGGAATACAACCGCTAAATGGCACACCTCTAGCTATGGTCGCTGGAGCGTATGCCCTTTACGCTTTGTTGCGCAGAGGATCGGGGTTCGAGTCCCACCTGGGTATGTAAATGTGTATGTGACAGAATAAAAGGACTAAACAATCGGAAAGACAGCGAAAATGAATAAAAAAACTGCTGTTATGTATACACATAAAATAAGAGTTATAGGTATTATCACAAAACTCCATCTTTCTATTAGATCAATAAAAACGAACTAGATGCCACAGGAAAGCAACTACGCAACCAAGCCCATCTGTACAGCTAAATATCAGGATATGACTAAAACAATACTAAACAAATAACATATTCTTAGCGTAATTACGTGCTCTCCGTTATTTAGTTTACTACTTACACTAATTACTATAGAAGGCTCGTACGATCCACTTCATGTTTATGAAACATGCCGCAGTTGTTATCGGAAATAAAAGTCGTTTGCATAATTCATCACTGCTGTATGATTCCACTAATGGGGTATCACGTGCATATGCAGCTTTGAAGTAATTTAATTTAGCAGCTTTAATGTTTGCATTGTATGCACATACGCACGCATATTTTAGATGTCAATTAACACTCGTATGGTGGTAGCAGATGCCTTCAAATCTAGGTCTTCTGTTTATAAAAACTGAATGCCATTCTAGACGTCATAAAGCAAGTTACATAAGTCATGATATACACTCCCTTCTCTGATTGGATATCAAGCGTTGGACGACGAATAAATTAATTGGGAGAATGTCTGTCACGTCCCGAACAGTGGCATATATTTCCTCATTAAGGACTCTTGTACATTAAACTTTAAATATCCTGTTGTTTCCAGCTGCAGTCCAAGTTAAATCCATGTTCAAAGCTCCGCTTCTAGTAAATTCCTGCAAGATTTATAACTATATAAATTAATTCTAAAATTTAACTAACGCAGTAGCTTTACTCAACACTTTTAACATAGCTCTGCATCAAAATGATGTTTTGAATGGATCCATGTCCCAAACAGATAGGTATCTTGCGCTGATTTGAATTGTGTAATCCATTTTTACTTTCTCTACTGGTAAATAGAAGGAAGTATTGTACTCCATCCAAAAATTTGATGTCGAGATTTCACCGGAAATTGTATATGTTTTCAGACCCCCTGAATCCAGAAAAAAAGCATTTTTAGAAAGAGCTCCGTGTATTTGTGTGTGTTTGTGTGTGTGTGTGTGTGTGTGTGTGTGTGTGTGTGTGTGTATGTGCGCGCGCGCGTCAGCCTGTGGGCAGCATAACTCAAAAACGAAAAGCCGTTTAAAAACCAAAGTTAGTATTTTAATTTAATGTCTTTCAGGGATGCGAAACGAAAATTTTGAAGAAAATAGGCCCACCCTAAACTCCCCTTACATCGAAAATTTTTCGAAAATTTTAATTTTCCTAAAAATGGCTCTACTTTGATTAAAATGCTACATGTTAAAGATATTTGTATAACATAGGAAATATATATTTTGAATTTTCTGTCTATAGCCCATGTAGTCCTGTTTACTCTGGATGATTTTTGAATAACTCGTAAACCTTAAGAGACAGACAAAACCTTACTGTAAATAATGTAGATCTCGCTAATTTATGACTGAATATATTTTTTTTACAGTGAACCATTTCGGAGGTATTCCTTATTATTTATGTCAGGTTCGGAAAATTTAAAACGTTTGTGAAATGGAACATCATTGTTCATTTTTTATATGTTAAGCGTGCAAAGAGAACGCCATCTCCAAGCTTTAAAAGATCAGAAAAGAAAATAAGCAATAAGATAATTTCTAGAAATGTTTATCTCAACTAACTCGAAGAAGAACTAGGAATAAATTCCTAAGAATGGTTAGTACAAGAGTAGAGAAAGTCATGGGAGTGCATCACATGAGATTTTTTCCATAGCGTCAGGTTTCCAAGAAGATCAAGAATTTGGCTCATAAAATTGGGTATCATTTGTCAGTTTGTATGTGCCCTAGACAAGGACACTGAGTGTTTTAAGTACATATGTACAGTTCAGCAGGTGTTTTACTGGATCTCAGATCAGGACATTAACGTGTGACATCAATTTTGAGGATACAATGAGCCAAACAGAAATGCAAACCTGGAATAGCTACAAAGATTTTATGTCTTAGGAAACAGGAGTACAGATCACAAAATCATTGTGAACACCACCAGGGAAAATTGTAGAAAACTTATGTGTTTGCAGTGACACTTACTACGTCAACTATTTTCCAGATTGTTGTCTTGGATTTTACAGCGAGGAACAGGGTGAACGTTTTCACCAAGATTTGAAAGATATTGAAAGGAGACTCCGCGATGATTGGACTGTTAGCATGAATGCAGACTACGTTTGAGCTTGAAAAGGGAAAATATTTACTATGCTTAAGGGAGAAATGCGAAAAGAAGAAAATTTCTTGCTGGAAAATAATGAGATTGTGAAATGTACATACATTATTTTTATAATTACGTAGTTTACTTACATATAGATAGACTGGGTTAATATTAAACATTTGTTATCATTTTTTAAAACCTGGTCGTGATGGAAGAACTGCTAACATACCTATTTGGTATCGATATTCCAAAATTAGGGAGAATCGGCATTCAAAACTGAACGATTAAATACTTTTTTCCCGAAATGCAGAGCAGTGTAATAGCACCACAGTATCCATAGAATCCAGAGCGTAAGGAGAGACCAAAAGTTCTGTGCTGCTAATGATAAATGACTCCTATCTATGAAATTATTTAGAATGTAAGTATGACATTTTTAGTCCTCAAGTTCCTGCTTTACATTTATAGAATAAGTTTCCTTATATGTTTACCTGAAAAGATACCATACAGACACTGTTCTATTTTCTTAAAATAGTACAGAATAATGATCGTTTTAATACATCATTTATAAGAAATATTTTATGAATTATCTAAGATGGTGTACACAGCAGCTCATCTTATGGTGTGTGCAATAGCTGTAAATAAGCTTCTCAGACAAACTAAAAGCCTGATACCTATATTACACTCACATGCTTTCTCTACTCTTTGTATCAACTATTCTTACAACCATTTTCCTCTACCTACAGTGACAGTTGTAAGTAGGAACGGTTTTATTGTATGTATTTGCTTGTAGATACAATGGGAATATGGAAATACAGTAAGCTTGTACAATAGTCAAATGTTATAAAAGCTAGTTGCTAAGATATGGCTTTGAAAAAAATGAATGACAACTTCCCATTTGAGGAAAGTATAAGTTTTGGAAAATTCCGCCTTATAACAAGGAATTTCGGCAATTTAACCCCACAAGAAAGGTAGTTCACATACATGGTGTGCTTTACGAGATCTACATTTTTTGTCCAGTAAAATTTTGTCTGTTACCAGTTATGTAAAACTTATTCATAATGAAGGTCTTCAGAAGTTATTCCAATAAAACTGAAGATACGTCACGAGGCTATCTTAAACATGTGGTTATTTAATAAGAATCGTTAGTCATTTTTGAGAAAGAATGGAATTATAAATTCCAATGTTTGTTTATTAATTTACCGCTTGGAAACGAGCTCGTAGTGTATTAACTCATGTCAAAGGCAGGAGCCTTGCAGGTGAGATGTAGCATTATCCTAACAAAGTATCCCTACACATTTAGCATACTTCTTGTTGTTAGGTGCACAGTGATATAAAATTGACTATAACATTAAGAAAATTTATCACACTAATACGATTAAACTTCAGTGAAACATAAACAATACATTATCAATCTTTTCATAGTAAAATTCAAGTACATAATAGTTAAACATTAATTCCATTAATAAAATATTATATAAGGAATTCAACTCATTAGCTAAACATGCATGATTATTATGAGAATGAGTACAAATGATTTATTATGATAAGAATTGAACCCCTAATTGCCACGATTACTATTGTATACCTATAGCAGGCGTTTTTACCAGGCCATAAGCTGCCCAAACCTGGTGCATCATTTTAGTAGGTATGTTCAGAATCATGCTAATATTGAAGGGAACTAGGGAGCTAATACGCCTGACAAACATTGTGTAGCACTACATTTATAGTAATTGCCTCTTTTTCTATACAAAGAAAATTCAGAAAGCTCAAATTGTAGATATTTAGAATGAACAATGGATTTGTAACACGGCATACGATTGAGAAAGGTTTTCTTCCCAACAGTAAGGGACTGCCCACACTGCAAATTCTTTTTAACACATGGAAAATATTTTGGAAAAGTTCAAAAAATCCGACAGATTATTATATGTGAAGAATGTCTCATCTCGGTAGAAGCATTTTTTATTAGAATTTTTGGTTTAAAAAGATTCAACTGAATATTTATCTAAGCTACTACAGCAAAGAGTAGTTATAAGGTACCATAATAAATATTTTCCATGGCATATGTTATGTCAGGCATTTTATTAAGTTTTTGTAACATCTATTTAAAGCTTTAGGCAGCGTTTTCAATTTGAAAACTGCTGAATTTCATTAGTAATATGATGTAACTTTTCCTAAAACTATTGCTTCGAGGATTTACAACATATTATATGCGTTTGTGAGCACTTTTACACGCCAATTTGTGAATGTTTAATCTATTTACTGAAACATTACCTTTTTACTAAATTTGTCAAGAAAAAAAATGGAGCATTGTGTGCACTACTTTATACAAATTGAAGCCCTAAAGAAAATGAAACGCGTTCAAATATTCTTGGCTTTGGTAACAATAACTGTTAAAAGTTTAAACCTTCTGTTTTCTGCAGTTACCACGAAAAGTATCATTGAAGTAATAAACATTAAATATACTAAACACTTAGCCAAAAGGAAATGTTGGTAGCCCTCAAATATATAATTTTTCTAAGTAAATTCCTAACAGTCGCAACCTTTTGTTTAAGTAATGTATAGATTTTTATGTCCATCCCTATATGGATGTTAAGAGACCTGAGTATTAAAGGGTCCCAAGGAGCACTTCAAATGGTAAAAAATGGTATTCTATGCAGACGAACTCTATTAGCAGATAATACACTGCAAGGCCTTTAAAGATGGTTGCACGTAAATTATAGTTGTATCTCCATATGAGGGAAGTATTTGGACAAGAGTTTAAGGAAAAAATCAAATCTACTTCTGGGTCCCTTAATAGAAAATTGCGAGATATTATTTTAGCTCTATTTGCTATATTTTGGAAGAGCTCCAAAATGACGATTATATTATTTCGCATCTTTGACCAGTATGCTTTGTATTACATCTTACAATCTGTTTCTCCGTCATGTCGAACGTTTCTACTTCTTTAAATCTTGTGAATTCATTATGTCACCTTCAATTTATAAATTTTAAAACATTTTCATTCAAATTACTAGTGTATCTCATTTCTAATGCTTGTAAATTCTCTTCCCAAGATTATCTTAGCATAGCTTGTCGATAAACGAGTAGCTTAGTGGTTATTTACTTGTTAGATTTACCATTTGAAAGATTTTATATACGTAAAAAATTGCCTTTATAGAGCAGATTTCAACTATCCTGGGCATACGCACCATTCGGATGCAAATGTTACTTGAAACAGTCACCTCGTTAAAATAAAAATTATTGTTATTATTGGAGACAAAGTGCCAGTAGAATCCTTAGTTGCCTATCGCACCAGTACCCAATAGGACGACATTCCACATGCTCATTTATCAGTCTGATGGCGTGATCAGAATGTTGCTATTGATTGTGGTGAAACTTATCATGCAGGCAAAAATATATGCTGATGAGCTTCAATCATTTTATAAGTCAGTGACCTGCCAGTGTCATATAAGTAATTGCCTGTTATCTTTGTCGGCTTTGCTAAATTGAATACCCGCATGAAAATGTTACACAGTGTGTTCTACATTCCGGGTGGTAGTTTTCAGGATTTCTGGAAAGTCGGAAGAGTTGCTAATGCAGCGTCCATAACCGGAGTTTTTGTTAATGAATATTTTCTTTAAGCGTGAAAAACTCACGTGCATCTATTTACTATGTATTGTAATTAGCAGTCAGATGAAACTAATTTAGGTCTACATTCGTGTTATGTTAAGAATATCATTTGCTTGCAATGTCTGCTTAAACAATGTCTGCTTAACTGCATACAACATTGAAAGCAGCTTTCATTTATGTAGCTGTTGTGGCTATCCCTTACAATAGAGACAAACAGAAACGGTTTCATTACATATTCTTGTATAGCCTGAACCACCGTCATATGTTTACCTTATAGTTGCGATGGTTTAGCTTATCTCGAGGATCGCAAAAGTGGAAGGTCACTCCCATCACGCAAGTGAGGGGCAGGGGTTAGAAAATATCTGCACCCGGAAGCCTACTCAAGCTTGCCTCTTCAGTCCGGCACTGATTGGATAGAAGGAACTACATCTTTTCCCACCTTTCCCATATCAGCAGAGACAGAAGGGTGAGACACTACATCTGGTTTTAATATATCTCTTTCTTTAGGTGCGAGACGTATATTAGTGCAAGAACGTGAGCAAGCTGCGCGTATCAGTTCCCCAGGATTAAGGGAATACAATATGCTTAAACGACAATCTTTTAAGAACGGGTCCCTATCTGATGGCTTTAAATTTCGTTCTTTTTGAATGGCCATGAAAGAAAAAGAACTAGCGATTTTGCAGTTGTAAAAATATAAAATATTCAACTATTCAACCAAGAATAAATAATATCTCGGAAGCGTTTAATACACAGATATGTTTCTTTAGCATGAATTGTGAGATTTAGGGAGATATACATTTTTTGCCCAGTAAGTTCTGTCTAGATATCTCTCACAGTTTACCTATAAACATTGATTTAGAATGAAGATGATTTCACAGGTAAGCCATGATTTACATTTATCATGCAAATATAAAAATGTAGCATTTTAGTCACATTCGTTTGGATATTTTTGAGAAAATCAAGAATATTACACATTTGTTTATTTTTGGGCTAGAAAGATTTGCCCGGAAGTCTTTGTCTCGCTTTTTTGGAAGACAATAAACTTAAATAGTTACACACGCATGTCTACAATGATCTTTGCCCCAAAATGCCTTTTTGGTATTCAGGAAGTCTCAAAACGAATATTAATTACACACAATAGCCATTAGATGAAAACTCGCGGCATATGATACGAAAGAGCGGATATTCAAGTAAATTAAGCGGCTTCTAGTAATGGTAATTATGTTAAGAAATGTTCAACATCTACAATTAAGTCAGAGTACAAAATGGAGACAGTAAATATGTGGAATTCACAGTGCACAAATGGCAACAGTGGCTCAATAGCAAGAAACATTTTTTCCTGATATACACAGTCGCCTAAAATACATATTATTCTTTCCTGATTTTATAACAATTTGTTTCTGATCATGGAAAATTCCATTTTATCGTAGAAAACGATCTTGATCTCCCTTGTGGGAAGGAAGAAACAATGGAACATTTACTCTTCGATTGTCCTCTGTCATATGTAGAAGATACCGTTGGAAACTCCATTTAAATAAGTGCAATATAGAATTTATAAAACCATTGTATAAAAGTTTTAGTTGAAGATGTTGCAGGTATTTTGTTCAATGTATTCACCACATCTATGGAAAATTGTAGAATTTATTTATATCATGAAATTACTTTAAATCTATTTACATTATAGAAGTATCTAATAAAGTAGGTCTGTAAAATAGGGTTTAATCTGTGGAATAAATAAAATAGCAAATTTACTGTAAACTCTGAATAAAATGTTTGGGTGGAATGCCATACTTCTTATAAGATTAAGAGGAAACAAAATTGTAATAAATGTAAAACCTCGTACAGTATTAAGTGTCTCACATTTGACTTCTTTGCCTCTGTAGATGTTGATTCTTTGAACCTAACGGTACAAAAAATAAAAGAGTATCATGTACGACACGTGGAAGGGCACTTTGAACTGAAGAATATCACCGTAGAACAGTTTAAGCTCCGAGCATGAAGAATGTGTAGCCATTATTGTTTTTATGGCTTGCTCTCTCTGCATACGCTATGAGTTACCTGGCATTCGGTCATCTGCATGTGTCTAGAAGATGGATGATCCAAACCAGGGTCGTGGCTGGTGGTCCTCATTCACTTGCTTGTCAGGTGCTGCGCGCTGCGCACTGCACGACTTCCGCTTGAATTCTCACTTCTCAGAACACGGTTAATAATTCTTTCATTTCTTTGGCATACTATTCCTGCATGGATTTTACGATCTGCCTTTCATAAATTATATCTTGAGCTCAGCATGTGCAGATTAACAGCTGAAAAGGAGAACCTTTAATTTATCTACTTAGTATTCGAGGGTTGATTCAATTGTGATTTCAAAACCATACTACTTTCTTTAACAAGTATAACTGATATTAATTTCTCAAGTATTCATAGAGAAACTAATTTTTAATACCCTCCATTACACAAGATTATTGTGGGTAAATAGTTTCAGGTACGTTAGTTAGGTAATAAGTTAATATTTAGGCAAGTAATAATGTGCTGAAATGTATTTTTACTTTCTCTATTAGGTACCTATAGTAAAGTAACCCCCCCCCCTGAATCCAAAAAAGCATTTTTAGAAAAAGATCCGTGTGTATGTGTGTCTGTAAGTGTGTGTGTGTGTGTGTGTGTGTGTGTGTGTGTGTGTGTGTGTGTGTGTGTGTCCCTGGCCAGCATAACTCAAAAACGGAAAGTCAGCTGAAATCCAAATTTGGTACTTGTTTAATATCTTTCGAGGATGTGACACGAAGATTTTCAGGAACATTTCCTCCTCCTCCTAGACTTTAAAGGTAAACATTTTCGAACATTTTGATTTTAGCAAAAAATGGCTCTAACAATTTTGAAAAACATGTCATCTGTTTAAGATATTTTTATGTCGAATGAAATATACATTTTTAATTTTCTGGTTACACCCCATGCAGTCCTGTTTACTCTTGATGACAGTTGCATAACTGGTAAACTGTGACTGATGGACCAAATCTTACTGTACAAAAAATGTAGATCTGCTTAAAACACACAGTTTATGTTAAATGATCTTCTTTGTGAAAAGAAGCATTTTGGAGATATTCCTTAGGTATTATTTGTCAGAATTTTACAATAGGATCGGTCTCAACTTGAAGGTCATTATTCATTTTGTTCATGGAAAGAGAACTGAATTCCAAAGTCATCATAGAGCGACCACTCTTAAAATATTTGGCTTAAAGCCTTATGTATTCCCCTTACACTCACAAGAAAGTTAGTTATAAAATAATTTCTGGAAATATTTTTACCTCGATTAACATGGAGTAGATAGAGCAATAACTGTGTAAGAATAAGTCTGTGCAAGAGTATAGGCAGTCATGTGAGTGCAAACATCAGATATTTTTAGACAGCACGAAATAAACTGTAAGTTTTAACACGCGAATTATGTTTTTAGCCATTCAATTGCAACCAACTTTCTTCTCAAGTTTCATCACATGGCACTTACTCCGTGCATTTGTGCATGTTGAATAATAATAATCGACTTGGTTTGATTCGCTTTCGCATTTCACGTCTTTTTAAATGATTAATTTTGCATAATCAAGTTCGTAATTGAAATTGTTGAACTTCAGTTCCTTGCAAGAAATTGTCCAGTTAACCTGTTCCTTATGTTGGCAGCCCTCCAGTTTCTTCGTTGTGAATCGTCATTCTTTTGTCTATAACCAAATAATGGATAAAATGGCGACAGGTAAGTACAATATGGATGAAATTGAATTGCAAAAGCCGAAGGAAATTTTGCTACCGAAAAGCAATATGATATAGCACATAATCGGTTAATTGACTGGCTTAAGGTAAGTGCTGCGAACGAATCAAAACGTCTACATTCTCGTGCACGTCTGTTGATCCCATTTTCTTCTATTAACAGCATATGGCCTGGGATCAATATAGGTAGTATTATTTTATTGTATTTTACATATTTCAAGGCTGTCCAACTTTCAACCTATATATGTAGGTATCATAAATAACTATTGTAGGCTGACACGTGGGGAATCACGGAAGTATGCACATTTATGGGAGCGTTTGAGGGTAAAGTGTAAAAGGAGCACATTATAGATAATAGCTATGTAGGTACATCAGAAACTCATGCCTACTATGTGTGGTAGTTAGTCTATTTTTAGTAGTTTTAAGCTAACTCTTATTATAGTCTCTCTCAAATTAGAATGATACTGTTGTAAAGACATGGGACAGTGGAGTGAGAGAGACAGACGCTATCTTCACCAATTAGTGACCTATCAGCGTTCCGTTACAGCATGCCTGTCTCTCTCTTGCTTCCTTCCCATATGTTTACAACAGAATCTCTCTAATTTAAGACAGGTTATTATATCTATATAGGGTAGTAGATTCTGGTGTTACAGGACATGAAAATGGTACAGAAAATTTGGGAAGGAAGCCTCCTCAGGTATGTTTTTGCATGAAGATTGAGGAAAACTTAAAGAAAACAATCTTTCAGTCAGGGAGGACGACCCCAACCAGATTTGAACCAAGATACCCCGCTCTTGAGTGCTTCTTTAAGGTGCTCCATTACTCATTTTGGTGCAATTAGTTTCGGAAGAAATACTAGCCTTTAAAAATATTGGGAGAAAAGTTAAATAAAAATTGGTATGTAGTTTTGTTGCTTTTTCTCATGAACTCCTTGAAGCAGAGGCCTAGAATGGACTTGTGTGAATCTGTTTTGTTCTGCTGAACCATAGAAATTTAGTTGTGATAATAATTTAGTGTTATATTACACCTCTCTTTCTCTTACACTGAATTATAGCTTTGCTTAAAATTTTAAGGAAAATATTCTAATTCTTTTGAGGTGTCTCATTCAAAATAAAACAAACTTAATGTTTCAACGCAATAGTCATTAAAATTCTATTCTTATGGCTTTTAAAGTTTATGAAAAGCTATTTACATATACATAATGGAATTCCAAGATAATCTCAATAGAAATTCGGCTTAAAAAGTGTGATCCAGTTTATAAATTCCTCAGTGCTCATTAGCTCAATCCTATGTTGCCTTAATTGATCAACAAGTAGTTGTAAAAATTAATTCCAGTAAAATGCGTGGGTAAAACAAATTAGAAAGCTATAGGTGCATACATTTTGAAAGATTAACTGCCTTAGCCATCAAATAAACCATACTATATATTTTTGATAACGAGGAGTTATAAGTTTATTATAAAATAGTTAAATGAAAATGTATTTACATACAATAGCTATTTGGGCATTAGTGTTGATATTGCTACACAATCTTTGTACAAGTTAATGAGAAGCAAACGAATGGCAATTAATATTTCCAATCCCACGCTTAAAATGCAGAGTGATCAGAATTTAAAAATGAAAAACTGAAGCAAGCTTATTATTGGGCTTCTCTTTCTACATTCGTAGGCAGGCCATGCCTTTATTTTCTCAAAATTCTGCTCAATAGGAGATATGTAATATATTCTGTATCACATATTTACCATTTATAAGTACAGTATAGTCACATTTCTTACTCTGCTGCCACCTCGTGTTTTCATACTAATAGAATTATTGTAAATTCTTTTCTTTTAAAATGCTGGACCAGTGGGAAATTTTAGACTCCCGTGCAACTTAATAAGTTTTGAGTGTTGAATATTTTGCATTAGTGGTGCAACTTAAGATTAAAATTTGCTTTTGACACACTTGCACGCTTTGGCATGTACAGTCGGTTTGGTCAAAGCATGTGTAGCTCGGCAGCCTCCTTTGAGGAAACTTTATAATCGTTTTACAACACAGACCCTCCCTCCTCAGACATTTTTGCAGAGTTACGAACTTTATACGAAATATTTTATTCAAGGGATCTCTAAATATGTGTCTTTACATAATTTTTGATCACACGTAGGTAGTTACGTACCTGTGCGGGTAGTACAGTGATAAAAAAGTATTAATCTGTGCGTCTGTCTGTAAATTAATTTGTCTCAAAGAAAGCAAGTCTTAATAATATTGAATATAAAAAATGGCCCTGGATCAGTCACACAACTCAGTTATGTATGACATTTCACGGCTGTATGACATAATACCGTAAAGGAGTGCCAATGGAAGGGTATGACATGCTTTTATCTTATAGCCTCGTGGGTACAAAGTACAATATACTTTATTTGGGTGGTTCTTGGCTAAGAGTAGCTACCCTTTTCTCCTTGCCTTTCCTGTCCTACACCGGTAGAAAACCAGGAGCAAGAAGAGACATCGTAGAGAATTCAGGGAGAATATACAGCAATGTCTAATCGAAGGTGTCGGTAGCACTTATCAGGAACTGTTTATTTACTGGATATTTCTCTGACAAAGGAACAACTCATACATTTGCAAATAATATGACTAAGAGCAATAAAGCAAGACATGGAGTACTGAAATTATCCCAATAAGTGTACCATTTACAATCACTTCCATTATTGAACGAGTAATCCTAACCTTGTGCTGAATATATTGAAAGCCTGTTAAGGTTTGTGTGTAATTATTGAGTAATTATTTGACTTCTTTTTCAAGCTTTGTCAAGTTTAAAGTATTTTAATTGGCTGATTGTTGAAAATATGCTCAAATTAGCCCGGGGTCCCTAGACCTTACGATTACCCGACGCTCATCTTCTCAGGATAAGAGAAAATCTCAATAGTTAGCAAGTCTTCTAAGCATTGCTGTGTGGGAGAGGCAGAATACAGACCTTAAGCTATTTACAACACCATAATGTTTCCTAATAATTAGCCTATAGAGATAGAGATGCCTATGGATTCTATAAATCCTGGTAAAAAGAAACAGAAAACAAAATCTCCTAAGAAGATACTAAAACGTATATGCAATTTGTAGCATATTCCACCTATTTTATTATCTACTTTTATAAAGTACTTCAAAGAATGTCAATAGTATTTTAGTCTTGCTTGTGTCGGGGCACCATGTGAATATCTAACCAAAGACATTTAAATATATGAAAAGTTATAACCAGGGAGCAGGGCTTTAGTAAGTAAACATAGGAATGAGATTAACAGCATGGAGTATAGAGCCGGCAGGTAGCGTGAGGACTGTACTGCCTTCCACTCTACTTGTTTACAAGAGCACAGCAAGGTCACCGGCGCTTCCACTTCCCGTTGTGGATGCACGGTTAACTTGATGGATTTGGTACTAAAACTCCGTTCCCTGGTTATAACTTTAGAAGCAAAACTCAGAAAACAGTTTTATTTTATTTATTTCATGATTCCCTCACTTAAACGACACATCTCGAAATAGATTAATCCAAAATAGTATGTTGAAGTAATAATTTCATATAATAGTTTCTTTAAAATGGCAATGTCATGAAAGTAAAAAAAAAAAAAAAAAAAAAAAAAAAAAAAAAAAAAAAAAGGTGTTTTTAAGAACAGTTGAAATTGGTTTTTTGGGCAGCAAAATGTTTGTCTTTCTTCGAGGCAATGTCATGAATTTGTAAAAATACTGGAATACACCAAAATATTGCTTACTACAAAATCCCCTATGAAAAGAAATGCAATAGCACAACAATGCTGCCACTAAGCAGATGAAACTATTTTGTGAAATTAGTTGGTATAAATTATAAAGAAAATGAGAGGGAGGAAAGAATGAACAACGAGTAGAAAAATATCTGATATGTTGCATTTAGTAGCCTTGCACAAACAATTCTTAAAAACCTTATTTATCTATTTCATGTTAGTCAAGATGAACATCTGCATGACCAAGATATAAAAAAGTGAGCTACATTCACCCATTTTAAAATGGTCTATCAAGTATTGCATAATTCTAAGAAACATCCCGAAATGGTTCACTGCACAGAAAATGCATTTGTACATAATCATGTGTTTTAACTTGATCTGCATTTGATGTACAGGAAGATGGGTTTTTCTTACGGTTTGCCAGATATGAAAAAGTAGAGTAAACAGGGCAAGGTATATGGGCCACAGCCACAAAATTAAAAAATACAGTAAAAATATATTAAACTTATCGCATTTCAATAAAAATTGTTAGAGCCATTTTTGAGGAAATAAAAATTTGCTAAACATTTTCCATGTAAAGGGTAAAAATCTTAAATACCAACTTTGGTTTTTGATCGACTTTTCACTTTTGAGTTACCTATGCTGTTCAAAGACAGAAGACACACACACGAAGGTACAGATAAACACTGGAACCTGTTTCTAAAAATGCTTTTATTTTTGGATACAGGGGATCTCAAAACACATATTTTCGATGAAATATCGACATCGAAATTTTGGCTCGAATACAATACTTCCCCTGCTTACTACACGTAATAGAGAAAGTAATAACAATTAGCAGACCTATTATTTTGATAATGAATAGTTACTTTTATTTGTAGCTATTATTTCAGTTTCCAGATGAAGTAAACAAATGGTTACCTCAGGATTATCAATGAAGTTGTACCGTGCAACATAAATAAATTTTGGTGTTATACATTTAAAAAGGCAAATCAATAATGTTTTTCTGCCTGTAAGCAAATTTTTTACAGAAAACCTTGTAATAATTTATTTTATATGTTGTATGAAGCTTTAGAATAAGCCAAAATGAGGAAATCTACATTCAAAGGAAAGGAACATGGCATATTGTCTGTTCAAAAGGGATGCTTCTCCGGATAAACAACATCCCTGTGTATGTTTAAGCAACATTAACCCTCTTATAGGTCTGTACAGGCAGTTATTAGCTCTAAATACTGTTTTGGATTCAGTAAATACAAATTCAGACCGATGCCAGGTGAGAATTACCCAAAAGCCTGCCCCTAGTGAGAAAAACGGGAACTTCCTGTGAGCCGAGGAATGGCGTCCAAGTGACTGTGGGAACTGCCGCGAGAGGGAAGGGCAAAAAGGGATTTTGGGGGGGAAAACTTTTATGGCTGCCGACTCTTTTACGCGCTCTGATTGGTCTCCAGTGATATAAGCGGCGGCCATCTTGGGGGCTACAAGGAAAATGCTTTACATAATTTATGTAACCCAGCCACGGCCCATCTATTATGAAATCAACCAATAGGAATGCGAGGGGTGAATATCGGAGGGGCGGCGACAGGACAACACAATTTGCTGACGTAACAATGACGTCACAACGGCAACCAGTGAAGGCAGTCACATGCTACCAAGGCAGTTCATTTGCAGACTTTAGTCAAATACAGTTAACCATGCCATTAGCGCAAAAGGAGGAAGTCAATGTTGAAACGATCGGGTGATACGTTTATAAGTGCCTGTTCGATTCTCGCTCACACCCAGAGCAAAGTCTGTTCTAATTCCATGTTGTTTGCACGATCACGAGAAAAAAGCAAATAACGACTTATCAGTTTACAAAAATACCTACAAGCAATTGAAAATTCAAATCATAAAAGGAATGTCTAAACAAATTCACAAAAAATGTTATTTACATAATCGTGTGCTTTCATGAGCTCAGTATTTTCGTGCAGCAAGGATTTATCTATGATATAGTTTAGGAATTATTAAATACTATCGCCAGAAAATACAAGATACACATTTTAATTGTCATTTCAATGTCTTAAACGTATGATATTTTCATAAAAATTTTCAGAGCCAGTTATTACTTTCTCTACTGGTAAGTAGGGGAAATATTGTATTCCACCTAAAAAATCGATGTCAAGATTTCACCGAAAATATATGTTTTGAGACCTCATAAACCCAAAACAAGCATTTTTAGAAAAAGGTCTGTGTGCCTGTGGACAGCATAACTCAAAAACGAAAAGTAGTTGGTATTTAAGCTTAATGTCTCTCAAGGATGCGAAACAAAGATTTTGAAGAAAATAGAACCACCCTAAACTACCCTTTACATGGAAAATTTTTCGAAAATTTTGATTTTCTTGAAAATGGCTCTAACGATTTGATTAAAATGTCATATGTTTGAGATATTTTTATGACTATACTGGCTATAGCCCCTGTGGTCGTATTTGCTCTCGACGACTTTAGCATAGGTAACTGGTAAACCGTTAGAGATAGACAAAAACTTACTGTACAAAAAATGTAGATCTTGTTAAAATACACAATTCATGTTCGAATAAATTTTCTTGTAGGGTGAACCATTTCGGAGATATTTCTTGGTATGTGTGTGAGTTTCGGAAAACTCACTTTCGTGAAATGGAACATCGTTCATTTTTTTATATAAGTGTGCAAAGAGAACGGAATCTCAAAGCTTTAAAAGATTTGACTATCGCACAAAGCGTACTGTATCCTAATATTCCCCTTGTACCTACAAGGAAATAAGCAATAAGAGAAGTTGTACAAATGTTTATCTTAACTAACATGAAGAAGATATAGGAATAAGTGTTTGCAGGAATGGTTAGTACAAGAGTAGAGAAAGTCATGCGAGTGCAACACATCAGATTTTGTTAGAAAATGAAAAATAATTAAATATTTTCCACGTAAATGGTAGTTTGAGTTGTGGGGTTTTCTTTAAAGTCTTTGGGTCCTAACCTTGGAAGAACATGAACTTAGGGTTATGCTCAGTTTAAAGCTTATAATTATTTAATAATTATTTTTTCTATTTGGATCAGCCATAAAAAATTGCTATTAGTCTTAAAACATAATACCTTTTTCCTTCCAGATGAACCTAATTAGAAGTTCACAAAACTAACACACATGTCTAATTTACTATTCAAAGTCGAGGCAGTAGGTAATCTGCGCTGGAACTCTAATATTTATTTTCATAATTATATTTATAATTATTTGTAAATATGTCTTTTCCACTTACACATTTGGCCTTCGCTCCTCAATGGCCGTTTAGCCATCCAGGCAATCGTTTTTCTATGCAGTCCACACACGCACATACCTATCCATTTATTCTCGTCGTACTCCCAGGCATACACACAAACACCCATGCCAAAGGCGGGATTCGAACACGCGAACGTAAAGATATTACGCTGGCGAAATGATATTTAAATTCTGTTGTTTTTATTTTAAAGCTCAAGCTCTGTTTTAGGGAAATGACCAGAGGTAGGTTTCTATCGGCGTAAACAATAAGCTTTATTTTGAAAGCAATTTGTAACAATCTAAGTAATTATGGTAGATTATATAATTATTATTTTATAGAAAATCTATCAAACACAGGAGTATAACTGTGATCAGTTTCTTTTCTTTAAATCCCCTTCAGTACTTTTGAAATTGTCAATGTTAAGATTTAGAAAAATGTACTTTGTGGAAAATAAGCTTTAAAACTTTGGTATCAAATTTATAAATACGTAACAGCATTTTTCCTTTTAAGTCATTACTTTCTAACCCATGCAACTATTCAAATACATAATTCTTTTTGCAACATACACATTTGCTGCGTCCAATAACATATTAAAACTAATTTTTTGACAAATTTAACCATACATATCTCCTTAAATGGTACTAGGGTTGATGTTTGTCCACTTTTAGTTCTTGAACTATGCTGGTCTCTCTCTCTCACACACACCCACACCCACACCCACACCCACACCCACACACACACACACCATATGTATATTCAGGACTTAGATGTCTCGATATTGCTTCTGATTGGAATAAACTATTTCTCCTACTTTTCATGGGTAAGTAATAGAAAAACTGCAAATTAGCTTGCTGGATATACCTACGCACCAGCAATGCAAAAGCCCACAACTTAAAACTTTCTCCTTTTGCAGATGAGAAAACAATTCAATACACATTTTGATTCGAAGCAAAATGTAAATGTGCTAATTCATGTGCCATGAATTATGAAAGTCAAGGAAGAACAATACAACAAACCAGTGAGGAATCTAATGGTTTTGCGCTGGTAATCAATGAAAACTGTGAAGTGCCATAAGCAATTTTTTGCCTTTCCATGAACTTGTGTGAATAAACACTCGGCCTTCCTGTACATCTTAAGACAGACAAAGACCAAACTAAAACCGTTAATTTAGGTTTATCAATTCACAATTAGGTTCTTAAAGAAAGCTTATTAAATACAGTGCCTACCTGAAATATTCCCTCTTTAAGAAAATCTAATGTAGGGTATTCACATGACCTTCTCCACCCATTCTTCAACGAAGTATTATTAGAGAAACTTATTCTTCCATTTTTGATAATCGAGACAAATAGGTATATGGAGACAAATATTTGTAGAAATAGCTTTATTACATATTCATTGTATGTAGATACAATGGAAATACAAAAGCACCTATTTGCAGTTCTAAGGGATAGTCAAATATTTTAAGATCTGGTCATTATGTTCAGTTCTGTTTGCATGATAAGGAAGGGGGGAACGAATAGCACCTTTTATTAAGAAGTATAAGTATTTGAAAATTCAAACCAATAGCAAAGGTTATCTCGGTAAACAAACATTTTTATTTGGCATAAATCGTAGGATGCTTTAACAAGCTCTACAGTTTTGTCTAGTAAGATTTTGTCCAGGCTGTACTTATGGCTTGACAGTTATGCCAAAAACATTTAGAATGAAGAAGACTTCAGAGCTTCCCTGAAAATTCAAAACACACTTGACTGTTGTCGCAAAAAGTCCTTAAAAATATTTCATTTCAAAAATGTTCCATATAGAGGGTAGTTTGGGGTGGGGAAAGTTTCTCGAAAATTTTCTTGTTGCATACTTGGAAGATACTAACTTAAGTCCATATTTGGTACCTCTCCGGGATTCTGCTTTTGGTATTTACGCCAGATACGTGCACAAATAGATTTGTTTTCCAAAAATGTTTTTTATTTTGATTTAAAGTATCTCAAAACATGCACCTGCATTAAAATCTTGACACCTACTATAGAAGGCAGCAGTTCCTATACAAAAATATAATGTAAAACTACATTTTATAAGTTGAATTTACTGGATACCTTTCTTTTTTGCATACACAGAAACTTTGGCAACAACCAGTGGTCTTAAAGCATTTTATTAGTGTATACCATTCAACAGTAGATAATAACTGTAACGGTAATAGGGATGGAAAATAAAATATGTATTGAGTATGGGGACTCTAAGTGTACTTTTTCTCATTTTATGTTCTGCTGCCAATTTATTTAAACGTGACTGTAATACTATGCTATAATATGTAGTACAAAGTAAACGTAAAACTTGTGAAGGTTTTCTTTCATTAGATTTCTACTACTCTAAGAGATTAACTCCATAATACAGAACGAATGTGTTTGGGTATAACTAACTAGTTAGTTCATCCCAGGCCCATTACGATAGCATTGCTACCTGCGATGCGTGGAATTCTTGGCATTATTGAGATTTTTTCTCATGCTACGAGACCTGTTACGGGGTGCACTCAGTCTCGTATATTCTGCTAAATCACTTCTAAATGTCCCTAGGATCCTGATCTGTTCTTCATGTGCATACTTCTCTAAGTGGTTATTTCGTTAAATATCAATGAAATTTCTCCATCTATATTTTTGATTTCACAGGAATATATTTCATTAAATTGTTACATCTACGACACATACATATTGTATAACGTAAGAAGCAGGTAATAACTTTGAACTTCACAGAAAAAATTATAGTTCAAAAAACTTAATATTTTCCTTCAAAATAACAAAGAAAACGATTTTCAAATGCGCAGATAAGCTGTTAAATAAGTTAAGGGAATGCTATACTGAAAATGTGACTTTTTAAAGTTTTCAGCCAAGTTATTTTCAATGCTCTCTTATATAAACATTAAGTGGTTTTCAATGTCTTTTAATTTCTGAGGTATTACACCTTTAAGCTGAATTTTATAATGCTATGCCAAATTCCCCACACAATGGAATTTCACAAAAAAAAAATTATAAAATGCTATGGCATTAACTTTTGTTATGTCACACAACTTTATTTTATTGCACTTCGCTTAAAATAAAATATTATTTTAGTTCTGTAATTTGAAATTTCTAGCTTTTTAAAGTTTAAATTATTTTTTTAAATTAGGAATTAAAACCCTGTAATTTATTGTATTAATGTACATAAAATTCAGACAAATTAGACAAAAACTACATGTTGTGGAATTCTTTGAAAAAGTAAATGCGTTGAAAGCAATTTTCAAAAAGCTGAAGCTTCACATTTTTAACAATGTATAGGTAGATACATGTGTTTGTAATAGATATAAAATGTCAAAATACATTTTGAATATGTGGCCCCTAGGTACTTTTCAAATCATGGAGCAGAAATATCATTGTTTCCCAGATTTATACTAACTTTCACTGTAGCAGATTAACAATAAATCCTGCCTGATTAAAAAGCCAATTTTTTACTCTATTTGTAGGAGTTAATTTAACATTCTTCCCTCAACACTTTTTCCTTAAATGATAAAATCTTGTATCATGGTGTACTTATATCTGTTCAGGTAAGTATTCAAATCCGGCTCAGACCGAAGGTTTTTAAGTGTGCTTAAAAACGACAGCTCCGTGTCAGTAGATTTACTGGCATGTTCAAAACCTGCGGGACGAAATTCCGGCACACCGGCAACACTGATGTGATCCTGGCAATTGACAGCCTCGTTAAACAACGAAATAATTTTTTAATTTTTTTTTCAGGTAGGTATATAGCAAGTAGGTTTAAGTAAAGTTATGAGTAGAATTGCAGGTATATAATTACGCACATGACAAAGACATAATTTACCTACATACTGCTGGGACCTTAACGTGTATCCACTTCAGGGTGTTAGTTGATTTTTATTTTCATCTAGCAGTTTTCTCAGAAACCAATCACAAAGTTTAGCACTTGATGCTTTTTACATGGTCATAACCTCACCCCGAAATGAACAATACCTGGCAGATAGACTATCGGTTTTGTTTGGTCTAGATCGCGAGGATTTTAACCTTGCAGAAAGTATTTGAACTCAGTAAGGATATTGCATTCGTTACCACGTTTGTTCGCTCTGCGTCATGTTTTCTGTGGCAGTCCTATTTAGAGGTGCTACCCAACCTGAAAACATACTACTCTTAATAAATAAATATAAGTTCGCAAATGAATAAATATTGCTCATTGCACTGTCCTCAATTACCAATACACATTTCTGATTTATACCCCTTTTGACTATGCTTGTGGAGGGGGAATTAGCACCTCAAGCAAAACGCGATCTTTTATGCTTATGCCCCTCACGGGGCAATTCCCGAGAGGACGGATGATCCGAAAGGATCCTAAGGGCGGCCAGAACGTTATCACGACAGAGCAGAGGGCAGGGTCCCTACATTTTCTCAGTTAGAAGTACCCCGGTGGAGGCTGACTTAGCCCGGTTCTTCTCCCACCCCTTCGGGTTTGTACTACCAAGAATGACTCAGAAACAGGCTCCCCTCCCCCTCGTGCTTATACCATCCCACGAGGGCCCAAGAACCAGTAGAGCGGATTTTTCCCCTGCCGTGCATTTTCCACGATGCTTCTCACCTTGAAATAAACCTAATGGGATGAAAGCTGAAATTAAATTATAATGTAACAAATTGGAAGGACAGGAAATTCAGATGATATGGAAATCCTTCCATTTCTCTTCTATTTCCTCATCTTCCAGATGTGCTTCCAGACTCATGGTGTTTGGCGGTTCCGGACCGTTAGAACGGTGCTTGCACATTGTAACCTGTTCATGGGTAGGTGGCATTGTGCGGTCACTGTCCTCCGTTGGTGGGGACTTTTGTGCGACACTGGACCCGCAGGACAGTGGCTGCTCCGCGGGCCTGGCTCCAGGATGAGGAGATGTCAGTACTTTTTACGGACTTCCGCGCGTCTCTGTGGCCCGTCTGCCTACGAGCCTGTGTAATCACTTCATCCTTCCTCCTGAGGCGTGTTAGCCGTAATAGATCTTTTTACACTGTCAGTAAAAAATGTTGTCAACGTTTTGTTTCAGAATGTGTAGCACAAACAGTCCCATATGATATACGATTTTCTTTCTAAATCTGTAATTTCAAAAATATAACAGCGTAATGAGAAGGATCTGGAACAAGATTAGATCGTATTGGATATCAATGTTTTTGCTTTGATTTATACCCATTTATTAGCTTGACATATCTTTTTCTTTCTTCCAAATAGACACTTCGGTTTTTGATCATTCTATACAGTCACTTCCTAGTACATATTCAGGGCTAAATCAGCAGCAAACAAGTAAGTGCTATCTCGTATAGGTGTAGTTGGGCACATCGTTTATATATAGCCACTAAAAAGAGAACTGGACCAAGAATGGAATCCTGCGGAACACTACATTTTGCTTAAAATTATATTTTCAACAATTTGAATAAACAGATTAAAAAAACTATCACTCAAGTAGGAGATCTAATGAACGCACTCTTTCCTTTTACACCCTAAAGAAGGCAATCTGCTGGGCAGGGTGTATGTTGAATGCACATTGACTCCGGCCACTGTTTACACCCGCCAAGTCTAATTGCAAGTCAGGGCACGAGAGACCGGCAGCTCTAAAGCAACCCATACCTAAAATGGATGTCTAAGTTACTGTGGCGCCTAACGTCTCTCTGTTTTAAGGTTACACTAATTTATTTAAAGCATTAAACTCTACTTTTGCTTGAAGAAAGACTTCAAGGAAGCTGCAATTAGTATTTTCTCGGTTAAAAATAGTTTTGCTTGGCTTCGTGTATACTGCATGTAAATGTGAATGTTGTATGTATATTGCATAACTTATTTTAAGCAAACTTTCGAAACTGTTGTCTTATTACAAATATAGAATATCTTGAATATTGCGAGTTTTTCAGGAAAGGAGGCAGTGGTGTCATAAAATAGTTCACATTTGTAATAAATACTCTTTTTGCTAACAATTAATCTACTAGAAATTAGCTTAGAAACATCAGACATATATTGGTGTCAAATATGTCAGAGATGCCAAAAAATTAAAAAAAAAGGTTCACATGAAAATGGGTCCGAAAATCATCCATTTCCTAGTTTCATAACAAGATTGAAGCTAATTCCTCTGGAAAAGCATACTTAACCTCATCACTTTTGGCTTAAGATACCCACATGTGCCATAAGAGCATTGGTCATGTCCTTGAAGGTCACAGAAATTCCTCTTAGTGGCTTTTGTGCATGTCCTAAGCCTGCTGCCTATTGTGTTAAAAATTACTGTAGTAATTTGATATTGCGTCATTCGAGCATCATTTCACCCATTTCATTCGTTTCTGAATATGAACCTAGCCAGATAGACGTTAAACCATAAACTGTTATGTCAGAGAGCATAACTTATAATACATTTAATAGCTGATTTATTGTCATCTCCTGACCTCTCAACACTGGAGTCTAAATGGTTAAGTCACACATATCCTAATTTGGAGGTACACATCCTCCCAACTATTTTCCCCATTGTAGTAAAGACCGATAAAGATCATCATGTAGACAATGATGCATGCAACATATTTTCTTGTGAAGTGGGCTGCGGTAGAATGGAAATGGTACCGACCAGACTGCTTATTGTTGTGCGAAGGGTCACTTATTCTGTTCAAGTGGGAGAGCTGTTGAAACTTAACGCCAAACACACATCTTCTCTATGTTGGAAAAAATAATTGTGAGGGATTCTACTCCAACACAATTTAACCCTATTAGGGAACATAAATTTAAAGTTAGTCTACTATGGCAGATACAAAATTTAATGGTGGCTGATACCTGACCATTGCTATTCTCTTTAACGCTGTCCAAATGAGTTCTTAGGCACAAATGATATTTATATACGGCGAAATTTCACAGCGTGTTTCATTATACGTGCAACACTGCGAGGCATGGCAAGCCTCTGATTGGATGTTGTATTGAGCCACCCGCCATTAAATTTTGTATTAGCCAAATTACTACTAAAATCTAATTAAAGTGGTGATCGTCTTGCAGTCCATCACTCATTTTAAGTAGATATATGGATGGTTACTTTTATATTTAATTTATTATTCTCTGCTAGATTTGCATGGTGTGCCACAGGCGGTCAGTAATAGACGACGAATACTGGCTTCCGAACGTAGAGTAAGTACCAAAACAGCTCTTAAGTGTTTGATACGTAACAACTGCATGTATATTGCGACGCACCGAATACTTAAGGGCCGTCGTGGTAACTTTGCTGACAGTAGTCCTCTGATGGCGTGTGGCTGACTGCAAGCACTGTAAAACATTCCAAAAACTCAAAAAGCTACTCAAAAAGATTATCAATAGTTAATACGTTCTATGAGCGTGCCACGAGATCTAGCGGCTGTTTGTAACTGCCTCCTCGTAAGGAAGAATAGAACAATAGAATTATAGAAAAGCATAAAATGGACTCCAAAATGGCAACAAGAATTCCAACGTTTATGTTTGAAAATAGAAGAGAAACAATGCACAAACTCCCGCAGTATCACTTGCCATCCAGGACGCCGTGGCCTCTCGTGACGCGCCTATAGGTACAGGGTGGAAGGGAAATCATTACATTCCTTCTAAGAAGTGTTTCATAGAAGCATTACAAACAAAAAAGTCGAATGGCATTTTGTTCTTTGATCAGTCGATTTGGAAAGAATAAATGGTTTTTGATCCAAATTGAAGAGATATAGAATGTAGGATGATAGCAGTTTGTTACTTGTACGATGCGTAGAGTAACTTATTTCTGACATAGCTTCGGTAGTTATTATGGGACACCACACAGGATTTCCAAATAATTAAAACACGTGAGGGAATACTACGTGCAGTTATTTTAGCCCTAAAGTATGTCGACAATGTTGCGTTGAGGTTGGTCAGGGAATTTACCTAGTTTGTGGGTGTAAACAGGTTGGGCGCTTTCGCTTTCGTGTATTGTTTTGGAAGCTAACCCTTGTGATTGGCCTACACCCGCACAGTAAACAGGGAAAGTGACAATATGTATTGTTGCCAGGTTGTTTTCGACAAAACTAAACTATTTCCGTAGGAAACTGTCGGAGACAAAAACGTAAGATACAAAATGTGTTCCAAATACCGAGATCTACCACTGGTTTAAATTAATGTAATGGCTTCCCTTCCATCCGGTATATGTTATCTCATAAGTAATGTCGTTTTTTGAGAAAAACTTTATTTCAAATGTGCTTTTACTTGAAGTAATTGGTCTTCACACTAAAGGCCATTAGGTTCTTTAGTCTTAAGCCACCATTGAGTGTAGTTTGCCACCCCTCAACTGCTTTTTGTTATGAAGAATTCGTGGATAACCATTTCAGCATCTTCAATATTTTCAAAAAATTCTTCCACCTAGGAAACGAGCCATTGATCTAAACAGATGTTAATCTGATGGCACAAGATTACGACTATATGCTGGATGTGATAACAGATTCTCTCCAATTCCTGAGTATTGTCTACTGTTCTTTGAGCTGTACGACTTCCCGCATTGTCCTGCTGTAATTGAACTCTGTTTCTATTAACTAATTCTAGGTAGGTACCTTAACTTGATAAAATCGTTCCAGTTGTTAAGAATAAGGTTTCGCATGAACTGCATGTCCTTTGTAATAAATTTCCAGTGAATAACTCCAAAATGCCGTCAGAAAAAAAATATTATTTTGGGGCCAAACGAATTTTTTAACGTCAACGTTTGTAGTCACTGTCAGATTTAACGGTAGTTCACCCAGTTTTCATTATGTGTGACAATGCTGATAAATCTATCATCCCAGGGACTAGTGACTGATCAAGCTGACTACAGATATCCATTCTACGTTGAGCTTGGTTACTCAAATGATGTGGTATACAAATTTACAGCTTCTGAACGATTTTTAAGTGCCTATATGACAATGTACCTATTGTATCCTTTGCACACTCCGTCTGGTATCTTCCGAGTGCTTGTCTGTGGATTTTGTTCCAAAAGTGCATGTATTCTCAGTATTCCCTAGCTTGGATCATCCATAATGTCGTAAATATTTAATGTTATCGTCCCCAATTTTGAGCTGCTCGTTCACCAACGACACCTTCATCTTCCACATCACATATTCTTCAAGCAACGGCAGCAGCATTGTAATCTTGTTTGCAGTAGTGCTTCAGAAGGACTCTAACCTCAAAGTTTGTTACATACCTTTCCAAATCTTGTAGGTATTGCCAACTGTTGGCTGCCAAAGTGTTAACAATACGGAGCAATAACAATAGCAACCTATAAATAAAATTAACAAAAATAAAATATATATATATGTACGCTGTAAAACCAACTAAAAACCGACATTACTTATGAGACAACCTAATATCTACTTTTGATATTTGTGTAATGATATACCATATATATTAGATTGTACTACAATATTTTGTGAATTCTTAGGCAAAATCCTATAAGAGGAGGGAGGTAATTTCTTTCATGTATGGAAAGCATATATGTTTAATTTCAGTCGTTACATATGACCTCTGAAATGTCATATCACAATCACAAATTATAAATTATTCTAAATAGCCTTTTCTCAGTTGTACTAATTTTATTTAATATAATAAATGATTATGCACCTTTTAATAACGTTACGTCACTTAATCTCTGAGAGAGCAAATTCTGCTGTTATTGTGAATCGTAATACTTCAGGGTTCTGTATTTGACTCATGCTTGTCTCACATGAAAAGCAAGATAACAGAAAAAGGTGCTAAAATAATCTGTGCTTTAAGAATCGGAACTGCTGATGCTTGTGGTAGAACAATTTTAAAATTAATTTATTTTGCACGTATCTACTCGTGCATTTCAGTAATTCATGAATTACTAAAATGAACTCTAAAACAAAATAATAAATTCCTGCTATACAAAAAGGGAATTACGGTGCGTGTGTGTAGAAGAGGCAAAATACAGGTTTTGACAGAAATAGGTAGATTTTAACAGCCACTAGTTCACAGCTAAGGGTGCATCAATGTAAAGGATAAAAAGTAGTTGTCCCTCTTTGCATTTATTTGAATTTTATAGAACATTCATGGGAAGTTCCAGAGTTTATACATTCTGAAAAAGCTAATTTGTCAGCTATTGTTAAATGTGTGTTTAAACCAGCATTGTAACTTTTAAGTTTACATTTTTTTCGTTTTTAGTATTTAGTGAATCTGACCACACTCAGAACCTAATTTAATTTCCTGTAAATGGAAGAATGCGACTTTTATGAAACTTTCTGAAGAGTTTCTGCACAAAATCTAGTGCGGATTTCACTCTGAAATCAAAATTAGTATTTAAAAATATTACTCATAGGTAGGCTTTTTGTCACTTGGCCTTTAGATATACCTACGTTTTAATTTTTGAAAATTAACTAGTAGCAATAGTAAACATCGATACAATCGTAATATTTGGAGCACATCTGCATGTATTTAGAAAAGATGTTTAAGTTTTGTGGAAAGAGATGAGATTCTAGCAAGATCATCAATTTGCTATGAATCTGAAGCATCCAGCTTCAACTGTTAAACATTTTAAAAGTTTAGTATCTTCTTTACGAATACTTGGCACATTTCTTGTCTTTAACGCTCTCTGTACATGCTGCTATGGGTATAAGTGGAGATATTTGTATTGGTAATTGAGGACAGTATACTGAACAATATTACATCAATAGATCGCAGTGCGGGCAGGGATAACAGTAACGAATGTTTACTGGTACCGAGTTTAAATACTTTCTGCAGAGCCAACGACCTCGTGCTACCTATACCAGGAGGTCACGCATTGAGGTATGAAGCAAAACAAATAATCTACCCGACAGGTGCTGTTCATTTCCGACGCAGATACGACCATGTAAAATATACCAAGAAGTAAACTATGGTTTGTGAGAAAAGTGTTAAACGAAGAGAAAAATACTACTAACACACCGAAGTGGATAACAATTAAGGTATCAATAATCACATTATGTGGACTTATACCCTTAACATCCTGTATATGGTCTCCACGCTTCGGGGATTACCTAATTTCACCAAGCAACGACTGAATCCTTTCTGTGTTGAAGGCACCCAGAGGGCAGCCTCCGTTACCTATGAAGGTATCTGCAGCTTTGTCCTGGAGTCCGAATTATGTTGAGTCTTGGGGATACTTCACACAAGCTAGGCAGGCAGTCTTAAAATAGCCACTCCAGAACAAGGAATTGAACACAACGCAACACAAGGGCCGGGAATAAAACCACCGAATATTCAGCTAGTGCTTTTCTATAATTTCTGTAAACCGGCTTCGACATCGTGGGTACATCATGGGCTGCACAAAATCTGTATCTCAAGTCAGGATGCGGCCTTCAAGATTTCAAACTTTCTCAACATCCGGTACTAATACGATAACCATGTGCGATATGCGCAAAAAAGAACTCTCCGAACCCAACTCTAGTTTGCCACCCTTACCAGAATTGCTTAAATAACATTTTACTCTGCACAACATTCATGTTATTTATGGACTGACCTAAGTAATAATCTCACAAGAAACAGTGAATGAGCATCAAGTGAGGTTTCAACCATATTGCTTGTCTGGATGTAGAAAAAAAAATAGATTGAAGCAGATTGAGCTAACTCAATTGGCACATTTGGTACCAGAAGATCCGATTACAGTGTTAGGGAGCCCAGTAGTGGCCAAGTGCAATGGCCAAGTTGGTACAATGGATAGACAACATTGCTTATAGATTGCTTAATGTTTATGGTATTTGTATTTTTGTTAGTATTTTACAACAAAATAAACTTTTCAATATGGAGGTTTACTCTGCAAGGCACTTGCGTCCATAATCAACAGTATTCGACACACATACACACGCATGCATGCACTCGTGTATGTGTGTGTATATGTGTGTGTTGGAATTAAAAAAAGAAAAGGAAAAAAAAAAACTAGCACAATAAACCTCTTCGGGCCAAGAACGTGGTCTGCGCCCCGATCCCTTCCGTTCGATAAATGTTTTCGTAACTAGAGGTTGCTACTTCTCAATCAAGTTGCCCCTCAGGGATGAGTGTACCCTGGAGAAGATCACCACGCCAGTACCGGGAATCGAATACGTTTACTCTCGCTTGATAAACAGCAGCGTTACCACCGTTAAGAAGATGAACACATTTCAGAACTATTGAGGCTGTGCTAAATTGATACAGGTGAGATATGTACTAGGTGAGAAACCTATGAGGCGTATCGGAAAGAATGTTAAACTGCCGGGTTGTTTACGCGAGCTTATCACATATACACAGGCGACAGTGTATGTACACTCTGTTCAGAAGCTATCATATCTTCAGGACAGCAACGTCCCATATATCGACAGGCGGGAGAGACAATTCATTTGTGTTGCGCTATTCTCTGTGTGCCAAGTTACTAGTTGTAATAAACCAGGTAACAAGCGACAACCAAAAACCGCACAATAGGGTCAATAATTAATCCGTTCTCTTGTTGCCTGTCAATGACAATTACATCTATTCTTTTGATGGAGTTGGTGATATAGGAAGAAACTGCTCCTTCATAGGCCTCAAATTTCTTTTTGGCTCTCAAGAATCTACAATCGCCCTCCGTACTATGTGAAGTCTGTTGTTTCTAAGAAGTTCGCCGTTCCATGTGCGAGGAAGTTGGCGCATAGTAAATGAATTAAAAAAAACGAAGTTTAGCACGTATGATTATTCCTTACTACTTACATATGTGCACTAAATGCTCACTGTTAGGCAGCTCTATACTGTTGCAAAAATTTCATATTTGAAAAATACAGATATTTAAAAGTATCTCTGGACTACAAGGAGTCCTTTGAACATTCCTATGAGGAGTTTAAGGTATAAAAGATGCGAACTTAGAACAAAAATAAAAGGAAGTAAATGGACTGCGATGTAGAACTTCGTTTAATACCAGAGTACCCAGATTTTACCAAATCTCTTCGTGTTAAAGCACCGAGTCACCACGAAGCAAAGTGCTAAGCCATAAAGTTACCCTTTAAGAAAGCCAAGTGACTGGTTTACTTTACTGATTAGATACTAACGGAGTCGAAGGATGAAGTTTACCTCAGGCGTCCTTGTTATGAGGGATGAGAACAGCTGTTGTGGTAACGTAATGTCAACAAGTACATAAAATTAAAATGACTCGCCGCATCAGACACTTCCCAGACTATACCCTCCCACAGGAGAAATATGTGGGCAACATTTCCCTCTGCTCTTCCCATCATAACTCCTGGTAATGTCTTGTAAATGTCCAGGTCTGACATTACCTTGCACGCCTGCCAACTTCATTTTTCTGCGTGGGATATAGTATATGGTTTCACGGTGGAGATCAAAGAAACAGTGAATCAAGCTGCGCAATCATCTACATAGGTATTACAAGGCCCATGAGTTTAGCCAAAATATGTATATTAGGCTTACGAATGTTCTACTTATAGATGTGATATAATTAATAATTAAGAATGTTATTTTTTACATTCTTCCTGTAATTGAGATAAACATTTGCTAGCATATTTTTCAGCACCTAATTTTTGAATATACAAAACCTAGAAAGTAGCCAAATGTTTGAAAAACAAGTAGATAAATGCTTGATGTTACATAAAGTTTGTACGAATTTATGAGAAATGAAAGAATACCCATCGGAATCAAATAAAAAGATGCACATGCTAAATGATCACCTTTGGTTGACCTATATACCATAGGCTGCTGAATGGCTGAGAGGCATTTAACTTAAAATAATAAAAATATGATGTTTTGCACTTCCTTTGCTCCTGCACAAACTATTCTTACAAACTCTTATTCCTCTATCTACTTCCTGTTATTTGAGACAAACATTTGTAGAAATTATCTTATTGCTAATTTTCTTCTAGGTGCAAAGAGAATACAGTAGGCTTTAAGTGACAGTCAAATGTTTTAGGAGTGGTCTTTTTAATATGATGTTTTGAAATTGCGTTCTCTTTGCATGATCAAGAGATAAAAAATGACTAACGACCTCTCATGTGAGAGCGGCTGTAACTATTGTAAAATTCTGACAAATACCTACCATCTCCGAAACGGTTTACCTCATTAAAAAGAGCATGTAACATGAATGGTGTGTTTTAATAAAATTGCATTTTTGTATAGTAAGATTTGGTCTATTTCTTACTGTTGACCATTTACGATGAAGCCATCGAGAGTAAACAGGACTGCATGGGCTATAACTAGAAATCTCAAAATATACATTTCATTTGCCATAAAAATATGTGCAATAAATTGCATTTTAGTTAAAATCGTTAGTCATTAAGAAAAAAAAAAATAAAAAAAAAAAGAAAATCTATGTAAAGCGTAGCTCAGAATGGAGGAATTTTCTTCAAAATCCTTATCCTTAAAGTGAACTTAAATACCACCTGAATTGACTTTCTCGTTTTTGAATGCTGTTCATAGGCGTACGCGCTCACGCGCGCGCGCACACACACACACACACACACACACACACACACACACACACACACACACACACACATGAACATTTTTTTAAAAATGCATTTTTTTGGATTCAGGGAATTTCAAAATATATATGAAACTTCAACATCGAATTTTTTAGTTAAATACAATACTTCCCCTACTTACTATATATAGTAGAGAAGGTAACATTTAGATAAACACTTGATGATTCATGAAGTTTGCACGAGTTGATGAGAAACACTAACATTTATGGGAATCACTGGTGAAATTTGGATCATTTTTCAAGAAAATACCTATTGTCATCTTTTCATATAATAAATAATTCATAACTTTGTGTTACACATTCACAAGTAAATGGCTACACATGTTAAATGTTCTTTTCAATAGGTATGCTCAAATCCAAATATTTTCATACTAAGCTATTCAAATTATAAACTACAGATCTGTGTTCTGAATGTATTACAAAACACAAATTTTCAGAGTTAAAGAATAGAATGTGTTATCTACAAACCAAAACTAAATATTTTCTTTCAAATTCAGTGGGCTGTTTGCTTCAAATACTTCATACCTACATCCAAAATTGAGATTATTTTTGCTGTAAGAATAAAGGTAGGTACCAAATACGAAGGGATATTAAACCGAAAATAATAATAAAAAGCCTATTACATTTGTACGAATGAGACTAACAGTTGGTGAAAGTCCACGGATCAAATGCCGCCAGGACAGTTTTTCTTCAGTCCACATAATTGGAGAATGCAGGTAAGGTACTCTAAATTTGGCTCTCTCTTTCCTTCCCAAATTTCCTTTTCTAGTCATTAGTTCTTTAAGCGTATCATCAGGGTTCATAGCCTGTAGTGGCGGGCGTATTAAATTTGGACGTTAAAGACTATAAAAATAATACCAATGGTACTTGAGAGTGTTAATGCTAATAATAAGGGTCTTCCATGCGCAAATTATTAGGTCCCCACCCCAGGAATGTGAAAAATATCAATTTCATTTCCGCCAATTAAGTGTCGTCCTCCGTGGCCCAAGCCTTTGATTCCCAAGGTCACAGGTTCTAACTCGAAAGAGGGCCATAGTTATTTCTTCTTTCTCCTCAAGTCCTTCGCATCATGAAGTAGGAACATTTTTTGCTCCGTCCTAAGCTAGCCACCTTGCTCTTGGCCGACCAACATCTGCTTGGTCTATACCCCCGTGGTAAAAAAAAAAAAAAAAAGTCATGTCTGAAACGTAAGGCTTCTTCAACAACTCCACGAGTACCAAATAACTCGCAATTTTCAACAAGTAGGTATGGCTGACTGCCTGTCTGTCATGTATGTTCATGACTCAGGTTTTTTTTTTTTTTTTTTTTTTTGGGTCCATGGATATACATAATGCCTATTTTGGGAGTCTTATTTTTGTTAATTCAGCACCGATGATTTGACCAGCGTATTCGGAATTCTTTTGTTCTTTACAACTGGGAGTAGGTTTAGTTCCTTTCTTGTATCCTATTTTTTTTATCCAGGTTGGTGCAACCCTTTACCCTTCTGAGGAACTTCATTTTCACTGATTCTATTTTCTTAATATCGCTTTTCCTCAGGGTTCGTATTTCGCATCCATACAGCAAAGTTGGTTTCAGCCATTACTTTATAAAATTGTATTTGTGTCTCTTTCCGTGTTTTCCTTTTAGGCTCCTGGAGATTGCACCATATATATTTTGAAAACGTTGTGTTTTAATATCCTTGTCATAATCATAACTAATGTGGTAGCCTAAATATCTGACATGGCTGACTTGCACTAGAACAGTATTATTTATATCTTGCTTCTGATGGAATGCTTTTCTTTTCCTGACTACCCTCCCCTTATGTAGGACTTACACCCCCTGGGACTTACAAGCCAGTGCCTAGAGTCAGATGGCTGTCGGAGAGCAGAGGGAGCTCTGGACCAGACGAGTGAAGACCTGGAAGCAGGTGATCAGCCAAGCACTAGGTATGATAGTGAGGAAGAGGCTGATATGAAATGCAGGCGAAATGGATGATTGGAAGGGTGATAATGGAGCAATTGGCGGAATGAATGGCGGGGGAAACCAGAGAACCACAGAACCCGCTTCGTTCCCCACGAATACCACATGCTGGTCCAGCCTGTAATAATATTATATTATTTATTATGATTATGATTATTATTATTCTTTATTATTATTATTATTGTTGTTGTTGTTTTTGTTCTTGTTGTAACTTACCTATATTATTATAACTTCAAATTTTGATTACCTACTCTGTATTTAATCATGTACAGAGGTCTTCTCATAGAGAAGAATAGTACAACATGGACTTAATCTTCTTTACATAAGCCACGGCAACTTGGAATACACTGTTACAGGAAATATGTCATTGCTATTATTGGCACATAACCGCAGCAACCATATTTATAATGGCAAAGTTGTATAACATAACTTACATTGGAATACGTTTACTTATTTAGAAGAAACTTCTGAAGAGTAATCAAAACAATTATCTGCTTCATTATATCTCCATGAGCCAACAATACTTTATCAGCGGTATGCCTGGTAACAATTCAGTCAATAAATGCTTCGGTTTATATATGTGGTTTAACGCATACTTATAAACTTTGATCTCTTTTCAGAGATATCAAAATATGATGACCCAATTTTAAAGCACAGAAAAATGCTAATTTTACATTGTACAATGAAAAAAATACATGTGCAATTAAGGGATATTTGAATATTTAAAATACTATAACGTGTGAGGTTACATTACCTTTCTACTGGCTAGAAGGTGGGGTGCGCTAATGACGGTCAGAGTGCTGAAGAACCTTGTCACAGTCAACCTTCACTGCCTAGTCTCTCAGTATTAATAATACTGTCGTGACCAGTTGTATTTTTGCCAGTGAAGTGTGGAAAATAACTTGATATATTTAGCTTCCATGTTTTGCTGACTTACGTAACCTTTGAATCAGTAATTTAAACAGTAAGTTACAATAGTAAAGAATTTGGGATTAGGCAGTTAAGGATTACTAATTGCCATGTGGTATATAGTGCTCTCTTTCTACTTTCCAGGTTTGATCTTAAACCTCACACGCTACAGCCAATGTTCTTTGTTGTACTTAAACACCCCAGCTCTTTGAATGAGCACAGAAAGAAGCGAATTGCGACTTCTCATTTGAGAAAAATGCGAAATATCTGAAAGTTATTTAAGAAGTTTTTTTAGTGTAGTAAGATATTTTTGTCCCTTATGGTTTACGAGCTTTGCAAAAGTCAGAATGAAGGACATTCGATACCATTCTCAGAAAATTCCAAATATACAATGCGTTCCTTATGAAAATATCTTAAAAGATGTATTTTAATCAAGATCGTTAGAGCCATTTTTAAATAAATGAAAAATTTAAAACATTGTAGTTTGACAATAACCTATAACTCTTCTATAAATTCAAGAATAATAAAATCTCTTTAAAAGTCTTCTTGTCATATTCTTGGAATACACTCACTTATATTCCAAGTTTGCTGTTTGAAACAGTTTTCGTGTTTGAATTACCACGTTCACAGAGTAGCAAATACACATAAACACACAGACCCACACGGAACTTCCTCTAAAAATGCCTTTTTTTAATTTATTTTCTCAGGAAGTTGCTAACCGTTTATTTCCGGCAAAATCTCGATATCAAATTTTTGGGTAGAATACAATACTTATTCTATTTATTGTAGGTAAGCAGTAGAGAAAGTAAAAAAGTATTATTTGTTTCTAACAATAGTATTCACTGCTCCATCACATGCATGTTAACTCTGCATTTGCCGAAAGCCTGTTAATTAGGTATTTTGAAGCATGTTTGTCGCTCTGAATTTGTGCCAAGAGATTAAGATGGTTGACAAAACCGCTGTCACTTGTAAGTTTGACCTTTAGCCTGAAACGAATGTGCTTGGTAAGGGTGTGAATTATAGCGTTGTTTTCCAGACAGAGACAGCGTCCTTTAGAAGTATTTATTGTGCTTCCATCTGTGTTTGACATCTTTACATTCGAGATATTCGGTCACGAATGTCACTGTCCATTATCGGCCTTTGAAACGCATTGTTTATGCACACATAATTGGTATAATCAGATGAGATGAAAACACAGAAAGAAAGTAAATTTACTGATCCACCAAGTCGTTACTTAATTTATTTCTTTAATTATGTTAAAACTGTTGATAACACAATCAACACACTACGACAAAGTTATTGACCTCTGGGATTTAAAATAAACACATTAGGGTACACTAAAATTCCGCTTAACCGGAACTTAAATGTGGAGGTTTAAAACAAAAAAAAAAAAAAAAAAAAAAAAAAAGAGGAATAAGAGAAGTTCAAGTTTCCTCTGGCTTTGTTGCTGCGGTAATTGACAATTTTTTGTTTTTGGCCAAACTCTTAACTTCGAATACTGGTACTTGTACTGTAGGCATGGGCACGAAAGGGAGGGTAGCCATTGAACTTACCTTACACCACATTCTCTTGCGGAGTTCTTTTGATACAGCAAGCACAGTGGTGGCTTCGTTCCACCTGCGCGGTAGTAATAATTTCTATGCTGTTATTAACTATTTTGTTTATATTAAACATATTTGCATTCAGCAATTATTACAGCCATGTACATGGTTAGGAAAATTACATAATTTCAAATTTACAACCTTCCTTTATCTTATGCACCTACTATTCGTATGGTGTCTTATGATTAACACCCTAAATTATTTCTTTTTCACAATAAATAGCAGTATAGTTTCATTGCTGTTTGCTCTTTCAAATGTTTTAAAACTATTCCATCAACGTAATGAATTTTTGGTTTTAAACTCAATATTGTGTTCCAACTTTTAAACAATTCAAAACAACAATAAGGACTATCTCAAACACACTTATCTAAAAAAAAAGCCATGAATTGTGTGTTTTAACGAAGTTATCTACATTTTTGTTTAGTACGATTGTGTTTATTTCTTTCGGTCTATCCAAAAGCCTTCGAGAATGAAGAGGATGCCAGAGACTATTTCCAGAATATTTAGAACATACATTTTTATTCATCATTAATAACATCTTAAACACATAATATTTCAATCAAAGTGTCATCCTCCGTAGTCTAGGGTTAACATGTTAGCCTCTGGTTTCCAAGATCGCGCGATCAAACCCAGAGGAAGGTCATGGAATTTTTCTAGCGTAGAAATTCTTAAAGTGGCTTCCTTCGGAAGGGAAGTAAAGCCGGTGGTCCCATTTCTTAGATTTACGACGCGAAAGAAAGAACCTCTAACCTGATTAGAGGTTTTTGAGCAAACTTAAAGCGATCCTTCACCTAATTTCAATTTTAATCAAAATGTTAGAGCTAATTTTCAGAAAAAAAAATTGTTTGAAAAATATTTCCGTGTAAAGAGCAGTTTGAGGTGGGATTTTCTTGTAAACCTTAGTGTCGCAACTTTGGAAGATGAAGTTAAATACCAAGTTTGGTATTTAACCGCGTTTTTTGTTTTGAGGTTGATCTTCACATACACACATGCAGGGACCTTTTTCTAAAAATGCATTTTTGGATGTAGGGCACCTCAGAATGTATGTATATCTCCGGTAGAGTGTCGATTTCAAAATTTTTGGTGGACTGCAATACTTTTCTGCCTACCATGTAGATACCTGATAGAGAAGAAAGCAATATAATAATTTAAACACGCCATTTACCCACCATGGTAAAGTCATCAACTCTGTAATACATTTAGACCTCATCGCAGAATAACTGAGCAACGTGAAATAACTCCAGGAAGCACATAGAGAAACACTGGAGAAACACTTCAGCAGCTCTATCAGTAAATCAAATTCACTGCAAATGTATTTCAAAGTAAAACACCGCATATTACAGTAATTTAGTGCAGTACATTTACATAGCTTTGTTTGGATTTTTAAATCTGTTTTATGTCTGTTAATTGGACTGTTGAGATGGAGGTTATGCATTCAAAAGTGAAAATGTAAATGCAACTTGCACAATTTATTCCTGTTCTCTTACCATCCTGCATTAGTTTTTCTTGTGTGAAAGGCTAACATAGTGACAATATTTCATCCAAAACAGTATAAAGGTTAGATGAAAGATGAGAATGTGGAATCATTTTTATTTACCTACAAGTACGCGCAACAGAGCTGTTGCAATAGAAAGCCAAACAAGTTAGTGAAACATAAGTGGCCAAAATATGTTGGTTCCTGGAATTTTCCAACTTCCAACCTCCGCCTTTTGTAATCTCTAAAATTTTAATGCAATTCGAAAACATTCCTACTTGAAACAGTGTAAAGTAAATAAGAGCGTTTTAAAAAGTAAGCTATTAATGGTGAATTAGTAACAAGTATGTAAACTGAACTTGATACTGAGCTCAACACAAGGCAATATGAGATTGCGTCTTCAGACTCAGAGAGGATGCCCTAAACTAAGCTCATTTAAAGAGAAAATACGATTATTATACATTTACAATTAATGTATATAATAATTTCAGAAGTTCTTGTAAAGATTATCATGTTATTAACTTTACATGAACACCAGAACTAGACATAATTCTGTATTAAAGTGATGAACAGGAATTATCATTTTATTGGGGCCTGTTATTACAAATGAAGTAGATAGCTTTGAAGTTCTATGAAACAAAAACTGATATCAACATAGATTTTGAGATATTATGTTGCGAAACTAGAAGTTTGGTACTGTTGTAGTTGTTGGTATGTCATTGTAGATTGCTAGTTGCAGATGCAGAAATTGTGAATGCAGTGGTTAAAACATATTGTGTGCTAGAACGTGCTAAAACAAATTCTGTAACTATTGTTCAGAATGAAATTTTAGAAAATGCTTTGGAAAGCACCACCGTCTAGACAATCGATACGTGATTTACACAGCAAATTTGAGACAAGAGGCTGCGTGTGCAAAGGAAAGAGTCCAGGAAGACCACGCCCATCAGAAGAGAATGCTGAACATGTTCGCGATGTTTTTACAAGAAGTTCACAGAAATCGACAAGACCAAGGCTGGAGTTACGAATTCCACAACCAATCGTACGGAAAGTTTTGCGAAAGCGACTAAAACTTACTCCTTATACATTGTGTAGGTTACATCGGGTACACTTGATTATCGTCTTGATGTGTGTTGTGTAGTGAAGGGTGAACATATTTTGTGTTCACAGATTAAACTTCAAGACTCTCTACAATACAATGCACACAGGACGATTATATCATTAATGTTATGGATTGATATCAAACTGCAAGTGTCTATTTCCTTTGTAATAACTCTGCATCTAAAATAATTAATTAACAAGTATATAAAAAGCAAGGCAACAGTATAAAGAAATAATTGAACGAATGCATTGAACAATTTGGTGCATTTTGAGAATGATTTTGTAAACAATTATGAAAAGAAACTTACCTACATTTATTTTCATACAATTTAAAGCAACTTATGCCTTCACAATCTCCGATAATGCCACTAAACTTTTAATGGCACCAGATACCATTATTGCCCGCCTCACTAGCGTGAGGGGTCGCTAGTTCGAATCTCGCTTAGGGTAAGTTATCCGGGTAAGGTTTTTTTCCAAGGTTTTCCCTACCCTGAGAAGACGAATGTCGGGTAACTTAAAGCTCCATGGACCTCGGGCTCATTTGAGCATCATTTCACCCATTTCATTTCATTCGTCCGATATGACACAATGTTGGAGGACGTTAATTAAAAAAAAAAAAAAAAAAGAAAGGGTACCATTATTATCACATCATATAATAGTTTATGATTTATACGATATTTACTGTTCCATATATATCCTGCCTTTAACTGGATATTCATATCGGCGGCTCCCCCTGTGGAACATATTGCCTAAAGGTGGATTTTTAGTCTTTAGGGATTTTATATCTTAAATTCACACACACACACACACACACACACACACACACACACACACACACACACACACACACACACACACACACACACACACAGACAGACAGACAGACAGACAGACAGACAGACAGACAGACAGACAGACAGACAGACAGACACACACACACACACACACACACACACACACTCTCTCTCTCTCTCTCTCTCTCTGTCTCTCTCTCTCTCATTCATACTTCCAGGCTCTGGCAAAGTTTGGGAATAATCTTGGCTAGAGAAAAATTCCCACCCTGCCCAGTCGGGAATCAAACCCGGGACCCCTTGCACAGTAAGTAGGTGCTCTATCCACTCGGGGCCAGCCCTTGTGATTTATTGTTCACATAAAAAGAGATTGTTGTATTTGTATTATGCTACTAACGATAAAGAAGCAAGTAACCTTAAAGTAAGCAGTATGGACTTGGTTGCGGGCACAGTGCAGTAAAATACAACCGTTCGTATGGTATCTGTTTCACTAGTACAGAAAACCTTGCCTCAGATTTACCTTACCTACTAACTGGAAACTTTGGGGTGAATATTTCTGGCTGCTGGCTTTTTATTTTCTTTCTTTGGTAAAGCGACATCTCCCTAACCCGCTTCCAATATTTTTAGTGCCTCCTAAAAAGCAAAAACAATGAGGATTACTGAAGGATTCAGTTAGTCTACCTCTGCAAGCTCCTTGCCCAAGTGCCGTTGCGTGCCAGATAGATTTGTCTGTCACTTGACATTGTTTTCTAGTTGAGAAACAGAGAATAATTTAGGTTTTGGTTTTAATGAAAAAATAGGAGGAAGGCATCTGATGCGCTACATTCCCATGAATTTGTCTACGCACTCTTCAACAAACTAAGTACAATGGGAATATGTGAATACAGAGGGCATTAAACAATAGTCAAACCTTCTATGAGCTGATCGCTTCCGTTGTCTTGGCGTGCCCAAGAGACAACAAGATAAAAGAACCCAATAGTAACTGCTTCCCGTTTGAGAAGCGTACAAGTATTTTAAAATTATTCCAATAATGAGGATTACCTCTGAAATGATTAATTCCACAAAAAAGCTTTGAAATAAATTGAGAGATTTAATTTAATGAGAGTGTTTCTATCTCTCACGGTTAACCGCTAATGCAAAATATATTTAAAGTAGAGAGGACTTTAAGATGTTCTTCCAAGAAAATTCAAGAGATATGTACCTTTTATTCATCATAAACATACCCGAAAATTTGTACTTTTTTTTTATTTGAGAAAATCAGAAACATCGAAAAATGTAATATAATCTACATAAATTGTAGATTGGGAGAGGAATTTTCTTGAAAATCTTTTCATATCCTTCTGTTGTATTGAAATTCATAACAAGTTTCGTGTTTATCACATTTCGTTTTTGAATTATATCTACCATTCTCAGACACACACGCGGACCTTTTTCTAAAAAAATGTAGTTTTGAATTAAGTGGGCTTCAAAACTGGTATTTCCGATGAAATCAAGGATTTTTGGGTGAAATACCAGAGAAAGTAAATATAAGAAAATTCAGTTGAGATGTACTATAGATGTCAGGCAACGTTGAAAAAGTTAAACAGTTATTCCAAATGAATAATTTTATAAAGATTTAATTGTTATGATTTATTAGTCATATAAAATCTTACAAAATTCACTGAGAATGGGGAGGACTTGGGAAAACTGAAAATTGAAAACACTGCGTATTAGTCATATAAATAAATACGTTAACTAATGTTTTACCAACAATAAACAAGAGCTTTTTTTTAGGGGGGGATGAAAAATTATGAAGATTTATCTATGTTAAGGGTAATTTAGAGCGATGGAATTTTCTTCAAACGTTTGCCGGCATGTTTAAATAGCGACTGATTCAGACATAATTTTTTTTATTAATACGACTTTTCGTTTTATAATTTTGTTTACAGGGATACAGGCCATTTCACAAAATGCTTATTTTGGTAGGACGGGTTCAGCGTATCCCAAAATACGAATTTGCAATGAAGTGACGCTGTCGAATTTTTGGGTGGAATACAATACATATAAGTGCTAGACATACTAAAAATAGGCGTGGTCTAAATTTTGAAGTCTAGATACAAGCAGGTTCTCAATGACATTTTAGATAAAGAACGAAATTGAACAGCGCTGTACTTACGCTGCCCAAAAGAAGGAAAACGCCAAGAGGATCGTTAACCTCCTGTTGCAAATCCATTTGGTCTTGCTGCTCCAAGGTCAACATCATTCTCAGGCAACACACTTCTGACATGATTAAATGAAACTTGCGGCAAGCATTTAGCACCGTCCAACAACAGCATGCTCACAACTTATGTCACTGTTTCTTGTTTTCAAACTGCAAAATCGACAGCTTCTGTCAGCATTCCAGACGCTGTGATTTTTTATTCGACTCTCGACGTCACCACTTGCAGAGATCGAGGAATCTTAAAATTCATAGGAGTGGTTGAAGAACAATAAGCTTTCCCCTTCCACCAACCCGGGCACAATGCGGCAGCCATTGTATTCAAATTTCTTCTACTCTTGTTTTTATTTTGGCAAACACCTGTCCGTTTTGGATGAAAGTATTTCTTCAATGTATGCATGTTTCTTTTCTCCAAAGTTGTCAGGTTTATGTAAGAAGTAACCAGATTTCCTAAATGTTTGCTGTATGACAGTGCACCCCAAATGAAATTGAGGCATGTTGAAGAACAGACAAACATCAATATAACATTGATAATTGCTATAAAATGATCTGCATACATTCCATAAGTTTCAGAATAGTATTTGTGAAGTCCCTGAAACATGCAAAGGATTGAGACAAGATGTTGTTTATCCCCCTTGCATTACATATATTTAATGGAATCTTTAAATAAATGGAAGTAAAAATATGGAGGAATGGTCTATAAGCGGATATATTATTCTTTGCACAGGACCAAATAAAGATAAAGATAGCCTGAAGATCCCATTGGGCAAGGGCCTCCTGTGAATTTATCTTCTGGAATTAATTGATATGAACATTTAAAAATGCACTAACTTTTTCAACCACTCTCGGTCTCTTGGCACTCTTGTCCAGTTATACCCAATCATTTCACTCACTTCACTAAGTGGTCTTACGTGGCCATTCTCTATTTACTTTTCCCCATCTCAGAACAGGTAAAAAATGCTTCTGTCCCTCTACAGAATCAAACAGTTGTTGCAACAGATGAAGATAGTTGGAACATATGACTTTTAAAGTGAGAAAAGAATAGATATAAGTGCTGGGACTAGAAATTAATATGACCAAGATTTAATACAACCTGTTAGAGGTATAAGTTCAGAAAATGTGATAATTGTTAGCTTATTATATATACACTTGGGAGTGCTTTGTTTACTTCCTGTTTGTTCCAAGGTCATAACTGCGCATCGAAATGAACAACGTCTGTGAAATAGACTATCCATTATGTTTCACACGTCAATGCGCGACACACTGGTCTAGGTGATGTGAGGCCACTCGTCTTGCAGAAAGCATTTGAATTCACTTCGGATACAGCATTCGTCAGCGCGTTATACCATTTGTTTTGCCCACTCTGTGTCAAACACAATTTAAATACTTTGGCCTAAAACTAAAGGCAACAGGAAAGTTGAATAATGAAATAAGAGAGAATAATTAAAAGCAATAAATAAATAATATGTAAACTAAATTCAAATTTCTGAAGTAGCTCCGTTTGAAAGTACACAAACCTACAATATCTAAGTTAAAAGTTGTATTCTACGCATCAGAAATACGGTATAGCAGAGGGAAAAGGCGCTCGTTGGAATTAGAAGTGGATTCTCTAAGTACTTCTGGTTTAGATAGAGCAAGAAATGAAGTAACGATTATAAAAATCATGTACATAAATAGAAACGTACTAAAAGGTATCCAAAATATGCAAGTGAAATAGTATGGACAGTTTATAGAACGGAAGGAGCAAAAGTTCCAAGAAAAATGTTGGAATGGACAACAGGAAAGAAGAACAGGTCATTCCAGAATTGCTGTAGGAGTGAAACAATGCAAATAAGATGGATGGAGGAGGAAGCAGGAAGAGAACAATGGTATCGGACAACTGGGAGACCAGCACAATGAAAATCTTTTATAATTGGGCCATTCTTATGTTCGCACCACACCCAATTCTTTTGGGACAAACGCAAACTTAATAAAAAAAAAAAAAAAAGGATTTCTAAAGGAGTACAAAGTTTTACGTATCTAAAGCCTATAAGGAATTAAATCAAATAAGCGTATATGATACAGAAAACAATTTTACCCATTTACTTCATTTAACATTCATTTTATTCAATTATTTGGGTATCTATGAATTAAATAACAGTATGGGTCGTAATAATATTAATTAATGATAACTAAAGCTATTATGCAATTAACGCTTTTCTGGTAGTTTTCTAGGTGGATTAAGAAATTAGATTAATGTTTATAGCTTGAAGGCAAAACATAGCTTCTACGTACATTTTACATAGGAGTATGTGAATCAATTGCTGAGAATCTTAAGTCAAACCCAAATTGAATTCATTACTCATTATAAATTGTTTCTACATGGTACACTGACAACGGCACTTTGATAGTGTATAGACTATTATAAGTATTATATTGTGTGCGAATACTGGAAACCGCTCAGTCGATTTTGATAATCCTTCGGCCATTGAAAAGTACTTGGACATAGGGTATGAGACATCTTCTAATTTCAATTGCTTAATGACTACTAAACAAAAATAATTTTCAAGGCCCATTTATCTGGTTACGAGCATGTTTAATAAACACACTTACGAAAATCACCGACTTTCTTTGAGAACACCTTGGAACAAAATTAGCCAACTTATTTCCGTTCAGATTGGCATAGAGTATAAAAATCTGCTGTGTTGAACTCGCATAACTTTATCTACTCGTGTACAAAGTACTGTTACAAACGCTTATTCGTACTTCATGTTACTCATATAAACATTTGGTAATTTTCTTGTAGGTGTAAGGAGAATATGGGAATGCAATGGGCTTTAAGCAATAGTGAAATCTTCTAAAGCTGATAGCTATGTGAGGACTTTAAAATTGCGTTGTATTTCCATGGCCAAGAAATAAAACAATAAGGGGTTCCCGTTGTAAAAAGCATAAAAATTGGAAAATTGGGACAAATAACAAGGAATATTTCCAAAATTTTGACTCTATAAAAAGGAAGAACAATGTATTCTAAGTTGGGGGTTTTAACGAGATCTACATTTTTATGTAGTAAGATTTTGTCTATCTGTTATGGTTTACCTGTTACGTAAGTCATCCAGAATGAAGAGGACTTCAGGGACTACTCCCAGAAAATTCAAGACAACAATTTTGAATTGTCGTATTGTATGTGAAACAAGTGGTTTTTGTAATTGTGATAGCGCTTCATTAACAGTTCTAGAAGAAATAAAGTGCCATAAAAGGCACTTGTCATTTGTCAATATTAGCAGTTCCAGATACAGATTTTACCGAAAAAGTCATATGAGCTTTTGACTTCTACCCCTTCTGTGCTCTTATTATTAATTAGAAGAACAGTAGAAAGAGCAGGATGGGTTATTGGTCTTTCTCTGTCAGCACGTGTTGCTCATGCAGGGCAATCATATGTTACAAGCAATTACCAGATGACAGATCATGTCCAAAGAATGGATATAAATTGAATACCAAGAGGCCTGAATCATTTCAGGAACATATCTTTGAGCTATCCTAAATAGATTGTGATTGCATTGTGATTGTAGCAGATCACAAGGTATTTTACTGGTTTGGAGGGAGATAAGACATTATGTAAGCACAGGTCAATGAAAGCAAAGACACACTTATGGTCTCTTTTGGCTTCCATTGAACGAAATCCTGATCCAAATGGGTCTGTAAATGAATAACCATATTTTTTTCTCAGAACCAGATACCTTTTGGAAAATATAAAGTGTGTTAGAAATTAAAGAATATAAAGTCCACACCAGGAGTCAGAATATTCAGTTAGTCTTCTCCGTGTCTTATGTGATATAAAACAAGGGACACTTGGTGAACTGTGATTTGCATGGATCCTCGTACTGTGGCAAACACCTTCTAGAAGGAAGGGACATCAGAACAACATGCCGCAGGCGTACGGAAGTCCCCAACAGTTTCAACTGGAAGTCCCGTCATACTACTGGAACTGTCTGGAAATGCGATGAACGACCCAACAACAACTTTCTTGTGTCCACGAGGAGTATTCTTTGCTTTGAGTGAGAATCTTGGATACTTGTCTGACACCCCCATAAGTCAGAAACATGCAGAAGGTCACCTGAAAGACGAAACGGAAACAAAAATGAACGAAACCTTGGTAGATGATAAACCACTCCGGTATACCCTATGGAACAGGAAAATCACGAAAAAACAGAGTGCGTGGTCGAACACGGAACCTCCCGAATGGGAACTTCACATAGGCATTAACGGGGAGCCATCTTGCTCCCATTATTTAAATATTGACCGTCTAGATACGTTATGTTATTTCCTAAATTATTACACAATGATAATTGTTCTAGTGCTTTCTTATTTATTTCTGTCTCCTATTATTATCCTCTCAAGCCATTACTTTTATTGCATCAATTGGTATAGGGAGTCCATATAATTTACATTGTCATAATTTATTAAAAAGTTAAATAAACTGCAAAGCAAACCCAATTTGTTAAATAGTATTTCCTCCATGACAGTGCATTTTCACCAGTAGGTGTCATGAATTTGCCCCGTAATCCCAGAAAGTTGGTGGACTTATCTGCACCAACTTGCGCAAAAACCTCTTTAATAAGCCACCGTCCTCGAATATTTAACCTTTCATTCCATATATCACTGACTTAAATGCGCGTTATTAATAGGAGTTTAAATTTGGACTTCATGTGGGATGTTCAAGAAGCCATCATCTTCGTTTCCGACCCTCGTATATCCCTGCTGTAACGTTTTTCGGCAGCTTATAAAGAATTGCTTGTTTAACGATGTTGCAGCTTGGCTGACGTTCTAATGTTGTTTCCACTGTTTCTAGTGTTAAGTTTTCATCTGTTCATTTAAGAGGAAACTAAAATCCCTATCCTACTGATGTTGAAACTGCTAAATTAAGGATCCAATATTTCAGAAACTATTTAAGACATTGTTGCAGTATGTAGACGCATACGGTTTAGGTTTACTGATTTACTTTTATTCAGCGTTACCTACTTTTATTTTGAAGGCATTCCTACTTTTCAGCAGCTACCCTTTATTCCTATTAAACGTCTAGATCTACCATTTCTTTATTTTTGTGCGCAAAGGATTATAACAATGACAGCTTTCGGAATCTAGAATTTCACCCCATCAAAGAAGAACTGTTTTATCATACCACTTTTCAAGGGACTGATTAATGAATTTACTCTTCAAAAACTGCTAACTTTTACCAGTCTCTCAGTTTCTGTTGTGAATAAATCAACGAATACGGAAATGGCGGCTTGCTATGTAATCACCTGCATGATCGTTTATATATCCTCAGATGTGGTTCACAAAGTGCAGCGTTGAGCATAGTAATTAGAGCAGATTCAAGTTACTCTGTAATATTATATATACTAATGATGTTTAATTAAAAACTAATCAAAAGCAAGAAGTATATTACAAAATGAAAACACTAACGTATTTAAACATGAATGTTTGTGGACAAACATATGACAGTAATCCGAGGTGATTTTATAATATTTTGGCGAGTCCATGATAGTTTATTCGTGAACAAATAAACAGAACAATTACAATATGCTGCTTCTTAAAAATATTAATATTCGTATATGAATGTTTACCAATGATATATCAGCAGCTAGATGTCTCCGAATAATTTGTATCCAAGCCAGTGCCTAGGGTCAGAAGCCTGTCGGGGAGCAGAGCACCAGGCACCAGGTATGATAGTGAGGAACAGGATGATATGAAATGCAGGCGAAATGGATGATTTGAAGGGTGATAATGGAGCAATTGGCGGAATGAATGGCGGGGGAAACCAGAGAACCCGGAGAAAACCCGCCCAGACGCCGCTTCGTCTACCAAGAATACCACATGCGGGTCCCGCCTAGGTGGTAGGCAAGCGGTCTAATCACTTAGCCACGGCGCCGCCATTATACTTCCATATTCAGGGAAGGATGAGGTATAATTCTGGGTGGAGAAAAATTCCTACCCCCCCCCCCCGGGAATCGAACCCCGGAACCCCTTGCGCAGCAGGCAGGAAGTCTGTGCACAGCACAACCAAAACCACCTGTTACCCAAGTTGTTATGAGGCAAAACTTGTGATAAATGTCACCCCAGTAGAGCAAAACAATGCGCTTTGAACATCTAGGCTGCGATGCGACACATAAGGATGATAACGATATAGATAGAAACCTACAAAAATTTCAAGAAATTAGAGGAACAATACATAGAGCTTTAAAAAATACAAAAACATACTCAACTAATAGAAATGAGAGTTTTACGAACAGTAAATGGATGTGCAAGACAGGAACATATCCACAATGAACAAATAAAAAAGGATTTGGGAGTTGCAGCGCTATAACAGCTAACAGAAGATTGCAGGAAAAAATGTCCACTTCTACCATCCATATGCCATATCTTTTTCTGATATTGAGTAACATTGTGTGTATATTCGATCGTCCCCTGGTACTAACTGACTTTACTAGCGACTGAAATCCAACATAAGTGAAAGCTAGTTGTTCGCACATTGCAAGCACTTGACATTCAACAAGACCGTTCCATGAGCTGGTGGGGGAAAAAACCGAGAAGCATTAAACCGGGTCGTTTTAACTTTTACGAGCCCTTAGCAGCCATTGCCCCTCTCTCCTCTCGCTCTCTCTTTTAGCAATGCTACAACTTCTTGTATCCGTACGTCATTTTATACTCCAGCTTGATGCCTTCCGGGGTGCGATGATTGTTATGACGATCATTCTGATGGGGGAGGGGGGTGTTTTACGTGTGTAGTAGTAGTAACCTTGACCGAGAAAATAAAAGATACTCAGTAAATGTCGCAGACATCGTCGTGTTGCACCCTAACGCGTATTTCCTCATTCATATACAGAGTCCATGCTCCATTGACTTAGTCGCGAAAATGGCACAGTTCTAGAGATCCATTCACCACGCTGCTCTTATTATAGGTTGTGTAATCTCCTCAATCGCCAATAGCTTCAGAATTACAAGGTCACTTTGAGATTTCGTTTTCTATATTCATCACAAACCTTCATTCCAGGAGTTCAATCACTGTTAAACCGAGAGAGATGGCTCTGCAGTTTACGTTTTAGGCTCGTATTCGGGAGGCCGAGGGTTCGATTCAAGTGATCGATCTGTCCTAACACATGGGTATTCTGGAGGTTTCCCTGGATTGCTAAGCGAATGCTGGAAAAGATAATTACGTCCCCCAAATTTCCTGTCCTTCCATTCTGGCCGCCCCTTACTCACCTCATCCTTACTCCAGGAGGACATAGGTACAACAAGCCTGGCTTCAGTGCCTAACACCCTCCGTCTCTCTTCTGTTCCCTCCTCTAGTCAATAAAGCTATTAAACTCATATAGACAGCAAGAAATTGGTTATTCAGTATCATTAACTTGTATTTGTTTTCTGAAAGTTGCCCTAGGTATATCAAATCATACGAGACCGCGACTAGTCTGTGGACTTACCAAAGAGCCTTTCCTTTCAGAAGACCTGGGTATGCAGTTAGTCCTATCATCCATAGTAGCTGGAAGAGACTGCCAGAAGAAAGAGAGAGGAAGAGAAGTGACATCTGACCCAACTACTTGTGGGTCACGATGCTGTACTGACAAAAATGAAGAACTCCGACATATTGTGAACTCACTGACAATGCATGGAGACCACTGCAAAATAACTGTTTTCATAACACCATGAAACAAATATCTGTATGTTCGTTGGAGTTATGTTTCGTGGCTTAACGATGTGGTAAGATGCTTCTTATACGAGATAAGACAGGATCTTTTTACTGCCCGGTTCTAGATCGGTCATGTTCCCATGAAACTTTTCTCTGCAGGTATAGCGACAAAATTTAATCCTTGTATACCATCGACCTTTCTATATTCTTTATTGTATTTTGTAGTTATTTATAATTATTTTCGTCTGATAAATTACAACTCACTTTTCTCTTCTAGATTCCAAATACTTTATCTACATTCCTTTTACCAAGCGTTGCTATTCATTTCACCAGAATAAAACAATGTACTTCCAAAGCCTCCACATTGTTCATTTTCTTCAGAGGGCTTAGAAACAAACTGTCTCGCGTGACAGCAACTGCATATGTGCACTGCGTGTGCAATTCTGTGACGTTACTAATGCAAAAAACGAATTAAATCTCTAGTGAAGTTTTATATCCAGCAGATATACAGTATAAAGATATCGGAGCATGAAAGTGAACATAGTGTGACAAGAGCAGAACTTATAACTTATGGTTATTTATCTTATTAGAGATGAGACCTCCATACTATCGGCACCTCGATTCCTTCGATATTCAGTGGCATCAAAGTACATCCAATACTCTAAGATAAATTTTCGATACTTTAAAATTTTTGAGTTTTACAATATCGATAGTTGTTGCGTTTAAATTTATGCTAGATAAGGAATGAAAGGAGTCGAGGTTTCGCCTTATTACCTCACACGTACCCCACAGAATTCTGGACTGTCGTTTTGATAAAGTTTGAATGCGTTTTTAGTGCTGAATGAGTACAACATTTACATAGACGCCTGTCTTAAACGAAAACATGCAAAACACGAGGGAAGAGGAAGATATGCTCATATAACATTCAGCGTTAACTGAGTTGTGAATGAAGCTGATTTAAATGGCGCACTTAATCACGTTTCCGCAACACTGGCTTATTTACTGAGTCTCAGCCATTACATTTACTTGCGCCGGTGACCGAAATCTGTGAATCAGGACAAACAAACCAGACGGGGGTAAATCAACGCAAGAAAATATGTTACTTCAACTTGTTAGTTTACCTTTCGCAATTCAAACTTGGGTTATGATTGTACCTTACAAATACACCTTTCATTTTCGTAAATATTTTATCTTATTAATATGCATCAGTGATATTGAACAAAATATGAGTAAAATGTAGAACTATTTTCAAGCAAACAGTAGCTACTAACAACAGATAAATGTGTAAAATATGCAGAAAAGAATTTTCACGCGTTGATAATCCACATAATACAACAAATTTAAAGGCGTATGTTACATTTGAACAACCAGTGAAATTTGCAAGACTATTGAAAAAGCAATGTACGAGTTTCTCGTCACTGTCAGAACATGATACCATAATATCTGAAAATGATGGACAACAAAGTTGATTATATGCGTTTATACATAGTAAACTACAAATAAAAGCATATTTTGGTGGGTAAAGGTGTCGCCTTTACAGCGTTTTATAAAATGAGTATTGTCGATGCTCAAAAAACAGTATCGGTATCAGAAACAGTGGTATCATTCCATTATTACTATTAATTCTCCAAACCTGAAGACAAAATCTCCTGACATTTCAGGTTGCCACAAAGACAAGGTAAAACAAACAAGACCTTCATTATGAGAGAAAGACGTGAAAGTAAAAATAAAATAACATTGCATGATTAATTATGGTTAAGTGTATACAGATGATTTTGTAGTATGTTTAGAGAGTCCTTGATTACTTAAGGACAATCTCTTTCAGGCTGTTAACAGGAAGGCCAAAATGTTTCCAAGTCTCCACGAAGTAACTCGGTCTGGTACCTCGCGCATCAACCATCAGACCAATGACTTCTATCTCAGCAAGATGATATTTATTTTGATATTATTATTATTATTATTATTATTATTATTATTATTATTATTATTATTATTATTATTATTATTATTATTATTATTATTATTATTATTATTATTATTATTATTATTATTATTATTATTATTATTATTATTATTATTATTATTATTATTATTATTATTATTATTATTATTATTATTATTATTATTATTATTATTATTATTATTATTATTATTATTATTATTATTACTATTATTACTATTATTATTACTATTATTAGTATTAGTATTATTAGTATTAGTATTAGTATTATTAGTATTATTATTATTATTATTATTATTATTATTATTATTATTATTATTATTATTATTATTATTATTATTATTATTATTATTATTAGTTATTAATTTGCATTTACTGCATATTTGCAGATTTACGGAGAGATAGTGTAGTCATGATTTATTATCACGACTGTACGATTGAATTATGTACATATTATGCTTTCAATATAAAGGCTGATCCAAAAGACTATGAACCACCTGCGCTGTGTTTTGTTTGTACGGGTCCTCTGCGCTCGTCGCCGACTGCCGCTGTCATAGAACAGCGTGGATAAAACCATACATTTTTAAGACTACTTTTAAAGGCTTTACTTACTAATGTTATTAAAGGAGATGCTGAAACTGGCCACAATCGTCCATACATTCTTGACACCTCTAGGAAATTACTCATCACTCGCCGTAGTTTACGTTGAGATATGTTGGCAATTCCCTGGCCGATATTTCGTTTTAATTCTTCCAGGATGTATGGGTTTGTCTTGTACACTTTATGCTTTAAGTTACCCCAGATATAAAAATTGTAGGGGATTAGGTCGGGAGATCGAGGGGGACACAAATTTTTACTAATAATTCTGTCCTGAAACCACTTTCAATTGTTCTCATCGAAAGGTTAGCTGTATGAACTGTTGTAGAATCTTGTTGAAAAAAGGCAAAATCACGCTCCCTGTCGATTAATTCTCTAAAAAGGGACGCAAAATTGCATTCATGTATGTACGGGAGTCAACCATAATACACTTTGTGACTAAGTAGAGGAGTAAATAATAAATGACATTATTAATATCGCAGCCGCACGATATCGCGTCAACTCAGTACGGATTGTGAGCAGAGCAGAGAAAAACAAGTGATGTTCGCGACCTTGTGTATATCAGCTGCTGGTGACGTGTTTCTGTGTGCGCAGTGGAAAAACACCATGTAGTGGTTCACATGTATTTGGATCTCTCTGTATATGCAGCCTGATCATACTAGCTGTTGTACTGTCTGGCAACGGAAAAAAAATTCCTAGCTTCTTTGGATCATATAAGCAATCTTATGCAACTATAATTTATCATCTTACACAATGCGTTGTGGTTAAGTTTCATCTCCTACAAAAGTTATCTTTAGCTAGTCGGCATACGTCGGCTGCTTTTGTTTTACTGTCAGCGATTATGATATTATTTGCAGTTACAAGTTCAGCACACATTTCAATATGGGAGTTTTATGTGCAATGATTCGTACATATGTGATTACATAATCTTGCAGACAATTTAGAGAACAAATTTTAGGTGCGTGTGTGTCTCTAGGATAGATATTTTATGGATAATATAAGATACTCCATTAGAAAAGAGGTGCACTCTTGCCAAAGAGAAATTAGATGAAACTGGAGAGTGACTACAACAATTTTCTGCAGCGGGTTTCAGAGTTTATCGCAATGAGTAAGTATAGTGAGCTCCCAAATGTAATAGTGTAACGTCGAATACGGCGTAGGTACAATAAAGGATGATCGGGGCCTAACTACTTCATACCACACATCAGGCCAGCGAGCAACAAAGGCATAAGATCAATCACCTCACACCACTCACACGAGGGAACACACGACTAACAATTAAGAGACAACACAAAGGTTTCCAGAGCCTTCGGGAACAATCTCACTGCATCATCATCGGCGTTTTATGGAACTCGAGAAAGATCCATGTGAGGTCATCCTCTCTATATAAGGAGGCGAAGAAACAGCTGAGGAGTCAACTACAGTTACAGACATGAGTCGGTAAGTGCATCAGTGAGTGCGAAGACAGCTGTGTGTGTGTCGTCACGTCCTGAATAAGTTTTACCGAGTATAGAGTGATTGTATCGTCGGAGTTAGTATGTGGGAGCCAAAGAAAATGAAGAAAAACAGTGAAAAGGGTGAGTCAAGCTTACGAGGAGAAAACACTTGTGAGTTGTGATATCACGAAAGATTGCAGACTATGTTACGTCACTAGAAGAGAACTATGTTTTTGTGCAAAAGTTTAGAAGAAAAATAAAGTGATAGAAAAATAACTGGAGTGGGCTCTGGCATTTTGTCACAATATTAATGATGGCCGGTTAAATTTCTCGGAATGAGGAATAATGAATGAAATAATGGGGTAACCAAATATAACAACTATGAAGAAGCATAGCTTTTATTTCAAGGCCATGTTTCTGGCTCAGTAAGCCAGATTTAGTGCAAGAAACCCCACTATGCGGTGAGAAAATAGGGATACGGTGCACAACAATACGCAGCATTATTGGGTGTACCAAACTTGCGCATACCTTAAATCTAAAACGTTAGAGAAATAGGTAGATTCAGTTAATTTTTAAATCGAGCTTACTTATTTTATTTCTCAAAATTTAATCCCAACGCTTCCTTCGTTTTCTCAGTTCTGTAGAACACCAAAGCTTCACATCGATATAATAACGTCACCATGGATATTATTTTATAAAATTTCTTGTTGGTTTCTTTCATAGTTTTCTCTTTGACTTTGGGTTTAATAGCTCCACACATACACTGGAAAATTACAAATTGTTTGGACAATTAGGCAATTGAACAGTATTAAGCTCTTCTAACAAGTTCTTTGGTGTACTAATTTTGGAATTCTTAGGAAATTTATGTTCAAAGTTCCGATATTTTGCTACACATTTTCAAATTACAATTTCGTCTAAAAGCTGAGTAGGCTTTTAAAATTCCTCTCCTGAGCTGGCAAAAATAATTTTCTAATTTACGAACAATGACGTGTTGATGCCCTTATCTGAAACAACTGAGGTCATTGTATGACAGCGTCGATTGAAATGTTAAAATGGGCTGGCATATAGGACATACTTGTCTAATATCTTTATCTGTGTCTACAGTGCAATGATTAATTTTCACTCTTTGTACTCAAATTTTGAAGCGTTTATTTAACGTTTAGGGTAGCCCTTACATTCCATACTCACAAATCACACTTAAACTCCGCAGATTCTGTCGACGATTATTAGAAACTATTTTGTTTGTTATTCTTGTATACATTTCATTGTGGTACAAGAACGTTTTCTACGTATGTTTGTATTATATTCCCAACGCAGAGCTTAACAACGTAACCTTCTGATGAACTTGATAATGCTATGTCATATGGACCTTTCTGTAGGAACGATTTCAAATTACAGAATTAAACAGAAAAAGGCCGACAGATATCATGATGCACAATATCTCTACAAGAACTTGAGCACAGCAGAAACATGGTTTGAATGTTTCATGTCCGCTTATAAATAGCAATGTTGTAATCTAGGTTCAAAAAGCTGGTAAAGTCGAAAGGTTAAAATATCCTATGCATTTTGTCCTTTGTTGTTACCAAGTCGTGGGATAGGTCATGTATAAATATTCCCGTGATATTTTATTAAAGCCTAGAATGTTAAACAACATCATGTGAAAGTATGAGAACTCCTCGTATTTCTATTCCTCTTGCAGATCTTAACTACGCTGAATGTAGTCACCCCTTACATACAACTAAAACTCTGAAACTTACTTATGAACCAGTAGTGATTATCTGAAATATTTCCCCAAAGTAACCGAACTATCTACTAGTCTTTGTTTCATTTTATACTTTATACATTCGTTTAACTTGTCCTTATGTGGTTAATTTTAATTATGGTAGCTTACCTTTATAAAGAAAAACCAGGTGCATTTATATAGTGTGTTATATAGGTATATTTGAGTAATATATTTATTCTTAAATCCATAATTACTGTTTATTAACATTTCTTTTCCCATAGAACAACAGAGGAATATTCGTTTTTTACCTGAACTATTTAAATAAATGTAAAAACTGACGATGTACATCCTTAAGTAAGAGGGTGAGTCAAATGAAAACCGGAAAACTGCTATACAAAACTTAAAGTATATCCCATTTTCATTTGACTCTCCTTCGTACATAAAATATCTTGGGACAAGAATAGATTATTTTGTCTTTTACTATAGTATGAAAATAGCAAGCTATCCATATAATAAAAATACCTATTCACAAGGCACATTCAATTTAACTAAAGAAATGATAGAGTTAAAAAAAAATAAATAACATTAGCTAACTCCGGAAACATTTACCGCACGTGCTATAAATATGTTAATTTACCTTTAGTTTGATATAACAGAATGAAAAAGCAGGCCATTTTTACGTAATGTTGTCGTTTTGTTATAGGTTCATACCAGACATAACAATATTGTGACGCCGGGCGCGGTGCACAACAAAGGACATCGAGCTAAGCTACTTCACACCACATACCACGGTACACATATCACATACCAGGCTACCTCGCGTGACCGTGTATATGTGACTAAAAACAATGAGCGTGGCACTTAACTAAGGACCGCTGGAACTTCGAAGGGCCTCCGGTGGCTGGCGTGTTTGTTTAAGTTCGAGAAAGAGCTGGCTACGTCACCGCCGGTATAAAAGCTTGCGGAGCGTGTGAGACGGGCAGTTTTGAGTCGGTCAGCGTGTCGGTGAGTGTGAGACATCTGCGAAAGATACGTCACGTCGAAATGAAGTTTTAATGAGTGTTGAATGATTGTATCGCCGGAGTTCGTGTTTGAGAGATAGACAAAGTGAAGAGAGACAGTGAAAGGAGTGAGTCAAGGCTACAAGAAGGGAACAGTCGTGAGTTGTGACATCACGGGAGACTTTAGGCTCTGTTAACGTCGTAGAAGTGAACTGTGTCTTTGTGCAAACGTTTAGCAGAAAAATAAAGTGATAGAATTGGATTTCACATTTTGTCACAGTTTAATAATTTGCATTCACATATTTCATGATACGATTGTAAATAACAAATCCTCTATGTTGAAGTTAAACTTAAAATTCCTTTGAGATAAAAATTATGTCATATTTTAGTGCAAGTTCTCGAAATGGGAGCCAGAATATTTCAGAAAGACTTAAAGGAATGCAGTTAAGATCATCCGGGGTATAGTACTGCTCCAATATAGCTTGAATTTCTCATTTAAGCAGGATTCCCAATCTTGAAGATAAAATTAGCACCTAATTTAGTTTAACCAGGCTTTTTATGATATCTTGTCTAAGAGTTGCTTCTCAATAGTTGATTTGGAGTATAATATTCAGTCATATTAGTTTTCTAAAGTTATTCAGCCTTGTTATTAACGGTTTTATATGATTTTTTTTTGTACATTTAAATATCTCGAGTTATAATGGAAGTTTGAGACCAGTTTTATTTCATTACGTACTTTTTAGATATAAAAATATTCATCTAGTTGTCGTTTATGAAGGAATGTATGTTTATTTAATCTAGTTTTAATGCTCAAGATATTAGACATCCATTTGAATTAATAAATGAAAATATAATATTTATAGATTTGTTGTACAAGTGTAAACAATTAAGGAACAGAAAGGAAACTCGAGTATCAAGTTTGACTTTCCTCACTAGCACAGTTACCCAGTAAACGGGACTCTAACTTAATTCCTCCTTTGCAACGAAGAGTCGTAAAGTTTTAGACTATCACATAAAACAACCTTTATTGCGGCAATAGAAAACGGCTGTTGAAAGAGAGATGGGTATATTCTGGTACAACACCACGCGTCTTAGAAGAGCCAGCCCCAGATCCCCGAGTGTGCAACATTGGTGGGGGGCAGAAAAAAAAAAAGGGCAGAAGAACCGTTCAGAAAGCCATCAAAATCCTCGCTCGTAATCTTAACACTACCGAGGTCGTAACAGCTTGAGTATTGCGGCGCTTTACTACTGTCATCTGTTTGTACGCATGAAGGAGTGACGTAGATGCCTCTTCTTGTGAATGAACGGATGAATGAAAGCAGGGTAAGGAAAGGAGGGGAGGATTTTATTGTATGCAGCATGGGTTTTATTCCTTCTTACTACGGTGGTCAAGTAGCTCTTTGTTTTAACGACCTCATATAAAACAGTAGTAAAAATTATCTGTCGTGACGTATGGTGCTGTTATAAACAGAGTTACGGTAAGATTATAGTTGCACAGAACTGTCAGGTTGTATGTACTTACAGTGCGTTTATTTTCAATTAATGAATGACTAAACAACCACTTTAAAATTATGGTACATTTTATTAGACAATACACGTGTGTAATTCTCCTTACAATTTGCAATTTTCGACCGCCTTTCCTGAACTATAAATGTATCAAATCAGTTTGACGTCAAGAGTAGGTTTTTGAGTGGAGAAAATCAAACAACTACATAGTAAGTTTATACAAACACAATAAAGCTTAATATAATAATTTCCGGTTGCAGTATATCTAAGATTGCATTAAAAGGAGTGAAATATTCTATTTATAGACCTTATATTTTATTCCTATTTAAAATTCACAGCTGATGTTTTCTCAGCATGTTTAGGTACTCACGAGTTAACCTTATAAGTTTAAGAGGTCAATCAGAGAGCTAAGCATAAACATATGATAGATATGTGTGCTTAAAGTTGATGTTTTAAAGCGCTTTGTTTTCGTTTCCAAGAAATTAATACTCTAATTTTATTAATACCAAGTATTAAATCATCCCCTCAGACTAAACTAATATTTCAGCTTCCTTCTATGCAGATAAATGTCGTAGAAAACCCAGCAGGTTTCTCTTTTGAAGAAATAAACTAAAGCCCAGAGCTTGATTTATACCAATGTTAGTTTTTGATAAAGGCACTATAATTTAAAAATGCATATCCAAAATGCCCCATAATTGTGTATTTAGTACTCACTATATATGTGTATCGTATAACAATAAAAACAAAAATTATGATATACGTTATATCTATGCAACTATCTCGTGCAAAATAAATAAATAAGTTTATTGCAATGTTTTCAGCTTACAATTCAAACAAAAAAGTCCGAAGATTTATCTGCATTACTCAAATATGAGCACGAGTATAAAAATGTTCCTTCAAAATAGTAGTCAAGCCATGGCAGCCAGCTCTTTTACCTTTTTATGACCTAGATCAATCACATGATAATGAGCCATTCCGTTTCATCCGGTCCTTGCTTCCCCACAGTCAATAATGCTGTACCTTTAAATGCTACCTTGGTAAGGTTTCAACAACTTACGTAATAACAAAATACCACAGCAAAAACATTATAGGTTTATATGACTTCTATTACTCAGTTGTTTCCATCGTACTCTGTATATATTCTAATGTTCTTTATAAAAGCATAAGTTTAATTCTATTTTCAATATATTTTGTTCTAGGATAGATTCGGATTAGAATATTTTAACAAAACGGCGAAATTCAAAATCCGGTTACTTTTCTATCACTATATTGTCCTCTAAATTTTACTACAAATGCATAACTTTCTTCTCGTTTTTAACACAGTTTATAGTAATTTGTTTTATCACAATTGTTCTTCTAATAACCTTTCTCACTCTTTCAATGTCTTTCTCCAGTTTCTCTGTCCCTTATATCTTGACTATTGCGATTTAATTTCTCAACGACACATACATACATACACATACATACATACTCACTCACTAACTGTACTCGACGACTTGTACAACTTAACTCATGACCACAACTCCAACTAGATTCAACTAAACTGCCCCTTACCGCACTGTCTGTAGTCCTATTTATACTGGAGTAGATGTCACGTTACCTTTCGAGATCTTTCCATGTGCACGTGTGCAATTACTCAGCGAGAATCAACGAGAAGCTTCTCGGCCCCTTTTGTTGTTATCGCGCATTATTACGGTCACGTACACACACAATCACTCTCAGCCGTCTGGCCCCCTCTTGTCCGTATGTTGTCGTACGACCAATGTCACACTATATCAAATCTCAAATACTGTTTGTGTAGACTGAGCCTTTTAGATGAAAATTTAAGATCATAAACACTGTCAAAATACATACCTTATGATTCTTCAGCAGCAAGGTCAAATTAAATAATATCTAAAGTAAATATGTAGAACAATTATTTAATATATATTATTTTAATTGCATCCACATAGTATACACTATTTATAAATCTATGTATCTTTTGAATAACCATTATTATGTTAGTTATTTTGTGTATGTTGTGATATAACCATTAAATTATGAACAAATACCTTTAAAAACTATTAAATAAACATAATATTGTTTGGTAATTGCACACACTTTAGAGACAAACCATACTACTGATATGTACCTATATTCCTGAAGTCGCCTGAAACTGTTAACAGAATCTCAAGACGAGTTTTATTATAAATAATGCACATTTTAACACTTCATTGTACGCTGATAACCAATGTGTATGACACTGACCAAGAAAATAACTTGCAACGGACTATATACACCTTAAGTTTAATTGCAGAGACCTTTAAGCTGACAATATCCGGTATTAAAACAAAAGTATTGGGATTCTAGGAAAGCATGCCAACACTAAAAAAATCGTTAGAACAAGTAAGTCATTTTAATTATCTGGAATGCGTTACAACATGTGGGAATACACTAGACATAGGAAACTACTAAACTTTGAGTGGCTATTAAAATAATAAGAGACTGAAAAAAGTAAGAAAAGGAACTATTGAAATACCGACTTTGTGTATGGATCAGAAACACGGAGTTTAACCAAACAAGAAGAAGAACAGAAGTTGCAGAAATGAGATTAGTAGCACCAATTTCAGGCTACAGTCTGATGGAGCATAAGAAGAATGGATAAATCAGAGAAGAACCGGAAATACCGTGCATCTTAGAAAGGATTGTGAAGTACACAATAGTATGCCATGAACATGTATTCAGATTGGAAAACAGGTATAAGAAAAATAATAAACGAATATAAGGCAAGAGGAATGTTGGATGACTATGAACAGTCATTACAGTTTAAATAATTGCAATATTGTGAACAGGCCTAATGATATAAACAGTAATGTGTTGACGATGGGGTTAACTTGCTCATTAAGGATCAAAGTCAGTTTTGTTAATTATACGAGTAAAACAACTTGTTTCGAAAATGTTACGTTCCCATATCCTGCCTTATCTGTTTTCTAAGCGACAGCTTGCTGTGCATTTCTACGAACTTCCCTTCGTATCCCAGGGAGAATGGAAAGGTCATCCTAGAGAACATTTCACCCTGTTCTTTCTACACTTCCGTCTAATACTCCAACATCGGACCACTCTACTTTCTACACGAGAATTTCATCCCTGTTCAGAAATGGCTACCTGAACCTTTTAACTGGAGAAGGAAAACACATAAAAATTAACTGTCGCAAATCTTTCATATAGATTTGCGAAGTTGTAGTTCGACTGCTTCACTGCACAAACTATGTTTCCATAAGAAAACTGAGACATAAAATCTAGAAATTCAAATGAGGTTTTAATTTAAAACATCATTAAATTCGAGGATACAAAATTACAATTTAGGCCTTAACTTACTATTCGATACGTAAAAATTACATTATTACTACGTAATCATACTGCTGCACATACATTGGTCAGTTTTTAAATTATTAAAATTTAAGCAAAGAATTACTGTATTCAACAATAAATAAACAGAATTTCAGGCTGGACTTTGGAACTAACTTTTTTAGTAATTTTTCTCAGTTGTAACGTTTCAAACATTTCTAAACGAAACTTAAGCCCACAGTTAAACAAAAGTTATTTTAAGTAATTAATTCAAAAAAATAATTGAGAAATGGAAATATTAATAAACATCTTCATTTTGTTTTTCTTTCCAATAGGTGTTCTAAATTCTCTATGAAGTTCATCTTTAATTATGTTTAATAGAACTGTACTTCAAGAAGGAATTAATCATAAAGGTGCTGGGATTAATAGAAGTCCAATAAAAGTTCTTAATAAGTTAATTGATAGAATTAAAAATAATGTTGGGGAAGAATGTTGATTGATTTCTACAAATATTGTGAATAGTTGACATCTTAATCAATTGGTTTTAAGGTTAATCTGTACATTTCTTAGAAAATTTATTTTTTAGCTACATAAGGAACATAAACCTCTAATGTTCTTTTAAAAAGTTTAATATTACTTAGTAAGCAGCATTTTTCTGGAATACCTACCTTCAATATGCGTTTTAAAATGCATAATCAGGAGCGACTTAACATATAAGTGCTTTGTAAGATACAAGATGTGCTAAAATATTCAAAATAATCAGTAGAATACTTTGAGTTTTGTAAAATTCAAAGATCAATGCTCTTAAGTTACCCACAATTCACTATTTCCCAACAAATTGGAGCTAAGTGAGTTTTAGTAGTACGCTAACGATATTTAAAAACGGGAAATTCTGTATATGAAAGCAAACGAAGTTATGTTTGTAGCTAAAGAATCTCATCTTAATATTTAATTAAAGTAATTCACTTCATTTTATGGCTGCAAATATCATCCAGGAAAAGTTAACAGTACCATAATTCTGCTCGATCTTTTTTGAGTTACGTATGTGATGCTGAGCAGGTATAAGAGGAGTTAACTGACTAATCTAATCATTATTTGACAACTTGGTAACGTTTATTAATTATTTTAAAATAAATTATATTCATGTAGCCTTAACTAACGTGCCAAAGTAGTTGCTGATTGAGTAGTGACATTTTGAATAGGTATTTTTCTCAAACACAGATCACACTAAGAGCGCCACAAAATCAATATCGGCTGTTCCCGTATCAGCCTTTTAAGGCTTGCCTGGTTCAGAGAAGCATGAAGCAGCTAAAAGCCTTGAGGCATCTTTGGGTAATATCACGACAAGTGGTCTCAAACCTACACAGAAAGTCACTTCGCCTAGGAAAAGCTCTTTTCTTACAGGCTTTTGTCCTCGCGTGGTGTTGCTGCAGTATATTTTAAAAAGCGTCATTTCGCCTAGGAAAAGCTCTTTTCTTACAGGCTTTTGTCCTCGCGTGGTGTTGCTGCAGTATATTTTAAAAAGCGTCATAGCACTGGTTTTATATTACGCCAAGAAAAACCCTTTTACACTGAGAAATAGTACACGAAAGGTACCTGCAACATTTCAAGTACATCTACATATTTAATGCACTGTGTTTTATAGACGATATGTCAATTATAACTGGAACTACATTCTTGAAATTTAGACGTATATGTAACGAATAACTCGTTCTAAGATGCGTTTAAGTATTACAGATCCAATCTCATACAGACCCAGTTTAAAGTAATTGGATCTACAATATAGTGCCTTAAAACTGGCATTTTTATGTTAACAGAGGTTCCAAATGTAGATTGTTTTAGGGAATAAAACGCAATAGGTGAATTACTAATACCTATAAGTAGTACACATTATTATCCGATGCAGTAATGAGATAACAGTCACTTTGAATTAAACTGTGTGAACAAAAGTTATTGTTATTACTAGAGACAGCCAAAATAAAAAATTTTATATTCTAAACTATCTTGTTAACACTATAGGAACAACTATTTTAACATTTTGAAGCATATAAATATTGAATTCACGTGACAAAAATTCATACTCCATATTATTTTGCTAACATCTTCACGTTTGCTCATATTTTATAAAAATTACAATTTTCCGCTTTTAAAATAAATTCCGTTAGCACATTCCAACTTTCAGATACTCTATTGAAGAATTATTTTATGAAATAGGCTTAGAAAGACACTTTACGTCGCTAGGTAGGTACGTTGAGAAAATATTAACTGTATGATGTCACGCGCGAATTACTCATTATTCTTGAGGAGGTTTTACTTTAGCAAACCTGTGTTTTTAGTTGCATATTATTTTCTGTATTAAGAAAAAGCAAAGTAATCAGTTCCTAACTTTTTCTTTGTTTTTACGAAGAATATCACAATGAGTTTAATCTATAGACTCCATGTAGTTTGTTGCGCGTATTTAATATTTAAGTTAAACATAAATGAAATCCATTAAGACTATATACTCGTGAACTACGAAACGAATCTGCTCTCAATCCTTAAATTATAAGGCGTTTTAGCTTATATACTTTACACTATGAGATTTCTCATTCATATTTTAATATTTTGGCAAATTTTTATTCGTTATTTACCGGTCTCTGGTCATTAAGGTATTACTGCATCCAATATGTTAACATCGATAATATCACGCCTAACTTCAAAAGAGAAGCTGGAATTATCATACAATTATTCATAGTTTGTAATAACCACGATCTAACGCAAATCCAATATCTATATCGTGGTCAGAAATTTGACTTACCTTTTAGAATTCTGCTTAAGGACACGGTATTCTTGAGAAAAACACCAATAAATTATAACATTCGATAAAATGGTTTATGAAATATATATGAAAACTTTTCTTAAAAATTCAAAGATACAACAATTCTAACAGGCAAAATAAAACTAAATATCAACTGTTTTCTTGGAATTCCATTCTTAATACGTAGCCTTATTTTGTAGAAATCCTAGGAGTTGCTAATAAGGAAATGACATTCTAAAAATCAGATTTTCTGCGTCATATCATACTGTGACAAAATTATTCTTCGGTTATCTTTTAACTATTTCTTTATTTATGTAATTTATTTAATTTACATCCACGATGACTTCAATCATGTAAATTGAAAACTCTTTTTGCAACAGAAACTCACACAATCAGGATTCAAAAATTGCTAAAAGTTATTCAGCCCCTAGCAAAGTAACATCAACCATGGGACATCAAATATGTATATGGAATGCTTCCCTGCACGGAAGCTCCACGTTTAGTATTACATACATACTCCTTGACAGTCACAATATAAACATTTTATATTATTTCAAATGCATGCACTTAATAGTCAAGAAGTGAAATGTGTACTAGTATTTGTCAGTACAGAAAATTAGAAAAAATCATGCACTAAAATAACAATTAGTATTTCTAAAACCAAGTACTCACCCTGCACAGAAAATGCTTGAGAACCAGCACTGGTGGCTACTATCTCCTGAAGCTGTTCATTTCTGTAGGGCAATAAAAAAAAACATGTTATTTACTACAGCTACTCTGAAATGGCATATATACAGACTATTACATACAGACAGCCATTAAATTATCACATGCGAATTATTGCACCCTTTTGCTTTGTACAAATTATTGCTATGGCACTCTTTTGTTTAATCAGTGTCGTCAACTGTATCCTATAAATCGTTGAAAAACAATTTTTTACACGTTAAAATCGATTAACAACCAACATAGCACTCCACTTTAATTTGGCAACCGCACTTTTAACAACTTTTCTTTTGATAATTAACATATACTTCCAGAAAAGGGTTATTTTTTAATTTTAAAAACAAAGTGAGGTTTATTTGAAATTATAAACTGATTTTCTGCTATAAAAACAAGAGAAAAGCGAAATACATCTAACTCTTGAGTTTCGTTTTCCTCATTTGGCAGTGGTGAGTAACCTGAACAATACTATTGTAACATTTTTTATAGAATTTAACGTATTCTGGTCAAACCCTTGCGATATAGTACACAATTCATATTTTATTTATGAAATAGTCCAGACAAATTTAAGATTGTCTGACCTTCCCAGATAAATTCTCTCGAGAATTTGTCTGTTTGGTTATACGTCTTATGGTATTACTTGGTATAAAAAACTGTTTAAGCTACCAATAAATTCTTACTGGCCTTCAAGGTGTTACATTCTATGATACCAGCTTACGGGATTATGAATAAAAATCCTAGTTTGGGTGTATAAGTAGGTTACTTTTTATACCTATTTAAATTTTTGGACATAATTTCATCTTACCTTTTTATGATGCAGTGGAAATATATCCTACCCATTTCTGCATATATCTAATGTGTACTTTGTAAGCGTAATAAAATATGCAACTCTAAAGAAAATTACCGTTTCAAGAAATTAATTCAATCCATCATTGTTAAAATTGATAAAATGAAGTGATAAGCATAAAAGTAGCCATATAAACAATCTACGTTGCATAAACCTTAATATTGATCTTCCCAAGCTAAAGTTTTAAGACCGTAGTTCTATTATCTAACGGTTTAATAGAAAACCACATAGGTTTTGATGAAATGCCTTACAGTATTCCCAAGTTAAGTACATACTGGGAGTTTCTAGTAAATTTAACGCTTGCACTTCCGCAGTTTTGGCAAGAATTTTAGTATTGTTTAAAATATTATCTATGAAATTAAAATTGAATGTTCATCTAATTGTTTAAATTAAATAAATACAAACCCTTGGCACATTCTCAATCTAGCAAACCTATCAGGTTCCATTCTCGGCAGGAATTTATAAATACCTACTTCTTTAGGCTTGGGCAAAATAGGTACTGCCGAGTTTTCAGACAATTATTATTGGGAGCCCTAGATCATTATGTTAGCAAAGTAACAGAGCTCTTAATGCTATAGATCACATTTAAATGTCTATGTCAAAATTTAATTGTCTCCCACTGCCTTTCTGCATTTTGATTTTTACTACAATTTTTATGCAACGGAATAAACTTGTATTACACCCTGTAAAAATTACAATTAAGATAACTATAAAGTTGTGCTTAGGATAAATAAAATATTATGTAAATAGAAAAGGAAAAGCTGTTAATCTAGATTATTTATAAATTTGTTTTCGATATCCACTGGATTAACATTTTTATTCAGATCTATTAGGTATGCATTCATTTTTTGAATCGGGTATGTTGAATTATATATGTAAGTTAACGATGCTATGCAATTTCTTCAAGACTGTATGTAGCTTACATTCGATGGAAGAACTTAGAGTTCCCAAGACGTTAACCTGAAAAACGTTAACGTTAATTAAACAATTTCTGAGCAAACGCTAGGAAACTTGAGGTGCTAGTATCCTTAACACGATTAAACAAAATATGAGCTATCTTGCCTAGAGAAACCCAAAATATAAAATTACTCTATTACTCTCTTAAAATAATTCACTACGCTCTTCGGGAACTGGGAACTGAAAGTAATTTTTGTGTATTTCAAAGTAAAATGAATGTTAAATGCTTTATTCGTAATAACTGTCCTGAAGGAATGTGGTAGTGATAGAACTCCAGGATTTCAGTGTGCGATAGACAATTATTTTATTTCTTATTCAGCTAAACATGTTCATAAATTTTGAATTTATTTTTGAAAAAAAGCAGTGCTTAGAAACTAGCTTATGCCTTAAAATTAAATATGGGTTTGCAATTTGGAATTACATTACCATGTGTCTAATAAATGCCCTTATCTGAAGAAAACCAGGAAAAAACATACATTCGTGGTGGGATTTGAACCATGTTAATCTTAACACCTGCCTATACCACTCAGTTATCGGCGAATATTTAACCCTTAGAGCTTGAGATGGAATGAAGCGAAAGGTTTACGTAGAAATGCTAGTGAATCAACGTGGAACTGAGCGGAAGTTCCGTTTGAGAATTTTTTCCCCCTTTTCTTTTGCACATATTCAGTATTTTAATGCATAAGAGTATGCTCACACTTGCTGTGGGATGAAATTTTAAGTTAAAATCCCATGAAATTCTAATATAACATTTGCTTTGAAATTAGTATAATATGACCTTTATTACATATTTCAAATGTAAATTACAGGAAATTTGAGGAACAGAATCACCTTTACGTAATTTTAAGCAACATAAAACATAGATAAGCACAAATGTTCAAAAACAGCTCCACCTACAAATGAACCGTGATCTGGAGTGTTAAAACAAGAAACACCATTGCTTTGTTTCTTGTTTGGAGCTGCTGCAGTCGCAGTTGTGGTTTAAACAAGGAGCAAGAAGAAAACTGTAGGGGGTGGGGTGTAAAAAGTAACTTCAAGGTCCATATATCACTTTCATTTTCAAAGCAAGTTCCCAAAACGCCAGGCTTAAATGAAAAACAAGAGAAGCAGACCCTGTTTGTCGACCCCGGAAACAAAATGAAAACGTGCTTTTATGGTGTCACGGTTTTAGTTTAGCTAAAGGAAGAAAAATAAAGAGAAATATGTACATTGTAAGCTTTCGCTTTCTGCTGTGAACCCTTTTGGGTCGCTGACCTGGGGCAGTAACTCTGGCAATAAAACATTCTCAAAGAAACCTTTCATAAACGTCCTTCTTTCTTCCTTTTTTCGTTCCAAACCTTGCCGCTTCCAACTAAGAACAAAAACAGCAGCAGAATTGAAGCGACTAGATTTTCATTTTTTCTATAACTTTTCTCAAATATAGTTTTCATGGTTCTGCGGAATATATGTTATTTGCTAAACTACTTATGTTATATTGCACTATGTATATAATACAACAGGTTTTCAGAATTGGGATAAAAGACTAAAAATTTAATAATTTCCTATTTCTACAATTATCGGAACCATTTATAGACTGAATGTAGTATTAGGATGATTATGAATAACTAAAATGTTCCTAAATGTAAACTCATTAATACACTCACATTTATTTACCTAGTTATTTATTTTTGTTTATCTTTTTTACAAGGGTCCTGCAGCGTTGAACTTGGTTCAACTTCGCTTCATTGCTTTGCAGAACTTCATCTTCTCCTTCTGCTGGTTGGATATAATTAAGAGCTCTTTTGGCTCTTTTGGCTGTCTTTCATATTAGCATACCCTAATTGCGTGATTTCAATTCTCAGCACTTGCAAAACTCCCTCCGGTTCCTCTTGGAATTTCTTATTTGGTACATGTAATTTTGAGATCCTACATGTTCTTCCTAAGTCCATTTCCACCACCTTAATCACACTTTTGCCTTTCCTTGATAGTTGCCATCCTTCAGACTATACAGTTAGTAATGCTTCCACACTCATCTTTGTATGAATTTTAATTCTGTTTGACCATAGCTGCCTTCTTGTACTCGATTAGGAATGCTGTTCCTTGTTGTTCTCTCCGCTATCATAATACTTCCCAGATATTTAAATTCATTCCATTCCCTGATGCTCCAAATATACAGCTCTTGTCCTTCACCTATTCTCATATATTCCGTTTTCAAGGTATCATATATAGCACTAACTGCAACCGAGCCACCAGAACTGCAGAAAGGTTTGAATGTTGACGCTCCATTTCTTAGGGTCCTCTACTTCTCCCACGGTTCATTCTTCTCTTGATCACCCGCACACAAAAGCGTCGTTCAATAGCAATCTCTCATATGATTCCCCATTCCTGAGATTTTCTTCCTCCATTCCTTAAGTGTCTCCCAAATATACATTTTAAATAAGACAGGGAATAAGCAGCGGCAGTTCCTTTGTAATAAGCAACGATTCTGAAACAATGATTCCCTGCCTGGCAAAACTCTTGCATATATGAATTTGCGATCTCTTTAGTTGGATTTAAGTTTCTTACATTGCAATACCTCTGTAAATATTTTGAGGATTTTGGAATTACGGTACGCATTACATTATACGGTACCTTTACTTTGGAATAAAATAACTTAATGTAAGTCCAAATTTAACTTTTAATTCCTTTAGGTAATAGTAAAAAATCAATAGTTTCAACCTAGTCTAGTCGGAATATATTTCAACCGGGTAAATTTACAAACATGCATGTGAAGAAAAGAAAGAAAACATTATACAATATCATTAAATGTATCTATATGTACTTTAAAGTTAAAATATCTTATAATTTATGGGTATGGAACCGATTTTACTTCATTAGTTTATAAAAGCAAGCTTTGTAGATTTTGTATATGTTTAATAATAACATATCAAATTAAATACAGTAGAATTACATGCAACTCAATCATTGTTAAACCTTCTTAAATTTAGAAACAAAAAAGTTAAGGATTGCTCGTACTTACATTAATATTGTGTAGATAATGACAAAATATTAAGGCTTCAAGTTTGAGAATTAAATACTTGCTATTGTAGTAAATGTTTAAAATAGAATTGGGATTACACATTCCTTGCTGTTACTGTACCCACCAATAATTAAAATGCGCAATGGCTCGTTGTGACTTTTTAAACATGGTGCAACATTTTATTTTCAAGTGTCATCTGATACTAATTTTGAAAGAAATACAATTATAATCAGTGGCTGCTATTGTAGGTATAAGCTCCACATTATTAAGCGGAAAAACTCTGTTATCTACCTATAATTTGCTGTGAAATACCAAAATACACCTTTGTTTCAGCTTTCAATGGAAACAGCCTGAGGATCTCGGGAAATAAATTCTGTAACAAGGAAGGATTTTTATACGTATTTTAGCAGGAACGTGAAATGGCTTAACCCTAATTCAGGGGTAGAAGGGCAAGCAACAAAACCTCCAGGTCAGCTTATAACCTGAGCTCGCTGAGAGTGTAATTCTGGTAGAAGTACCGCCACCAAAAATGGGTATTTACCTCAAAGGCTCCACAGGAACCCTTATCATTGGGGGCATAAGACATCCTACCAACCCACCCACCCACTCATCCATTTCGGTTTTAAACCTGTCCACTTCTGTCCAAGGACGCAGCGCCCTTTCACTACAACCCTTTTTCTTGAAAGGGAGATTTCTTTATAGAATTCCTGACTTACCCAACCTTGGTCAGACTTTCAGTTTCGATAGAGCATTATGGTTTTTTGCCCTGTAGCATAGTTCGGCTAGTGACTTGTAGTGGGGAAACAACGGAAAGATTCCCAGTTTCGGTAAATATGTAGTGCTCAGCATTCAGTGAAAGGTGTGGGACGAATTACAATACCTGCATGTGCAAAAAAATTACAGGTAACCTGCTTGTTTTACTTTTATTTTTATTTTTTATTTTGAGTAGGTAGAGGAGTATTGTATTCAATTTCAATACCGAGACATATGTTTTGAGGCTCCGTGTGCATTTGTGTGTGTGTGTCTGTCTGTGAATACCATAACTCAAAATCCAGCAACCGATTAAACACCAACTAGGTATTTAATTTTGGCACCTAAAAAGGTGCAACACAATGTATATCTAGGAAATCCTCGCACTAAATTGTGATTAAAATATCATATATTTGTATATTTTTTATGATAAATTAAATGAACGTGTTGAATTTTCTGGGGATAGAATCACAAATAATCTTCATTCTGCAAGCCTTTTGCATACTTGAAAACCGAAAGAGATAGATGAAATCTTGCGATCATATTACAGTACACAAATTACGTCTAATAATTTTTTTATGTGGAGTTAACCATTTTCGAGGCATTCCTAGTTATGGGTTTCAATTTTAAAATATTTATACTTTTCTCAATTAGGAAGTCATTTAATGCTTTTTTTCTCTCCTGGTCATGTAAAGAAAATATAATTTAAAGCGATTACATAGGGGCCAGCTCATAAAAGATGAGGGTACCGCTAGGTTATTCTATCCTCTTGTTCTCATTATAACTAAAAGAAAATACTCGTATGTAATAAAATTATTTCAATAAATGTTTACCTCGATTAGCGTTAACTAGATAGAAGAACAATAAAATTCTTTTAAAAAATAGATGTTTAAAGAACGGGCGGGAAACTCGTGTGAATCAGACAATATGTACATCTCGTTAAAACAGAACGTATGCCATTTTTTTTCTGAGTTAGCGATTTTATGAAATATTTCTTGTTATTGGTTTGCATTTTAAAATACCTACTTCTATACTGTTTTCAAATGGTAGTCATTCGGTTTTCTTTGTAGTTCTTAAAAGAGTTGACCGTCGCTTAATCCTATCTGCTGTATTCCTGGATACCTATTGTAACTATAAGGAAATATGTAGCAAAACCATTTCTGCAAATATTTATCTCGATTAACTAGAAATAAACACGTTTGAAGGAATAGCTTCTTAAAATTGTAGATGAACAACGAAATCGATGCGAGTGCTGCACATCAATTTATTTGCACTTAGGCATGCAAAGAGAAAATATTTCATAATATCATATAGTAATCCGCTCTATCTGTTGGTCTCGTGTATTTCCGAATCCCCTTGAACCTTAAGGAAACAAGTCATAATGCAATTTCTTTAAATTTTTAACTCTATTGACATGAGGCAGATAGAACAATAAGCATTTGAAAGAATATTTTGTTGAAGAATGGGTAGAGAAAGCCGCATGCATGTAATGCGTCCTATTTGTTTTGGAACATTTGTTTTTGTGTATATAATATGTTATTGCAGATAAAGCCAAACGCTCCTGCGGTGCCATTTGGAACATCATATTAGTTATTAATAATTGACTTATATAATCCTTCGTTAGAGTGAAAGTCTGTGACGGGGTATTTGTGTGAAAATATTAATGTAGCTTTACTTAGTCGGAGAGCTTGAATATTCCTTTAATATTATCACTGGGGTGTAACGGATATATTATATTGATAAAATAACCAATATTACTTTCAAGAATGTATTAAACATTTTATTAGGAATCAAATATCGGCAGCCTTCCTATGAATCACTTTTACAAATTTTCCGCTAAACAATGGCGGACTTCGACGCTAATGAAAAGAAAAATGGTTTGGCACAACCAACAATTGTAAAAAGTCTATATTCCTTGCGAAACTCACTCTAATAAATTGATTTAAACTATTTTCACCTGCGATACAGTTTCTTTTATGAGAACCGCACCAATTTCACAATTATTTTCATTTTCTAAAATAGAATTAATATATATTTTTTGTCGTTACACTATCGATCTGAGTCCATTCCTCATTGGTAGTAGAAAAATGAACAAAAGAAGTCAGCCTACGCTCCCTATATTCTAACAGAATTATTTCAGGGGGCTTTCTGTTGCCTGTATATTTACATTTGGAATTATTTCAGAGGGCTTGCATAAAATACTGTCTCAGTTTTATTTAAGTAATTTCTTAATGTACCATACAGACCATTCTAAAGTATTACTATAAGAAGAATCTTAATTTATGGATCCGTATCATAAGTAAGTTACTGTACCGCAAATCCATCCAAACTGTTGACGCAGGTGCACAGAGAATCCACGTTTTTCTGACCCTCATTAATCCGGATTTCCGGATTAATATTTGCTTACTTTGTTTTAAGGTTTTTCAAACGCAGCACACATGTTAATAAGCCTTTCGCGCTATTTCAGAAAATAAATATGAATATAGGATACATAAAGTTAATGAGTATTCTGCTGCTGAGAGTAAGACAGGAAAACTAATTGTTTCTGAATTTTTCTGTTATCAACTTTAATAAATGTCCAATTATTTCACATAAAGTCGTGTAAAATTAAAGAATCATTACATCCTCACGTTATTTATGCAAATAGATGTAGAGATTTCGTTCTTTATTTCTGGCATGGGTCCAAAATTTGGGAACTGACTTTTTAACTAAGGACAGTAACGTAATATAAATTAATAACAGGTGCCACAACATAATGAACCAGAGCGATTAAATTTCAAAATAAAATAAAACATGTGTATATATCTATTTGCCGTGAATAATTCGTGCCTGATTTGTCATTCTTGATTTAATTTTGATAATGCGCAATACTGTGTTATTCAGAAGTCTGTGAAACATTTTAAAGCTTAACGGTAAGTTAACAACATGATAGATCATGATAGTTGTTGTGGCAAGAGAGGGAGAAAATCTCCAATTTCTTTTATAACGAAAGCCTGCACTGAATTGTCATGATTAATCGCTAGGTGGAAGCAGTTATCAATAACGGCCTACTATTGGATCGGATGTACTGGAAATGTAAGAAATGCATCAACGACGTGGCCACCACGATCACCAAATTTGAACCCCTGAGACTTTTTTCCTGTGGGGATTTGTCTATATGCCCCCACTGACGCTAATCTTCAGGAACTTCGCTCCAGATTACAGCTGCGTTAGCTGTGGTCAACCGTGACAGATTACAGTATCAATATTTGCCATATGGGTAAGTAAGGGTGGATACATTGAGCATTTGTAAGATGTAACAAGTGAGCAACAAAACTTGGGGACTTTCTCTTTCTTTTAGTGGAAAATGTTTGATTACACGTTGCGTAGTTTAGTATGTAATTATGATTTTTTTTAAAATATTTCACGTACTTCTGAATAACCCTTTATAAACTAGACAACCGAGTTAAGAGTGGAGCATCAAAACAGGTGCTAGCGCGGAAAGCATCGCCACAGGTCGATTCTGCAAGGTATAGGTATAACAGCGAAAGAATTAATATATCCTCAAGTTTAAATCAGACGAAGCTAGTAACATTTTCCATGCAGTTCACAAACCAAATTCCCAGTAATTTAAGCACAATCTTATAAAACAATAGAGTGTGGAAAAACACGAAGGTAAATAGAAACTGTAAAAATCTATGTGAAATGTTTTGCTTCATAATTACTGTCTTAAATCTTAAGGAAAAAAAAAATCCTTAAAAAGAAAGAAATATAAAAAGAAACAATTGGAACAATGAACCTTAGTTAACTTGGACAGAGTTAAAGTGGCAAACCAGCCACCAAGATCATAAAATATTAAATATAAATATATTGTGCTTCTGAAAGCAAAATATATGTAACATATACTTGATCTTAATAATAACCTAATAAAAGGACAACTTATAGAGCAAGAGCCCGTGACTGTCCGAGCTTCCTTAGTTTATAAAAGCTGAAAGTTTCTTAGCGCATGCCCCTAACACAGAGAGAAATGATCAGCTTTTTATAAAATAAGGAAGGTCTGGCAGTCAAGGACTCCTGGACTACTAGCCCATGTAAAATATACTAAATATCTCAACATCCTAACTAGTCCACGTAAAATATATTAAATATCTTAGCAAAACCCTAACTTAGTCTACATAAGCATATTAAATATCTTAACAAAATGCTAACTTTGTCCATGTAACGCATGTACATTACATATGTTAACATCAGGTTAAGTTATATCATAATAAATATCTTAGCAGTCTTCTAACTTTCACAAAACACATGGAAAGCACTGGAAAGCGCAAATTTTCTGGGGAAAATACAGCCAATCGAGGCTTTGACGATAAAATACGACAAAAAACTGATATTAAATGTTGAAATTTACCCACAAATAGATTTCTGTAACAAATATTAGATACTACTGACAACTTTCATCCATTAAAACTTTCAGCGAGAACCGAAATTGTAAAGAAATATATGCCTCCAAAATTAAATTTCAGGTGCAACTGTTTTGTGACGGAAATAATGCAATAAAGTTGCCAAAATGTATTACTCATATATACGTAACTCCTAAGGAGACTCGTGGAACTTCCATTACTGATTTGAACGCAATCTTATGTGTGCCAATAAAATGTCTATATATTAATATAGGTTTGTTTTATATAACACCAGATGTGAGGTAGATGCCTAAACAATTACCAATTGCAGATTTACCGAAAAAGTTTGTCTTTCAAAGCTGTACAAGTGTTAATGCACCCCTTTCGTCTTGCTTCCCGAAAAAAGAACACAATAATGTAAAATATGTTTTGGTATTTCCCACAGATGGCCTTTGAGAATCCATGCAATCACAGATGTTACCCCCTTCAGTTTGTAGCTAGTGATGGTTCACTTCCATTTTCTCTGTTCTTTTTCGCTTTGGAAATCTTTCTTCAAGCTTTTTAACCAAGGAGGTGTTGTTTTTTTTTATTTCTAGCAGGAGCGCGAAGTTGCTGATTGGATGCGTTGCAAGGCCCCGAGGCTTGAACTCGTTTCACCTTCGATCGACTGCCATTGTCGTTGTAGTAAACTGCGCAGAGCTTTTTCATTCTGGGAATGATGCCATCTGTAATATATCCA